>JAVLUX010000018.1:41667500-42027500 GCA_032164185.1 Moxostoma hubbsi
CGACAGCCAAAATGGCCGATCTGAGAAAATTGGATTTCAGTCGACTCGGCATGATGCCCTGAATCTAACGAGACCACCTTTATGATTTTTGGACAAACTGTTCAGAAGTTATAAACAAAAATAGCCATTTTTTGTATCTCCGGACCAGTAGGTGGCGCTGCGCCGAAACGCAGCATGTAGCCTCAGGACATGCTTGTGATGACATGTACCAAGTTTGGTCTGAATACAATTAAGCGTTGCGGAGATACAGCCTTACGTTTGTTTTTGCAAGCGCTACGTAAAATTTGTTTGTGCGTTTATTGAAAACGGTTTGACGAATCAACTTGAATTCCATAACTTTTTGTCGGCACTGCTTGAAGATGATCTGGTGCAATTTTGGTGAAAATCGGACAAACCGTCTAGGACGAGTTCGCAAAAATAGGTTTTTTGGACAATCAAAATGGCGGAAAAAATTTTATGACGGAAAATTACGTCCCTAATAAGAACCGGAACAGATACAATAGGTGCCTCCGCACCTTCGGTGCTTGGCCCCTAATAAGAACTGGAACAGATACAATAGGTGCCTCCGCACCTTCGGTGCTTGGCCCCTAATAATAATAAGAGCCGGAACAGATACAATAGGTGCCTCCGCACCTTCGGTGCTTGGCCCCTAATAATAAGAACCGGAACAGATACAATAGGTGCCTCCGCACCTTCGGTGCTTGGCCCCTAATAATAAGAACCGGAACAGATACAATAGGTGCCTCCGCACCTTCGGTGCTTGGCCCCTAATAATTCTTCTTCCCACTACTGAAGTCGGACAGAATAGGAAAAATGCGTCAGGTTCATTCTTGAGAATATTTTTGAAGAACTCATATTTTGACACTGTAATGCATGCTAGTCAGCTTGCTGAAGATAAAGCAGTTTTGGTCAAATATACAATATTTCCATGTAAAAAATTAGCACAATATGCATTTTTAGCACAATATGCATCAAATGGTTACTAATATCTGCTAATGTTCATTACTGAAACACAGTAACAGCTGTATTTAAAAATGAATAAAACCATCATTCAATACATGAATCCTCTTCTCTGACATGCTGAAAGTTTAAGTCTCCTTCCAACTTGAGTTTCCCAGTCACATTTCAGACATGAGGAGGGTGTTGAAATATGAAACTCATATTTACGATCATTTCGATAGCACGTGATGGCAGCATTAGTGTTGAAGGATTTAGTGAAATTTTTTTTGTGGGACAGAACTTGTGTGTAAAATTAAGTTATTTAATTGATACATAAATGTAAAAGATGTATGTGTATAGATCATAAATTAACATATACATTAAATATAATATAAATATAAAATAAATACAAACATTTTTGTAATATATTTCTAACCCTTAAACCGCAGAAGAAGAAAAAATACCTCCACGTGGCAAAAGTTTAAAAGTAGCCCAACACAAAGGTAAAACTTCAACTGTAACTGGAAACAGCAGATACCCAAAACCCCCTCCATACCCCTGTAAGCCGTTAATATAATGAACTACAATGATTCAAGATTTACGTATGTAAGTTTTGGCAAAAGCCTGGACATTGTCACTACAGACTATAAAAAAAGACACTCAAAATGAAAGGATTCTTTACTGTTTCATGAACTTAAATTAAAATGTGAAATTCTGCCAGAAATACTGCCCACTACTCGGGTACACAATGAGTTCACTCATGGGCAGAGCAGCCATTATAACCCCCACCCCCCCCCCCCCCCCCCCCCCCCCATACACATACACATACACACACACATACATACACATACTCACACACACACACACAAACACGTACACACGTATACATACACACACACACACACACACACACACACACACACACACTCACATACACATACTCACACACACACACATACACACACACATACACATACACGTACACACACACAGACACACGTGACATGGGCTAAAAAGCTTCTCAGTGCAGTTTGACATTTCACCATCACTATCATGAGAACAACATCATGAGATGAAGATTCAGTAAAACAAAACCAATTAATGTAGAAAACACAGCGTAGAGTTTCCACACTTCTTCAGTTGTGCTTTCACCCAGTGACTTTACCTTTCAATTCCACACATTCAGGAAAACTCTTGGATAAAGATAAACTCGACTACAAGAAATCCAGCCCAGAAATCTCTTTCAAACAGACATTTTGTCAAACCACTCACTTAAAAGAGTCATTGACAATCAGATCATTTTGATTTGCAACATTACTTCTGATTTCAGAGTTTGAACTCTTTCTGAGAAGAAGATTCAGACCCCTTTAAATGGACCAAGTGATAAAGAACCTCCTTCTCTTTACATTCACACTGTTCCTGCTGTTAGAAGTGGACTCATATCTCTTTCTGCTCCACTTTAGATGATCCCAGTCCACTTTCATTTTTCAACCTTCTGCACTTTAATATGATATTTTCATAATAACATCATATAATCATGAGGTTTATAGAATATCTCAATAATATTATTAGGGCTGTTGATTTTCAGTCAGTGTGATTTATTATATAAAAATAAAATAATTAACACAATTAATCACACCCCTGGACTGGAATAGGGAATTGTCCATGAGGCAGATGTGGTCCTCAGTACAGTATGTCAGAGCTGTTATTGACTTTTCTAAAGAGTATCATAAAGCAGTCGTAGTGCACATGTGTTAACGCGTCTGATTGCACAATCAGAAGAGTACACTTTGAAAGCTTTACTGACAGCAGACAGCACGAGATGAGGATATTTTTTTGCATTCAAACACAGCTGGACGGAGCACAACTGTGAACTAAGGGATCTAATATTTCAAACTATATTTAATAGAAATTCAAAAGAGAGACATATTTTTTTTTTAATTATATATATATATATATATCAAATAAAACTAAAATATGTCTCTCTTTTTGGTCAACTTTAGTTTTGGTCAATTTTACATTTACACTGTTGTTTTTGGAACTCAAATATTTAAATAAAAAAATATAATTGTTTTTATGTTATATTATACTATGCATGCCCGGCCCCCAATCGGGCTAATCAGTCGAGGAGAGGGATAAGTGCAGCAGAATGTGGCAGTTTGGGAGAGAGAGCCGCATGCAGCTGCAGTGTGTGTGTTTTAGGTTTTCATTAAGCATTATTTTCCATGAAGCTAGTAAATTTGTTACAATTATATTATGCAATAGTAAAATATTTCTCTTCTAATTTGCATATATGAACCCGTTATGACAAGGGCAATTTGCTATTACTCGATCGTTTATAGTGAAACTCTTTGCGTTCAAAGTTTAGACTTGTTTGTTTATATTTTCGCTGGATTTTGACACAAGCATCTACTGACGGTGTGCCCATCAGAGCACTTGAGAAGCACTTCAGACACTTTTCTGGACAGGAGCTGCTCTGGTTGACATCCGCCGTGCAGCTCAATGACGCTCGGAGTTCAACTGAATGACACACAAATGCAGCATTGATGGCGTTTCTATATTCACTTAAAATTCCTTTATTTGGGCATTAAAATGTGAATTGAATTTGAAGTGCACAATAATCGCAGTTATCTGGAAATAATCACAATCAGACGATTATTTAATAATCGCAACAGGCCTTTTTTATCATAATATATTGAATTGTTTATATATAATTAAATCAATATTTAATTATTTAAATATTGATACATGTGATTAATTCTATCAAATTTAATTATTTCGTTTGATTATATTTGACAGCCCTAATTATTATAAAACAGTAATATATTTCTATCTAGATTTTTTCTTGAATAAATGTTACAAAAACTGTCTTTAGAAGTCATTGTGTTTTATTTCCATATCATTAAACATAAGTCTTTCACTATGAACTCCCAAAAACATGCTTCAAATTTAGCTGCTCCGATGGCAGGATGTATAGTTTGATTGATGTATAGGTTAGGGGGTTGAGTATTTAATTTTTATGGCACAATCAACATTTTTTCATATATATATATATATATATTATAGTGTAGCTACTAAATTAAAGTGTTAAATTGACAGCGCTAGTCAAAACCCCACATATATATATATATATATATATATATATATGATCATGAGCTGGATGTCAAGTGAGATGTTTTACCTTCTCTCCAGTGTGCACCAGCCGCAGTGAGCATCACTAACACTCAGACATTCACTGCAGGAGCTGTACTGCGCACAACCTGCCACCTTCACCCGCAACAGCTGCACAATCAGAAACACAATGTTACACACAAATACACACGTGCACAAATGGTAAATGGCTTATATAGCACCTTTTTTAACCTTCGCGGTTTTCAAAGCGCTTTACACTGTGTCCCATTCACTCATTCAAATACACACACTAATGATGGCAGAGCTGCGATGCAAGGAGCTAGCCTGCCATTGGGTTCAGTGTCTTGCCCAAGGACACTTCAGCATGTGGAGTCATGTGGGCCACGAATCGAACCGCCAACCCTGCGATTAGTGGCCGACCCGCTCTACCACATGAGTAACAGCCACCCCATAGTTGTGTACATATATTTTGTATGAGAGTTTGATAGTAAAACACATACAGTATCTACACAATAATTACACTGTATCAAATACTTTTTAATGTAAGTACATAGTTAAATGATTACTTCATTAAATCACCCTCATGTCATTCCAAACCAATCCAAATCATGAATGCTCAGTTATATGGCACCAAGTCTTCTGTTGGCATACAATCACTTTGCATGGTGAACAGACCTTTTTTAAGTCATTATTCACTCTCAAATAAAATCAAATGATTGATTTGAGTCCATAAACAGCGCTGAAATCTGATATGGCGGCTACGTCCATAACATCACATGTTGTTGATTCTTATGCATGTCGTGACGTTGGATTTAGTGTTGTACATGGACTTTTTTAATGATTTGATTTGAGAGTAAATAAGAACTTTAATTACTGTCTGTTCATCATACAAAGTAATCAGATGTCTTCAGAAGACTTGGAATATGATGCTTGGGTTATTTTGGGGTTTTAAAATGTTAAAGTGGGACACTATGTGCTGTCATTGTACTGAATTCAGCCAGCAGGACATTCACAGACATTTCCATTTGTGTTCTGAAGAGCAATGAAAACTGATGGAGAGTAAATGAGGGGTGAACTATTCCTTTAAATACACTTAACTATAAAGTGGTAAAAATACACATGTTCACATGTGAGGTGGAGAGATGTGAGCAAACACTTGAATGTTCTCATGTGTATCAGACTAACAAACTGCCGTCATACAGTCATATGTTCAGTTTCACACCCTTCATCAATGTTCTCACCCAAATGATTATTCACACATCACAGTCTTTTATCACCTCACGCGCCAAATGCACCCAAAAAAAGACTTGATGTCTGATAGCGAGTGTGTGTGTGATGAATATAGAGTGTATCTGATTATACAGCCCTGTTTAATAAAGATATACAGCACACGACCAGTCAAATGTTTGGACACACTTAACTGAATTTATGTTTCTCATGAATTAAAAAAACAAACATTTTGGTCTAAAGGCTTGGAGTTAGTTTTGTAGACAAATATAAATTGTGCCCACTTATGAATTTCTTTACAAACCAAATGTGTTAAATCAATGTGCTACATCATGTGTATGAAAGTGATTTTGTAAGTAGGATTTAACTCACGTGGTGTGTCGTCATGAGGTACAGGTAGTTCTTGTCACTGGGGTCAAAGGTCATGATGTGGTGCACTGGTTCATTAGCAGGCAGTTTCAGTGACCACGTGTTTGCCACAGAGAGGTTACTCAATAGAGACAGCTGTAGAAAAACACACACTTTATGTTCAGAACAACATACTTCTATATGTAAACTGTGCACATTATTTATGAATATATGTTTTTTTGCTTTTGTATGAAATACCCAGATGAATTACAACCTTTGGCAAAATGTTCAGTTAACAACAGAGCACAGTGTCCTGCAGTCATCTTCTCAAACCAGGCTTAATGTGCTCTGCTCTATCCTACTGTTCCTCTGCACACGTGTCGTCTGTGCTTGATATCTTGGTACTTACCACAAAACTATTGCAAACCATTTGATTTCTACTCAGAATTGTCTAGTTGAAAACACTAAGCTAAACAGCACTGACATGGTCAAGACTAAAGAGTAACTTAACAGAAATAAGGAGCCATCCATGGTCTTACCTATGTTTATTATGCCATTGCACTGTACATATAAGGGAAAGTAAAAGGGCTTTAAAGTCTGGACCTCAAAAATGTCTAGAAAAAATATGGACAGAGTCTTCCTCCTGTGTAATGTTCTGTACTGGCCTTGTTTGACTTAAATCTTTAAGAGCCTTATGAAAGGAAAACCATATCTGTCATGGAGTAGGAGAAAACATTTTCACTATTACTGTCCCAGTTCAGTAAAGTGGTTTACTTATTGGTACTGTCAGAAAATGATTCTAGTCTCATAACTAATCTCATAGAAATAAGATGTTATTTAAATTTAGTTAGAGCACCTTAAAGTAAATTACTTTTACAAATGTAAAATTTTACAGATGCTTGGATAATGGAAATGGAATTAAATCAAAATACCATGGCATTGCCATCACTTTAGCATGTACAGTTTTTTTTAAAGGCTATTGTAAGAAACTTCAGTTAGTGTGGTCATGTATACATTGTTTCCTATTCTTCCATTCAAAGTACACAAGAAAATGTAGAACATGTATGAAACATGTGATAGGTTGTCCACTAATTGCAGGGTTGGTGGTTCAATTCCTGGCCCACACGACTCCACATGCCGAAGTGTCCTTGGGCAAGACACTGAACCCCAAGTTGCTCCCAATGGCAGACTAGCACCTTGCATGGCAGCTCTGCCGCCATTGGTATGTAAGTATGAGTGTGATGCTATATAAGTACAGACCATTTACATGTTGAGGTCACTTGAAAGCAATGCTAAAAAAAAGTATACTACTGTTTATCAGTGAATACTGCAAGCTGTTTCACATACAATTTGTGTTAATATACTGTATCTGCAGCATACTAGTATTCAGTTCAGAATATAGACTCCTATATCATATAGATATATGAACCTCTGGTGGGGGTATTTTGAGATCAGGGACATTTTTTTATTTTTTTGTTTGACTGACTAACTGTAAACATTCTTGACAACCTCCTATTTTTGAATGAGATGACAGTAGTTGAGAGGAAGTGGATTATAATGATATGATATCATAATGTGGTATAATGATCATCCTGAGAATGTTGAGAAAAGAGCATGTGAACAGTGGGGTGCTGAAAAACATCTGACACCCCAAAATGAACCAGCAGAGATGAGGTGGTAATTACTTATGTAGGCAATCTCACAAAGACACAGACACAACGACTCCCAAACAGTGTACCTGTGTGGCTAAATGTCACAGAGCGAGAGCAAGACAAAGAGACCCAAGTGCAGAGGGACAGTTCAAAGGATTTATTAACAGCTGCAGTAGCAGGGGGAGAAGCTCATGGATGTGTGCGCACCATGGCCGTGCAGTGGGCATATCCGTGAGGACTCTGTTGAAGCGTAGTGAGGTGCAGAGAACAAGCACACAGCAGACTAGAAGGCAAGCACACACCCAACACGCGGGCAGTGACCAGGAATCTTCTGTTGAAGATTCATGAGTGCAGAGAACAAGCATACAGCAAACTAAAAGGCAACCACACTCCCGACATGCAGGCAGAGACAGGCAACCAAACAGATACACAACACAGGACCAACTAGGCAGAGAGAGTGAGGTAAGTTGCTTCACACCAAACAACAATCTAGTAAAGATACTGACAACAGGAAGAGATTAAGTAGGAAGTGAATAAGTGGGAAACCAGGTGCTACTAGCACACTAATTAGTAGAACAATCAGTATTCCCATGGAAACATGCATGCCGACACCGCCTGTGAAACATGAGTGAGAGAACAACCTGATAAACAGAACAACCCGATAAACTCACTGGAACCGTGACAATAACCTGCCCCCCACCCCTTCCAAGGATGGCTCCTGGCATCCCCAGCAGAATTACCTAGCTGGAGGTGGAACTGGTATATGAGGGCGTGGTCCAGCATGTCCCGAGCTGGGACCCAACATCTCTCCTCAGGTCAATAACCCTTCCAGTCAACCAGATACTGGAACCCTATGCCCTTCCACTTGACATCAATCAGTCTCCTGACCATGTATACCGGAGATACCTCAACAAGACGCGGAGGTGGGAGGGGTGTGGTGGGATGTAAATTAGAATGCAAGACAGGTTATAATTTTGGAGAAGTGAAAAACAGGGTGAATGCGTTTGCGGTAAGGAGGTAGTTTAAGCTGGACCATCACTGGACTAATGACCTTGATGATGGGAAATGGCCAGATAAACTTGGAATCAGGCTTACGTGAGGGGAGTCAGAGCGGAATGTCCTTAGCGGACAACCAAACCTTCTGCCTGCACATGTAAGCTGGGGGCTTAGACCAGTGTTGGTCCGCCGACCTCTTAACACGAGTGCCAGTCCCTATGAGGGCTTCTCTGGTGGCTTTACAGGTGTGCTGGTACCTCTGAATGAATGCGTAGGCGGACGGAACCGGAATGTCGGGCTCTTGTGTGGGGAATGAATGCAGAAGACGTGGTTTATGACTGCCAACACTGTCTCCCTTGCTGTGGGAAATGTTGGGAGGGGAATGTAATGAGCCACCTTTGAGTCCTCAACAGTCCAAATTACTGTGTTGCCATGGGAGTTGTTGGGGTGGGGGGGGGGGGTTGCAGTTACAAAATACATGGCAATGTGTGAGCAGGGTCTAGAAGTGGCAGACAGTAGTTGGAGGGGGGTTACATGAGGTAATTTGAAGCGCAAATGGGGCAAGCGGCTACATACTGGCGTAAGTCTTGCGGAAGCGATTGCCACCAGAATCGCTATCTAATGTGCTTCTAGGTATCTAATGAGTGACCCCACTGTAGGACATGCGTCCTAACTGATCGCGGAACAAACAACCAACTCGCTGGGCATGTAGCGGGGGACACTGTGTTTTGTTGCGCAGCACAGACTTTAGCCTCCACCTCCCAGGATACCATGTCTACCACTCAAGTGGTGGGTAGAATGGATCCGGTGGGTCATGCTTGATGTTTCTATAGCCCAAGCGATACGAGAGAATGAAATTCAAATGGGTGAAAAATGGTGCCCAGTGAGCCTGTCTAGAGTTAAGACGTTTGGCGCTATGACTGTACTCTAGGTCCTTATGATCAGTCCAGACCACGAAAGGTAACCCCGAACCCTCTAACTAATAATGCCACTCACCCAAAGGCAACCGGACAGCCAGAAATTCTCTGTTACCAACATTGTGGTTCTGTTATGCTGGCACATGGATGCATCTTTCTGTCCGAGGAAGAGCGCTGCGACAGGATCACTCTGACACAACCCTCAGAAGGACCCACCATCACCACAAACTGACATGTAGGATCGGGAGTTACTAGGATATGATGTTGTGAGTACTAAGTTGCATCCTGCAACAAAACACAAGACTAGACAGGGAGACAACAGGGTTAAGACATGCCACTGAGTGTGTGGGCGGTGATAGGTTCATCTAACTGGACCATAGGTACCCACCATTCGGATGCCAAGTAGATGTCCATAAAGTTCCCTTCGGCTCTGGAATGCACCAGGGCTGAGACCGTGTGACTGATAGATACATAATGCAGCCGGGCCAGGAGAAGTGTGTGTAATACGGGGGCTTTGTCCAAGGGTGTTGTGCTCACCAGTAACCCCCTTCCTACTGACAAGCGATTTCTTTTTACCAGACAGGAAGCTGACAAATGACCAGACAGGGCACAATAAAAGCATCGTCTTTGAACATCACTGCTTCTCCTTATGTGAGATCCGAATTCTCCTGACTTGCATGGGCTCTGTGTTGGGCCCTGATTCTGGTGACCTGGCCAAAGATGTGGACTGGGTTGGATGACCAGCTGCCCAGGTGGGAGGAGAGCGGCGTCAACAGTGGCGACGGCATAGGGCCAGTCATTAATCTACTTGGATGGCCAGATCCACCAAATTGTCAAAGCATGGAGGCAGATTCAAAGGATTGATTCTATCCTGGATGTTGTCAGAAAGCCCATGTAAAAACTAGTCCAACATGCCGTGATCTTTCCACTCACAAGAAGCAGCCAGGGTGCGGAACTCGATTGCATAAACTGAGACTCTGCAATCTCCCTGAGACAGTCTGGATAAGACCCTCGCCCCCTCCCGACCTTGAGCCAAACAATCAAACACCCAGCGGAGCTCCATGGAGAAAGCATTAAATGAAACGCAACAGGGATGTATCTTGTCCTACATGGTGGCATGGACCCCATTCACCGGCCCATCTGGTGAGGAGTGTGATTACGCAAGCCCACCTTCATTGTCTCTGATGGGAAAGCAGAGGGCTTTAACGTGAAGAACAAGGAACATTGTGAAAGGAATCTTCTACTGGATCCTGCCCGGAGGTTGGAGAATGGATCCAAACCTCTGAGAGCCCAGAAACATGGAGAACCGCCGGAGCCGGTGAGTGGGCCTCCTGAGTGAAACCAGCATCTGGAAGTTGGCGGCATTGTTAAATGATAGAGGTGAACTAAGTGAGCTGTGTTTGGATCATCATCTCCAGAGCCCGGTGAGATGTGGAGATTTGATCCTGCTGAGACAGGGCAGAGCAAAGAGTAGATTCCTCCACTGGGTGCATACTTGGCTAGATTGTCCTGTCACAGTGCAAGACGAAGAGACCCAAGAGCAGAGAAACAGTTCAAAGGATTTATTAACATTAAATAGCAACTTAAACTGTGCTGGCGAAGAATGGAAAACCCGGCACCAGTTGTAATAGCAGGGGGAAAAGCTTGTAGATGTGGGCAGATCTATGAGGACTCCGTTGAAGTGTATTGAGGAGCAGAGAACCAGCCCACAGTAGACTGGAAAGCAATCACTCTTCCGACATGCGAGCAGAGATAGCAACCAAACAGATACACGAGACAGGACCAACTAAGCAGAGAGAGTGAGGTAAGTTATTTCACACCAAACAACAATCTAGCAAAGATACTGAAAACACGAAGAGATTAAGTAGGAAGTGAATAAGTGGGGAACCAGGTGCTGCTAGCGCACTAATTAGTAGAACAATCAGCATTCCCATGGAAACATGCATGCCGACACCGCCTGTGAAACATGAGTGAGAATAAAACTGATAAACAGAACAACCCGATAAACTCACTGGAACCGTGAGCTAAATCAGCAGCGCAAAACATACAGTGCAACCAGTGTAGTCTGATTCCAAAATAAATGACTCAGTAATACTTTATAATAAGTTTCCATTGATTTCCTTTAGTAAATGAATTAAGTATCATGAACAAACAATATACAACATATTTTTTTACGGCATTTATTAACCATTTTTAATGTTAGTTAATAAAAATACAAATGTTCATTGTTGGTTCATGTTGGTTCATAGTTAATTCATTAATGTTAACATACACACCTTTTAATTTTAGGATAATGCAAGTCAAGCACGTCGCAGATAAATGCCCCTTTTTCAGCTGAATTTAGCATCGGATTTGGCTGTTTGGATTTTTTTTAAATTGGTTGCATTAACACAATGTTATTTAACTGTTTTCTGAGGGTTTCTTTCTTTTTAGACTAGTCGACAAGTCGACTCCAAAATTTTAATTTAAACTTTAGTTAAATTAGTCATCCTGCACATCCTTAAAAATAACCTTCACACAAACCTTTCTGTATTTTTACAATTAACTTTTTTTTACAATTTAATCAAAAACATTATTTAGTATGTTTGTTAAACCATTTTCCTCATGGGAACTGCTCTCCACAATGTAGCCAATTTGAGGTTTTAGTATCCATGAAAACAATCATCCACAAAAAATTCAAATAGTTCAAAAAACGTATTCAGCGTAAGATATGACTACAGAAGAAACAGTTATCAGAGGAGCAAATAAATGACAGAAAGCTGGTGCCAAAAGAATACAGTGACTGTGTTTGTTGTTGTTCATATGCCTTTCTATGCTTTCACAAAGACACACATACAGTCAAGGACACCTGCAGGACAGCAGTGATAAAGCAGATGGGTCAACACACACACACACACACACACACACACACACACACACAGACACCTGCTCAAAGGAGTTTTTTCTGTCCACCACAACATCAGAGAAAACATTATATTCACTCACTCACACTGCCATGTGTGTGCGTGTGTGTGTGCTTGCGTGTGTGCACGTGCACGCTCGTGTGTGTGTGTACAGCATCAAAGAGCTTATGGAAGATAAAACAATGCATGCTTTATTCTGTACAGTGCAGCAAACATGAATGTGAAAGCTGCTTTTGATTATAGGGGAATGTATGGATGAACAGACAGATGGATGGTTAGGTTGAAAGTTGGTACATAAGCAGAGGTTGAGTTGCAATTTAATGTAACTCTACTAACACAGATCCTCAAATAAGCTTATCTCACCATCCCAAATCACATTACACACACTCCCCAAACCATCAGCACACTCATGAAACCACCTGCAGGGCACACACGCGCGCACAGACAAACAGACAGACACACACACACACACACACACACACACACACACACACACACACATTAAACACTCACTCATATCTTGGAAAACAGGTATTTTCTTTGTTTTGAAATAAAAGTAGAGTTAAATCACAACCCTTTTTGAAACTAAACGGCAATATCTGCTTGTCCAGAAATTACTTGTGACATCACTACCATGAGCTCATTAACATATAACCACCCACATTTACAGTGCATATAAAAATATTATATTGTTAACTTAGCAAAATGCTAACATCAAGCTCTATATAGAACAACTGCATCTGGAAGTTAAAATCCCATAAATTTTTTCCATGGGCAAATAGATTTTTAATGATTCATTATACACCTTTAAAGACAGACCTACTGTGGGCTCCGAGGCTGCTAATCAATGGTATATGCTTCTGTTGAAGACATCAGTCCAGATTATTTCATCTTAATCGTGTTTAATAGTAGAATTCCTGCTGAAGATCACTACCCATGATCGTGGCAAACAAAGAGTGCTGCAGCTCCGCCCACTCCCCAGATGTACTGTGAATTACACAATCGAGTTGCTCTCCCTAATCCCTACACTCTCAAACTACATATTTATTTGCAATAAACTTAAAATGTATTGTTTATTTACAGTATAATCAACAATTTTAAATGAATAGTTTTACATATTTATATTTTTTCATTCGATTTATGTCATTCACTTCATGGGATTGTCGATCATACCCTCATTAAATATGGCAAGTACACAGTCTTGTATCTTTGTCTTTTTTGTATCGTTTCCAAATACTTTTGTGCTTCAAATCAAAGTTTGTGATGATGTGATTCATCTCGGATCTGCTTGGTTTGGTTCATGGCTTATAAGAGTTTTATTAAGGATTTTATGGAATCTCTATGACAACAATTTATGGGGAAAACACTTTCAGAAACCAAGGTAGCTGAAAATGGACACTGTTGTGTTTTATGGGAATCACTTATGAGTGAAGTCTCTTGTGTGATTCACATAGGGGGAGCACTATTTGTGTGACACTGCCTTTGTATGACAATCACCCCATCACTCACAATACATCATATCATATGCAGAACTCATACTTTATTAAGTGCCACATTAAAGATTGGAGAAAACACTCTCTCTAACACACACACACACACACACACACACACACACACACACACACACACACATATACAAACACACACACATGAGCAGAGACTCACCTCAAACACACACACATGCTCCAAAACAGCCCATTACATCTGGAGCAGACACCCCTGTCTTGGCAGGGGATCAAAAAGCCTTTTTCCAAGCTCTTTAAACAAGACTCCCTGCAGCCAGATATTTCTTATCTGTGTGAATGAAATACTCAATAATAGCATTGCTCACAAAGCGCTTTCCATCTGAAGACCATATTCAATGGCTACAGAACAGAACTCCATGTTTTTCAGACTTTAAATAACTACTACAAAGGTGATTCTTGCCCAGTATGACACACCTTAGTGGAATTCTGCCCTAATTAAGCATTTTTTCTGAGGGTTTTGTTGCTTGCAGTTGTTTTCATGAATAATGTTTTGGCAGCACTTTGGGTTTGTGTAAGCATGTGTGTGTGTGTGTGTGTGTGTGTGTGTGTGTGTTGAGTTAATAAAAGTACCTTCGAAGAAACCCCATAATTGTAGCACAGCAACAGAGCACAGAAATAATTTTGATTAACAATCCTTACAAAACCTATAGTGTTACAGTACAGTAATGGCATCAGATGATATTTACTTTAATATATAGCACAGTACTGAATTACCATACGCATATACACCCATGAGCCAAAACATTATGACCACTCACAGGTGAAGCGAATAACATTGATCATCTCCAAACAAGGCCACACGTCAAGATCTGGGTAGATTAGATGGCAAGCAAACAATCAGTTCTTGTAGTCAACTTCTTGAATGCAGGAGAAATGGGTAGGATCAAATACCTGAGCGACTTTGACAAGAGCCAAATTGTTATGGCCAGACGACTGAGTCAGAGCATCTCTGAAACGGCAAGGCTTGTGGGGTGCTCCCGGTCAGCAGTGGTGAGTACCTACCGACAGTGTTCCATGGAGGGGCAAACCTCAAAACCGGCAACAGGGTGTTGGTCACCCAAGGATCATCAAGGATGCACAAGGGCAATGAGGGCTATCCCGTCTGGTTTTTAATGATGGTTACGGGAGCAACACACAGTGCATTGCACCCTTCTTCGTATGGGGCTGAGTAGCCTCAGACCAGTCAGAGTGACCAGGATGACCCCTGACAACTGTCAAAAGCGCCTATAATGGGCAAGCGGGCGTCGGAACTGGACCTTGGAGCAGTAGAAGAAGGTAGTCTGGTCCAATGAGTCCCATTTTCTTTTACATCACGTGGACTGCTGTGTTCTTGTGCACCGTTTATCTGGGGAAGTGATGACACCAGGATGAGAAGACGACAAGCAGGGAGTGTGATGCTCTGGGCAATGTTCTACTGGGAAACCCTGGGTCCGGCCATTCATGTGGACGTCAATTTGACACATGCCACCTACCTAAACACTGTCTGTCCTGTCGTCACTGGACTTCCTGTTGCAAACTTTACACCACATGAGAGTTTGTTTGTAGCCTGCTTAGTCTGATTAGCATTGCTTAATCTTATTCTCAAACGTTCATCGTTATATTCACCATTCATCGTTATATCCTTTGTCATTTTACCGCGTTTCAGGTTTTTCTCTTTTCTACTGTTTCATCTGCGTGTATTTTACCTGTTGCTGCTGGCACCTAGCTAGAGTCTTTTTTAGCATCGCTTATATATCTGTTTTCAGCCTTTATCCTTAACATCTGCCATTTTTATCACAATTAAACTGCATGCATTTTTTCAGCACACACCCATTTTTTCTCTTCTGCGGTACACAGATTATTGCATCAATCTCAAAGCACTGCTTACCAAGAACAAACAACAACAACAAGCAATTTTGTAATGGATTCACATCAATCTCAAACCCTCACCGCTCAGGAACAACAAACAACAAACAATTTGCGGTACGTCATAACATCCGCTCATGTTATTTCTTCCTGCATTGCATGTCACATGTTTACAATAGCCTCCTCTGTGAGCAGTGAGGGATTCACATGTGATAAATGTAAGGAATTAGTCAGGCTGACGGAGAAGGTTAATGAGTTAGAGACTCGCATCCGAATGCTAGATGAGGTCAGCAAAGAGACACCATTCTCCCGTTCCTGTTAGGGTTTCCAATCGATTCTCCCCAATCAGTGATACACCCACTGAGAATCATGTTGAAAGAGCCCTTGTTATTGGTGATTCTATTGTAAGGAACATGGAAATAGAGACTCAAGCCACTATTGTTAATTGCATTTCGGGGGACAGAGCATCTGACATCTAATCAAATGTACAAGTGCTGGCTAATGCTAAATGTAGATTCTAAATTTGTTATCCATGTCGGCACTAACGATGTCTGGCTCCGCCAGTAGGAGATCTCTAAAGATAATGTTAAAGTGGTGTGCGAATTTGCAAAAACTATATCAGACATTTTAATATGCTCTGGTCCCCTCCCTGCTCGTCGTGGTGACAAGGTTTATAGTAGATTAGTGTCACTGAATGGCTGGATGTCTGAGTGGTGTCTGAAGAATAAAATAGGATTTATAGACAATTGGAAGAGTTTTGGGGGTAGACCTGACCTGCTAAAGAGAGACGGACTCCATCCCTCCAGGGAAGGTGCCTCTCTCCTCTCTAGTAATTTGACTCATAGTCTTAATAATGATAGTATTTGACTAACTGGGCCCAGGTCAGGAAGCAGACAAACTGGTTAATCCGAACGTCTGCTAGCTGCCTTGAGATGTCACACAGGTCACATAAATTACATCACATAGAGACTGTATCACCTAGATATATCATAGAGACTGTGTCTGTTCCCCGAACTACCAAACACAATACCCCCACTAAATCATTTAGACATTTTTTTATTAAGGTCAAACTTGAACAAAACAAACATATTAAAAATACACATCATATAAAAATAGGGCTACTAAACATTAGATCTCTTTCTACCAAAGCAATGTTAATGAAAAATTATTATAGATCACTCTGTTTGACTGAAACCTGGCTTAAACCATTTACATTTTTATGCATTTGGCAGACGCTTTTATCCAAAGCGACTTACAGAGCCCTTATTACAGGGGACAATCCCCCCGGAGCAACCTGGAGTTAAGTGACTTGCTCAAGGGCACAACGGTGGTGGCTGTGGGGTTCGAACCAGTGACCTTCTGATTAGCAGCCCTGTGCTCTAGCCACTACGCCACCACCACCTAGACAAGAGAACAATGAATGAATCTACTCCCCCAGATTATTGTTATAAACATGAGCCTCATCTGAAGGGTCGAGGAGGAGGTGTTGCTACACTTTACAGTGAAGTTTTTGGTGTTACTCAGAGGAGAGGATATAAATGTAAGTCTTTTGAACTAATAATGCTTAATGTGACACCGTCAGATATAAATAAAAAATATCTGTTGTCTTTTGTCCTTGCTACAATGTATAGATCACCCGGGCCTTAATTCTGATTTCCTTGGTGAATTTGCTCATTTTTTATCAGATCTTTTAGTTACTGTAGATAGAGCTTTAATTGTTGGTGACTTCAACATTCACATAGATAATGAAAATGATACATTGGGATTAGCATTTATCGATATTCTCATCTCACTTGGAGTCAGACAAAATGTAACAGGACCAACTCATCACCATAATCATACGCTAGATTTAGTCTTCCAGATCTATCTCATACGCTCAATAAACCCCAAAGCCCAGAAGAACTTGATGAAATAACAAAAAATGTAAATGCAGTCTTCTCTAGCACTCTTGATATTGTCGGACCACTTTGATTAAAGAATATTAAAGAAATAAGCCCTGCACCATGGTACAATGATCACACTCATGCTCTCAAGAGAGCAGCTCGGAAAATGGAGCGCATGTGGAAAAATACAAAATTAGAAGTATTTCGTCGTGCATGGATAGTGTCTGTAGATACAGACAGGCACTAAAAGCTGCCAGGTCAGCATATTTGAGTAAACTCATAGAAAATAACCACAACAATCCTAGATGTTTATTCAGTACTGTGGCTAAATTGCTTAGGAATAATGCCTCAACAGAACCAGATATTATGTCACAGCACAAGAGTAATAACTTCATAAATTTCTTTACAGATAAAATCGAAATAATCAGACATAAAATTGGAATTATGCAATCATCTGTCATAGCACCTCAGAAAACAGTGTCTAATAATTTTCCTCACGTCCAACTTCAATCCTTCTCTGTCATAAGTCATGAAGAGCTAACAAAACTTATCGAAACATCAAAAGCCACAACATTTTTGTTTGATCCAACTTAGCTCTTATAAGAGGTATCTCCTGTAATTTCAGAACCTCTTCTTAATATTATTAACTCTTCGCTATGCTTAGGACATGTCTGTTTTTCTCACACACCTTACAGTCTAGCTGATCCCACAAAAGCTCAATGGGATTAAGATCCATAACACTCTTTTCCAATTATCTGTTGTACAATGTCTGTTTCTTTGTCAACTCAAAGCTTTTCTTTTTGTTTTTCTGTTTCAAAAGTGTCTTTTTCTTTGCAATTCTTCCTATAAGGCATGCACCCCTGAGCCTTCTCTTTACTGTTGTACATGAAACTGATCCCCACAGCCACCACTATTGTGTCCTTGAGCAAGGCACTTAACTCCAGGTTGCTCCAGGGGAATTGTCCCTGTAATAAGTGCACTGTAAGTCACTTTGGATAAAAGTGTCTGCCAAATGCCTAAATGTAAATCTAAAAACATGCCAGTCTATTGCATACTGTGACAACTCAGAAACAAACACAAAGACCATGTTAAGCTTCATTTAATGAACCAAATAGCTTTCAACTGTGTTTGATATAATGACAAGTGATTTTCTAGAACCAAATGATCAATTTAGCATGATTACTCAAGGATAAGGCGTTGGAGTGATGGCTGCTGGAAATGGGGCCTGTCTAGATTTGATCAAAAATGACTTTTTCAAATAGTGATGGTGCTGTATTTACATCAGTAATGTCCTGAATATACTTTGTGATCAGTTGAATGCCACTTTGGTAAATTAAAGTACCAATTTACCTCCCGAAACAGCAAAATCTGCACATTATTCCAAACATTTGACCGCCAGTGAAAGTGCAAATTTGGTAAAAAAAATAAATAAAAAAAAACGTACTGCTATGGTACTTTTTTGTAATTGAACTCCACTAGAGTTTGTCCTATATACATTTTAGAGTTAATACTACAGCTGCACTCACATAGACCCTAAACCTGGGCCTTTACAACTCTACATGTTATACACAACTGAACATTGTGTAGAGAGCAGTTGAAACTGGTAAAAGTTGTGTTATCTTTAGCTCACACACACAAGATACTGTGTAAACATGCACTGGACAAACACACAGAAACTGGTAAACAAACACACAGAAAAGACGGACAGCAGAAGGACATAAGGTGTGCACCACCTGATCGGACAGGAATGCTTTTAAAGGTTTTTTTTTAAAGGCAAACACCTTACAGAGAATACGAACACACATTTAAACCTGTCTGTTTTTCTGTGTGACCTGTGTTTCTATGCACTATAACACTAATAATGTGTGTATATGTACACTGAATCAACCATAATTAATCAAGTTAAAGATGGCAGGGTTATTCAATTAAAGTTTCAAGACCGGTCTCTGCATTTGCTTCCCAGCAAAGGTCTGGAAAATAATAACTAGCACAATGTCAGTATTCAGTATGGCTTTGAATTTTTGATATTTTTCTTTTTTATATAGTTTTCATTACAATTTTCCACATTGGTACTTTGTAAAAAAATAAATTAAACAGTTAAACTAGTCTCCTCAAAGGAGAGATGAGGACACTGGCCCAGAGACAAAGACAAAGCCAAAGCAGTGGGGTGTGAGGGACCTTTTCAACCAAAAGATTAGGATAATATATTTCATAGACTTCATAAGTCAAGGGCACTTGGATATTAATATTACAAGATAAGATCAACATTTGTTTTCAAGCTGGGTGACAGCAGTTCAGTTTTTATGTTTGAATATTTTAACATTATTTATTTGTTAAGATTTTTACATTCAGATATCTATGAATGGGACACTTTTGACTGAGAAAATATAGATTACTAAATGGAGGTTCAGGGGTAACCCTTGAGAGAAAATTAAATTTTCCTAAAGTGAGAATCTAATAACAATAAACTACAAATTTACATCTTAAATATACTGTTTGCTTAAATTAAGTATAAATGGGCTGACTATGAAATAATGGGAATATTCTCATCAGAAGCAGAGAACTCTACTAGCCAGGCTAACTAATAATTTCTATTAATTATGACTAAAAATCAGAGATGATGACAATTTTAACACAATTTATCAAAAAAATGTTTGTCACGAAATGCACATAACATGCTGATTAATAAAGCTAAATTTAAACAGTAAAAGATGTTACTCTAAAATGTTGACATGAGAACTTGTCCTGTCACAAAGCTGCTTTAGCTGAACCACCCGAGTCATTTATCAGACAGATGAAGACAGTTACACTTTTCTTTATCTCATTTTCTGCAGTGTGTTTTAGCGAAAGATGCCAGTCTCCATCTACATTGCTGCTCACCGTGTCTCCGCTGCTGTTGTTAAAATAACCGCACAAGGAACTCTACGTTGCGCTGAGTGCTTGTGGCGTGTATAGTTTTGACGCACTGTTCACTAAAATTGTAGAAATGTTAAGATAGGACAACCGTTGTCATTATTCCGCAGTCCGGATGGAACCAAGCCAGGGTCCACTAACTGGTGACTGCTGGTTTGTGGCATTATGTAGATTATTTCTGGTGTATTTACTCTAAAATAGTGGTTCTCAACTGGTTTTGCTGCAAACTGAGATTTTACATTGGATTTCAAGTGGAAACACAGTATCAAAATTGTTTCAAATGTATTACCATTAACTGCATATGCCCAATAAGTTGCAAAATTATTAACGTGACATGAGCTGAATAGGAAAATGTATTATTAGTCATATCATCAAATGACAGATTTATTTGTTACAAAATATTGTGGAGTTTGATCAGACTTACAGCCTTTGACATCAACAACTAAAGGTGTGTGAAGCCTCCCTTTAAAAGTTGAAAAGCCCATTTATTTTGACATTTTTCTGTGCACGATTATGTAGTTATTCACATTTAGTGAACATTTTTCCTGACAGTGACCCAATCAGAACAATTTGTGGGTTGCGACCCACCAGTTGAGTACTACTAGTCTATAAAATATGTTATTATATTATAAAGTAACATATATTATATATGTTTCTGTGTGTATCTCACCTTGCGTAGTCGCCCGTTGCTCGTCCCCAGGAATACCACAATGTGGTTGTGGACATTATCAACAGCAATAGAGCTGAGCCCAGGGGCCTCATAGATGGGTCGGGACCTCAGGGGCTTTCTCAGGGCCAATGGATGCTGCAGGTGAGCAGCCCCACAATTCAACTGCTCTGGCTGAAGCTGAAAAAACAATTACAAGAGCTAGAATTATAACATAATCTGAAGAAGATGTGAGTGATGTTTGCATGTACAAAATTCTATAATGCTCAGGTGTTGCTAGATGGTTGCAAGGGTGTTCTAATAGGTTTTCAGCATGTTGCCATGCGGTTACTGTGGTGTTCTGAGTGGTCTGTAAGTGGTGGTTGCCAGGGTGTTGCTATGCAGATGCAAGGTGTTTTGATAAGCTTGTTGGTGGTGGTGGTTGCCAGGGTGTTGCTATGCAGATGCAAGGTGTTCTGAAAGGTTTGTTGGTGGTGGTGTTTGCCAGGGTGTTGCTATGAGGATGCAAGGTGCTCTGAGTAGTCTGTAGGTGGTTGTTGCCAGGGTGTTGCTATAAGGTTTCTAAGTGTTCTGTGTAGTCTGTTTTTGGTGGTTGCCAGGGTGTTGCTATGTGGATGCTAGGTGTTCTGAGTGGTCTATTGATGGAGGTTGCCAGGGTGTTGCTACGCAATTACAAGGTGTTCTAAGTGGTATGTTGGTGGAGGTTGCCAGGGTGTTGAAATGCGGTTACAGGGTGTTCGGATTGGTATGTTGGTGGTGGTTGTCAGGGTTTTGCTATGAGGTTGCTAGGTGTTCTGAGTGGTCTGTTGGTGGTGGTTGTCAGGGTGTTGCTACGTGGATGCTACATGTTTGAGTGGTTTGTAGGTGATAGTATCCAGCATGTTACTACGAAGTTGCTAGGTGTTCTGAGTGTTCTGTTGGTGATGGTTGCCAGGGTGTTGCTATGCGGTTGCTATGTGTTCTGAGTGGTCTGTTGGTGATGGTTGTCAGAGTGTTGCTATGTGGATGTTAGGTGTTCTGAGTGGTCTGTAGGTGGTGGTTGCCAGGGTGTTGCTATGAGATTGCTAGATGTTCTGAGTGGTCTGTTGGTGGTGGTTGTCAGGGTGTTGTTATGCGGTTGTTAGGTGTTCTGAGACACCTATCAGTGGTGGTTGCCAGGGTATCGCAATGCAGTTGTTAGATGTTCTGAGACAACTATCAGTGGTGGTTGCCAGGGTGTTGCTATGATGTTGCTAGGCGTTCTGAGTAGACTTTAGGTGGTGGTTGTCAGGATGTTGCTGTGAGGTTGCTAGGTGTTCTGATTGGTCTGTAGGTGGTGGGTACCTGAGAGTTTCTATGAGCTTGCTAGGTTTTCTGAGTGGTCAGTTGGTAGTGTTTGCCAGGGTGTTGCTATGAGGTTGCTAGGTGTTCTGAGTGGGCTGTTGGTTGTGGTTGTCAGGGTGTTGCATTGAGGTTGTTAGGTGCTCTGAGTGTTCTGTTGGTGATGGTTGCCATGGTGTTGCTACTATGTGGTTGCTAAGAGTTCTAAATGGTCTGATGGTGGTGGTTGTCAGGGTGTTGTTATGCAGTTGTTAGGTGTTCTGAGACAACTGTCAGTGGTGGTTGCCAGGGTGTTGCTATGATGTTGCAAGGTGTTCTGATTAGACTTTAGGTGGTGGTTGTCAGGGTGTTGCTATGAGGGTGCTAGGTATTCTGATTGTATGTAGATGGTGGTTGTCAGGGTGTTGCTATGAGGATGCTAGGTTTTCTGAGTGATCTGTTGGTGGTGTTCTGAGTGGTTTGTAGGTGGTTGTTGCCAGGGCGTTGCTACCATGTGGTTGCTAGTAGTTCTAAGTGGTCTGTTTGTGATTTTTGCCAGTTGTTGCTATGCAGTTAATAGATGTTCTAGGTTATTTTTATCACAACGCTAATCAATTGCTTGGGAGCTCTGTGTGGTTGTCAAAAGAGCTCACCCCATATGATATACTTCTCTATTCATGACTATGATACCTTTATCCCTGTTTTATCATCTACCAGGTGAAAAGCTTCAGTCTGATTGTTTAGAAAAGTAATAGCACACCTCTCCTAAGCAAGCCGCATGATTTGAGCTATCATTTATGTCTGTAGCACAAACTGTGCAAGATGTGTTACTCACCTAAACTAAATGGGGTTAGAGGTTTGTTCAAATCCCTAACCCTAAAAATTTACGACAGTAATATCCATGCTTGCCTCAGCAAACACCATTAATTAGTAATAATAGTGAGAAGGATCAAATGAAAATGATGAATAATACTGTGTCAGATGAGGATGCCTTGAACTGTTATTGCACACTAATTCATATATTGTTTAATCAATGTTTTTTTAGTGTGTCTGCTGAATTCTATCTGCACACATCTTATCATGTTCTGCCTACATTAAAGTGACATTTAAATGGAAATATGCGTTGAATTTAATGTGAGTTGAGTCGGGCAGTGAGAGGTTAATGTTAGGGTGACGGGAACTCAAGCGGGGGAGAGACAAAGAATTCTGCGGGTGGGTTTTTCTCACGAGTTTCCCTCCCTCAGCGTGGTGACCTCCAGTGCTCTCAGAAGAACACAATCTATCAGATACGCTACATACAAGCTGAACACTATCACAGTTACACTACTCTAAAACAAAATAGTCTCTTAGCCCCCGTGTTGGTGCTACAAACTGCATTTCAAAGTAGTGTGACAGTAGCTTGGCTGGGGCAAGCTACTTTTTCCAGCAAGTGGTGGTGTAGCCTGAGAAAATGCACTCAAAGCCGTTCAAAAAATGATTCATATTGAGTCACATTACGCAAGTACTTCTAGGCAATTTATGTTTTGTTTTTGAAGTGAACTGTTTTCTATTCAATTATATAAATTGTTATTATTTTTTGTTTCATAAGCTGCATTTTGTGTAAATGTACCTGTATATGTTTAATATACCACTGCCACACTTCTACTAATACTGCTTTTGCACATTTTAAAAATGAATAATATCATCTGATAGTTCATTTAAAAAGACATCAAATAGCTTCAATAAAGTTAGCAATGAGGCACAGAGGGCATAATGTGATGTCATAGCATTAGAATTTAAGCATAAGAAATGAAAACTATCAGGTATAGGAGAGGCTGTGCACTTGGCGTTTTTGGGAGAGCCTGCGTTACATAAACAGAGACTTCATGTCGAGAAAGTTAAAAGAACAAAGCCAAAACCTCAAAAAAGTGCTAAATAAACACCAGACTGCCATATGCTTTTCATAAAACTTCATGTTTACATAATGAAAACCGTATGTTTTCCAGAATGAGCTGCTCCAGAAATCTGCACAGTGGTTTGGTAAAAATTATAGCGATTTTTCGCATTATTTTAAATTGACATCGGATGTATGTAGTATCTGAGCTTGCAGGGCCTGTCATAATATTACCCATGGGTTTAAAACAAGCTGGATCATATTGTGCATTTAACCACATTTTTGAGTGCACAGCATACTGTGATGCAGAAAATTGGCAGTTTATACTCACTTTCACAAATGATTAATAGTTCAAAAGATGACAGTAAACTAATCAATATAAGCGCATAGAGGTTTTGAAACACACTTCACAAAACATATTCATAATAAAGCTCTAAGAATACCCACGCTGTTCAAAGATGTAATGTTAATTAAACTCCCTAAAGGCGATTATATTTATTATGTCTAAATGAGTAACTTTTTTTTTTTGCACTGAATACACTCTACATAATCCATTGATTGAAATATGTTTGTATTAGACATAATATTGTATAACTGTTTCAACAAATCAACGAGATGGCCCAAAATATTTCAAACGTTAAGAAGCCTTCTATATCGATAGACGCGAACAGTACCTTAGAAAACTGATCATAAAAGTACATTCAATTAGAATAATCTCTTAATTTCATGAATCTTTCATTCATATATGTACATATACTATTAATAAGTGAATGTTCGTAATGAGTTGTTAATGAAAGTTCTGTTACCATTATTAGGTCACTTACAGTAATAATACAAAAAATATAATTAAACCTACCAATGAAATGGTTATTTATAACAAGATTAGCAAAAGAACACTTTTTTGCTTCATGTCAATGTTTGTAGAATAACTGGTCATTATTTTATGCACACTCAAACAGT
Organism: Moxostoma hubbsi; assembly: GCA_032164185.1. Classification (NCBI taxonomy): domain Eukaryota; kingdom Metazoa; phylum Chordata; class Actinopteri; order Cypriniformes; family Catostomidae; genus Moxostoma; species Moxostoma hubbsi. Next base: position 41,692,581 of record JAVLUX010000018.1, read on the forward strand.
AAGAAATGCTGTACATCTAAATGTCATTAAACGTTGATTCAAATATTTTTATAAAGATATACACTGAAGATACTGTAGCCTTGATATTCATATATGAATGTACGTGAACTACTGATCAGTCAAGCATAATAAAATAGTTAGGCCACTAGTAATAACAAAAACAGCATAAACATATAACTTATAAATTAAATGATTATTTACCACAGCATAAGTAAAATTCAATCAAAGCCAAATCACTTTGCCATATCAATATATGTACAATATGAGATTACAACACACTCATACAGTTATAAATACAACTGAATGGCATTAAGCTTTGACTCATACAGCCTACTGTAGCATGTAATGTACTGCTCAGTCATGCTTTATATAATAGTTATAAATGAAAGTTATTATAAAGTGTTACCCTAACTATGCCACTTACAGCATTATCATATATATATTTATCACAGTAAGCAGTATTTGTAAAATAACTGGTCATTATTTCATAAATTTATAATCATAACTAAGTGGTTTTATTTATCACAGCATTGGGTAAAGGAACACTTTGACATATCAATATTTGTGGAATATGCCTTATCATTATTTCATGCACACTCATACAGTTAGAAATGAATCTGAAAGCCATAAACATTGATTCCAGTGTTTTCATAAAAGATAGGCCAGATATTCACTTTTAAATGTGCATGAATTATTGATCAGTCGAGAATTACATGAGTCAATCATGAGCGTTATTATAAAAGTGTTGCCAATGTGGAAAGGTTGAGCTTACCACGATTGTCCCCTTGCCCTCGCACTCGGCCCCTGATCCCTGGATGACGCTGTCTAGCACCTGCACATCGCTGTTGGGTCCGCTGGAGCAGTTGCGGCGACCCTGGTGGATCATCTCTCCCACATCCGCCACCCGGAACGCGCACACCGCCGCCTGCCTACCTGCCCTTACGAACACGCCGAACAGATGGGGCTCCGGTGCCTCCGCGCTGTCGGTGCTGATTTCCACGGGATAGATGGAGAGGAGTCGGTTATAAATATTCCCGCTGGATCCGCACTGGATACCCATTTGGATGTAGGACTCGGTGAGCTTGCGGCTCTCCGTGGACGAGGACCGCCGGGGACCGTCCGTGTCCAGACAGATGCGCGCGAGGATGCTGTTGGGCTGGCTCTCCTTCAGGCCAGTGTTGGCATCGTTGTTGATGGCTATGTACGAGTAGCTCTTCTGTACGAACGCGTGCACAAAGTTGAGTTTGTTCTTCTGCTTCACTTCTTGTTTGATTTTGAACACGTTATCTTCCGAAGGGTTGATGTCGTACGTGAAGAGTCTGTTTAGATCTTTGGTGTTGAGCGAGCGGATGGCGATCTCCGGGGTGTTCTCGAAGCGGAGGTCCTCTTTGCTGTGGTTCTTGGGGAAGAACTCGGTCCCCATTCCGGTGTAGGTCGCTCCCACCAGCAGCCGAGGCGTTCCGCCGTGACTCCGAAAGACGAAGCCAACGGTGCTCGCGTTCTCGTGGTTGGCGACGATATTGAGCATGCTCGGGAACACCGTTGCCCCGTCCTGCGGGAACTTGACGGCCACTCGGGACGCGTTGTCCATGCTGCGCAGCTCGCAGAAGCCCTGATACACCGAGCCGCACACCACCAGCACGCCCTGCTCGCGGTCTAGCACGAGGAGCTTGTTGTGGTTGTCGGTGAGCGTCTTCTCGTGCTCGCACGTCGCCTGCGGCAGCTGCGGCGCGTGGCACAGCGGGTTGTCCCGTACGGGTCCGGTGCGCGTCTCCACCTCCAACGCAAGCGTCGCGTTCAGCTGGTACAGGCTGTTGACCGCGGCCAGGTAAACCCTGCGCGACGCCGCGTCCACCACGAAGTTATTGGTGGCGTTGGTAGACGCGAACGCCTGTTGAATCTGGAGCGCTCCGACGACGCGCGTTTGGAGAGCGGTTAAAAACAGGGCGAAAAGGGTCGATAAGAGTTTGAGAGAATCTCTCTCCGTCATAGAAGGAGGCATTTTTCCTTCTGGCTGGCTTCCGCGGGTTCTGGACGGAGAGTTGCATTGAGCAAGCGGAAAAGAGCGCAACAATCCGGGAGGAAAGACTGTTTCCTGCCGAGCGCCTTAACACCGAGTGACGTGATGAAGGGTCCCTGCTTCCTTTAGAGAGAGAGAGAGAGAGAGAGAGAGAGAGGAGAGAGAGAGAGAGAGAGCAGCTCCACAGCACTATCATCTGTTAGGTCCCCTTAATAAGTCTACACAAAAAAAAAAAAAAAAAAAAAAAAAAAAAAAAACATACTTAAACATTGTTTTCCTCTAATTAAACGAGAACTGACCTCATAAAAAAGTGGTGGTACAATGGGACATTAAAGGTATCACACAGTAATGGTACTTCATTTATCATGGCACTGAATGACATCTGCCATGATATTTACATTCATAATATTTCCTTATGGAGCTTCTTCAACCTGATCTAACCCATAAAATTTGTATTGTTGGTGTAAGCTAATGTATTCAGGTTGATTCAGTGATGTTAAATCATGTTTTGACTTAAACCAGCACGTTTTTTAGATGAACATTTTTCAGTGTAGCTCAACTGATGGTGCTTGCAATAACATTACGATTAGATTCTCAAGAAATGCACTGAGTGATTAAATGCATATCCTGAATGTATGTCCAAAAACATAAAACCATAGTATTACTATGATACATTTTTGTTATTGATACATAGAATTTGATCTTCATTTCAAAAGTCCTGCATGTGAAACATTTCTTCTGTTTGGGGACTCAGCAGTGATGGAGCTCGTCTTTTCTGTATGTAAATGGATTCAAGTTTGGGTTATGTGCAAGCTCCAGAAATGAGTCAATGTAGTCAAAAACCTGCAAAAAGGAAATCAGTGGAAAATGTCCATAAATGGTTTATGGCACACTTATTCATTTATTTAGCTACAGCTAATTTGTTTCTATATCCAGTCACTAAATATTACAAAGTTTTGTCTGCTTATGGGTCATATGCACTCAAAAAACAGCTCTTTGGTTGTGTTGGACAGTGGATGTAAAATATAAACAAATATAATACATTTTCACATGCTTGTTTTACATTACGCTCATTTGTCCATCTGGATTACTTTTTTATATTTTGTCATTAATGTATTCTTGGGGTCTACTGGACCCCAAACACAAATAGCATTCTGGATAATAATTACCTTTCTTGAAAGTGCTTGCATTAAACGTGCATAATCTGTCAAAACAATACTTTGTCAAAAGGAGCATATTGAAACACTTGTTGTTAATGGCAATTTAATATAACGTCAGCAACCCGACTACGATAGGTTAAAACTAACGAAAGTCATGTTTAAGGGTTAAATCAGGTAGAAATAAACCCTGAAGGTAACAATCATTTGACTTTTTACAGTGACGTTGTAAGCTCAGTGTATAATGGCTGAGGTTGAACTTTCACCTGGTGCTCATGTTTCTTTATCTTTCCAATTAGTCACGCAGATCCACGTTGAGCACATGATCCAGGAGCATAAGGCACCGTAAGAACCGTTAAAGTGCTACCAGATGGCTACATCTCTTCTCTGACACTACAACATTAACATCTTCTTACAGAGGTTTCGGCATGTTCTTTGCTCTCATAAATATTTAAAGGGCAGGCAAAATGTATCACTGCCAAAGGGGCTGAACTCCCTCATAATTGAGAATAATTGAGTTTGAAAAACTATATTCATAAAATCTCTCTCTCTCTTTGTCATATACCAATACATTTCCATGTCTTTCCATTCGTGTGGCAACACGACTAACTAAATAACTAAATTGTAATGACGAATTGAATATTAAATAGAAATTAAAAAGTAAATTAAAAATCCAAAACTACATTAGCGCTGAATACATGAGACTGTGTAAATATAGTCCTTTACATGTTTAAAATGAGGCAATGGGAAATGTCATTGATAGATTCGCAAAGACTGGGGATGACCATTAACATGTCAATAATAAATGTTGCTCTGATCTCTGATTTGAGATATTCTCTGAAATTGTTCTGTTTTAGGTTCAGTGTTTATGCAGTGAGATGACGGTTCCCTTGCAAGACTTGTAAATGATGACATATTAACCCCAACAGCAAAATGAAGACAATCCGTGTGGATAGAACGCCTCATGTATGTTTATTTGCAATAAGGAACATCTGTCTGGGACACAACATCACATACATCTGTAGTGATTCCATGTAACCATGGCGATGCACGGCATTTAAATCTTTACCATAAGAAAAAGACCAGTCATTTTATGGGTTACTTACACTAAATTTACACTTAGGTTTTTTTGTGTACAGTATGTCAGGTTGTGTGTGGCTTAGACTGGTTTTATGAGATCACAGCGCTGTGAGGACATCTTATGTATGTGATCTTGATGTTTGACTTGAATGGAGAATGTCAGTCTGTTGTTAGATTGACAAAACCCTTGTCAATATAAATATCATGCATTACTCACAACTTTCAGGCCACTAATAGATTATTTTCTAATAGATTTTTCACCATTAATGTCATTAAAGTAGATTACTTTTTTGTATTGTTCTCAAGTCTTTAACGACATTATGTAATTATTGCACGTGCTCTCCTTAAATATGTCACTTATTTTACAATCTCAACTTGTTTTCTCAGATGACAAATATTAATAATCAGCTGGAACAAAACTTTACAGCAACTAAAGTATCTAAGAAGGAAATGCAATGAATGTGTTATGCCTTGAACTTTTAGAACACATTACCCATCCTATATTTCAATATTTCTGGTGCATGGGCTGTATTAGGCTGTCACTGTATTGAGTATTTTCGTAATTGAATAATCTGATGATTATTTAAATGTTTAATCAGAAAAAAATGATCAAAAACTCTGTTTGAATACAACTCAGATTGTTGTTGACATGAAGTCACATTTGACTTGAATGCGTTCATTTTCCTCAGTTTTAATTGCCCTATACATTTGAATGATAATGACATCAAAACAATATTAACAATATCAAAAACAATATGTTAAGCCAACAGACATGCAAAGCATATTTACAATATAAAAATGTGTACATTGTTTCTTAAAAAAATGATAATTCTTTTGTCATTTACTCACCTTTAGGCCGTCTCAAACTTTTATGACTGTCTTTCTTCCACAGAACACAAAGATATTTTGATGGAGATATGATGTGAATATATCCATACAATACAAATGAATGGGGACTAACACTTTCAAGCTGTCTAGGCACTAGTGATGTCAAAACGTTCTCAAATAAAAATATTGTAACAATACCAGCTGGATATCATGATCATGTCTAGAGAGTGCAATGTCATGATTTATAGCGATAAAGGAGTTATATTTTGGAGTGGTTCACTTCAGAAGACATGGATTAAACCTCTGGAGTTGTATGGATTACCATTATGCTGTCTTTATGTCCTTTTTGGAGCTTGAAGTTGTTTGACCTCATTGACTTGCATTGTATGTATGTATATTAACATCATGTGTTCTGCCGAAAAAATCAAGTCAAACAAGTTAGAGAAGACATAAAGGTGAGTTAATGACAAGAAAATTGTCTAAAACTAGTCCTTTACCTAGTTCAACATGATCTAGCCATTTCATTGTAGAACTCTAATATGGAAAAACTGGCCACTGAAATAAAATATTTATCTTTTCGGATACAATATCTGCCCACCCATCTTGTTTGAGGATGTTATATCTGTGGTTAAACTATTTTATGGAGAAAAAGTGTTTTATTTATTTATTTTATCTAACGGAATACAATATTTACTGTAATCGTGTCATTGATAGATCCGTGTTTTTACTCTTACATTGTGCTACAGCAGTTGTGTGCATTGTGCTGCATACTGTCCAGATCACAAAAGGTTGTCGCTATCATGTAAAATGATCTCAAGCATCTGGACATTCAGTCCCTTTTTGAGTAAACACTGTTAATAATTTCACATTAGGGCTGGGCAATAGGATATCGACAATGTCTTACAAATAATCCGATGCTGATATCGATGCTCGCAGACGAGGACCCTCGGCAGGGGCGTTGATCATGTAATCTGATATCACAATTTTTTTTCCTATAAAATATATCCAACACACTCTCACGGTGAAATTGTCAGGATTCGTACGACTTTTCTAAATTTGGATAATTGGTAATATATCATGCGACTGAATTCCTACGACGTTCACTACAGCCAATGATGTCGCTGGACATCGTTTCCATCTAATACACAACAATTACTTGCTTCTGTCACAAACAACAGCTTCCTGGCATGTTTACACACTCTACTGATGGGTTAAGTTTAGATAAGGGGTTTGGGTTAGTGTGCAGAACTCGTGATTATTTCTGCATTAGACATCCGGGAATTTGCACGTGATAAAGTCGTATGAGTTTATACGAACAACGTTGTGTGAATTGGCAACTTGTAAATTATGTAACATTTTTCATGAGATTGGCCTGAAAATATCGTAAAAATATCTGTTGCATTTTGCCCAGCCCTGTTTCTCATGCATGGAGTAACCGTTACTCCCTCAGGTAGCCTGTTTCATATTTCGTCTGCGGCGTAATTTGTATGTGTCTTTAACAGCAGACTTTCGTTGAGCTTTGACTGACAGACCTGCGGCTTTATTCAGTTAATAAAGTTCTCTGGCTCCGCATGTAATTCATGTACACAGAACAGATCCCAAATCACAATTTTCTGTAAATAACCTTCTTAAATCACTTTTTCTGTTTACTGAACAGAAAGGGTTTGTGCATCCATCAGTGCATGTGTAACTTTAATCAAGTCAGACAGACGTCTTATTCATTGCATTATTTTACGTTACTTCATAAAAGCATATATTGCAAACGACTGTGGTGATAAATAGGTTTAGAGTGCATTTCAATGTGTTTTTTGCTGATTTCATTGTGTCTGGTGTGGCAACAAATGGCTCAACTTTACTCCCGCATCTGGATGCATTGCGGCATATTTCATGAAGTCTACCTAGTGAACTTACTGTGCTGTCCGTGTCTGGCGGGTCTGTGAAAACTGGATGTCTTCTTTCCAAGTGCTGTGGCAAGTGATGTTATGTTATTTTAGGTTGACAGCTAACTACATTATTTTCCAAATCTAAAACATAATTTTGTGATCTAAGTTGCAAGAACGTGTTTGATAAGAAATGTTACTACTGTGTAGTCATGCCCATGATTGTAAGTGGTCTCATAAGCTTTTCTTTAAAAAAAAAGTGTAATAATTTCTCTTCCACCAAACAAAAATATGAAAAATGGATTGAAGGTATAATCTGCCTTTTGATGTGGTTTAACCTGTAACATTTGGAATGTCATGTTTTTTCTACCATTCTTATTTTTTTCTCCCCTTTTCTCCCTAGTTAGGAATACCCAATTCCCAATGTGCTCTAAGTCCTCATGGTGGCGTAGTGACTCGGAAGACGAATCTCAGTTGCCTCCACGTCTGAGGCCGCCAATCCACACATCTTATCACGTGGTTTGTTGAGCACGTTGCCGCAGAGATGTAGTGGAGTCTCACGCTATTCTCCACGGCATCCACACACAATTCACCACGCGCCCCACCGAGAGCGAGAACCACATTATAGTGACCATGAGGAGGTTACCCCATGTGACTCTACCCTCGCTAGCAACCGGAACAATTTTGTTGCTTAGGAGACCTGGCTGGAGTCACTCAACATGACCTGGATTCAAACTCACAACTCCAGGTGTGAAAGTCAGAGTCTTTACTCGCGGAGCTACCCAGGCCCTTACCCTTTTTTTTTTTTACTACCATTCTAACATATTGTTACATTTTCTTCTTTGCAGGTTTGCAAGCATGTTGTAGTCACTTCAACTATCTCAAGCATGAACAAATGCGCTGAATGTGAGGGACCTGCCGTAGCTTTGAACTGGATTGGTCTGAGATGATGTCTGTATTTTTTGCACAGTGACGACAGTCTTACCAATACATTTCTGTATCTGTCATTAAGTTACAGTATAAATTCCCAACTTTTATAGAAAGTCTAGATTGTTTAAAGAATTTGTGGTCATGACCAACTTTATTCCTTAAGGGGGATATTCTAGGTTAAGCTCAATCAACAGCTTTTTTGCCATAATTTTGATTACCACAAAAAAAAATTTTGACTCACCAACTGATTTTTTAAATTACTGTTACAGGCACATACACGAGAAGTAAATGGGACCAGTTTATAAACACCTGGTTTCAAAACAATAGCCAATAGAAATCATACACAGTTATACATCCACGAGAATAAAGTAACTTTGCCCTGTGGATGTGTGTGATTGTGTATTTATGCCCTCGTGATTTGGCATAGAATGTTTATGACATAAGCAGCTTCAGTGAGAATTATTTACGGTTGCGTTTGTGTTTCTGATCATTCTTATTTCAGGATAAAGTACACAGGACACAGTGGGCGACAGGCTTTGCTTACGTTCTTGCCGCCTCTCATGTGTACACAGTGTTTCCCACAGGATTTTGTGAGACTGTGGTGGGTGGACCTCAGACTCTCTAGGGGGGTTAGGTAAGAACATTTTGTACATTTTAAAGTTAAATGCATCAATCTGGAGCAAAATTAAGAGGCTAGATCTATGAAGAAGTTTGTGCACTTGTAAACTATTTTGTGCTCATGTAGTAATTTAATCAAGATTGTAACAAACCACAAGAAGGATGTTCCATTTTCAGTCAGGGATTGTAAAGACAGTAAAGACAGTGAACCCTTGTGTCATTGCCAACATATGGATTCAGACACCCCTTGAATTCAGGGATTAACTCCCATTCTTTTCTATACTTTTGGAAGTACATTTTAAAATGTGACATGTTAGCTTTTTTAATGTGTGTTTAATGTCCAATGTTGTGTGCGTTTGTATTTATATTTGTATTCTATGTATAGAAGTTTAATAAAGTTTCAAGTTTATTATTTTGTGTTTGAATAAAGTACACTATACAGAGTTCAGAGAGTTCAGAAACAGGAAAGAACAGCCCCTGTGGTAGTGAGTGATAAGAATAAAAATCAAATTAAATGGTCAAATTAAGTTTTTTAAATGAAAACAAAGGAGAAGCAAACAATAGAGACTGACTGTTTGGCCCTTGGAAACACTGTTTGCACTTGAGCAGCTCATTCATATCTATGGCAGCTGCTGTGCGGTCAACTGAATGTGCTGTTGCTCTCTGCCACTCATTGAATAGAGAAGATGCAGAGAGAGGTGCGTCTGTGGTGGGAAAGCAAGACCTCGTGCTCACGGGGCAGTACTGGCAACTCTCTTCTATGGAATGCAGCTAAGGTTTGTCCAAAAAGTCGCTAGATTTGTCACTAAGTGCTTTTTGGGAAAAAAGTAGCTAAAGGGGTCTAACAAGTCACTAAGTTGGCAACACTGTTTAAAATGTCAGTTGATATAAGCGAGGAGAATGACAGCTAACGTTGTTGGGTCAGGGGGCCTGGTAGGTGGCCGTAGGACAGGGACCGGGTCAGGAGGCCAGGGAGGTGGCCGTAGGGCAGGGACCGGGTCAGGAAGCCAGGGAGGTGGCCGTAGGGCAGGGACCAGGTCAGGAGGTCTGGGAGAAGGCCACAGGACTTGGACAGGGTCAGGAGGCCAGGGAGAAGGCCACAGGGCAGGGACAGGGTCAGGAGGCCAGGGAGAAGGCCACAGGGCAGGGACAGGGTCAGGAGGCCTGGGAGAAGGCCACAGGACTGGGACAGGGTCAGGAGGCTTGGGAGAAGGCCACAGGACTGGGACAGGGTCAGGAGGCCAGGGAGAAGGCCACAGGACAGGGACAGGGTCAGGAGGCCTGGGAGAAGGCCACAGGACAGGGACAGGGTCAGGAGGCCTAGGGGAAGGCCACAGGACAGAGTCAGAAGGCCTGGGAGGAGGCCACAGGACAGGGTCAGAAGACCTGGGAGGAGGCCACAGGACAGGGTCAGAAGACCTGGGAGGAGGCCACAGGACAGGGCCAGAAGGCCTGGGAGGAGGCCACAGGGCAGGGTCTGTAATAGGAGGAGTCTCAGGGGAATCGGGCGGAGCCGTGGAAGGCTCTGTAGGCGGGGCCAAGGCAGGTACAGAGGGTGGAGCCATGGAAGCCGGAGCCAAGGAGGACTCCAGGGGTGGAGCGTGGAAGGTGGAGACCAGGAGGACTCTAGGGGCGGAGCCTCGGAAGGCGGAGACCAGGAGGACTCTAGGGGTGGAGCCATGGAAGGCGGAGACCAGGTAGGCTCTGGGGGCGGAGGCTTGGAAGGCTCCGGAGGCTTGGAAGACTCGAGAGACGGAGATCTGAGTGGCTCGAGAGGCGGAGCCGTGGGAGGCTCGAGAGGTGGCGCCGTGGGAGACTCCAGGGGTGGAGTCGTGGGAGGCTCCAGGGGCGGAGCCGTGGGAGGTACCAGGGGCGGAGCCGTGGGAGGTACCAGGGGCGGAGCCGTGGGAGGTACCAGGGGCGGAGATCTGAGTGGCTCGAGAGGCGGAGATCTGAGTGGCTCAAGAGGCGGAGCCGTGGGAGGCTCCGGAGGCGGAGCCCTGGGTGGCTCGGGAGGCGCTGGCTCTTGGACGGTCGAGGCTACAGGCGCTGGCTCTGGCTCTGAGACGGTCGAGGCTACAGGCGCTGACTCTGGCTCTGAGACGGTCGAGGCTACAGGCGCTGACTCTGGCTCTGAGACGGTCGAGGCTACAGGCGCTGACTCTGGCTCTGAGACGGTCGAGGCTACAGGCGCTGACTCTGGCTCTGAGACGGTCGAGGCTACAGGCGCTGACTCTGGCTCTGAGACGGTCGAGGCTACAGGCGCTGACTCTGGCTCTGAGACGGTCGAGGCTACAGGCGCTGACTCTGGCTCTGAGACGGTCGAGGCTACAGGCGCTGACTCTGGCTCTGAGACGGTCGAGGCTACAGGCGCTGACTCTGGCTCTGAGACGGTCGAGGCTACAGGCGCTGACTCTGGCTCTGAGACGGTCGAGGCTACAGGCGCTGACTCTGGCTCTGAGACGGTCGAGGCTACAGGCGCTGACTCTGGCTCTGAGACGGTCGAGGCTACAGGCGCTGACTCTGGCTCTGAGACGGTCGAGGCTACAGGTGCTGACTCTGGCTCTGAGACGGTCGAGGCTACAGGCGCTGACTCTGAGACGGTCGAGGCTACAGACGCTGACTCTGGCTCTGAGACGGTCGAGGCTACAGGCGCTGGCTCTGGCTCTGAGATGGTCGAGGCTACAGGCGCTGGCTCTGGCTCTGAGACGGTCGAGGCTACAGGCGCTGGCTCTTGCTCTGGGGACGGAGCCGTGGAAGGCGGAGACTGGAGAGCGGAAGCCTTTCCTCTTCTCCTCCTCTTCCGGGCAGACAAGGCTGACAACGCTGGCTCTGGGACGGACGAGGCTGGCAACGCATTGGCCGTGGCAGGCGTGGGCGTTGGCTCATTGGCCGTGGCAGGCGTGGGCGTTGGCTCGTTGGCCGTGGTAGGCATGGGCCTTGGCTCGTTGGCCATGGCAGGCATGGGCGTTGGCTTGTTGGCTGTGGCAGGCGTGGGTGTTGCCTTCCCTCTTCTCCTCCTCCTCCTGGCGGACGGGGCTGTCAACGCTGGCCCTGGGACAGACGAGTCTGGGAGCGTGTTGGCCGTGGCAGGCGTGGAGGAACGAGTTATGGAAGGCTGGGGGGGTGAATGGAGAGCCGCAGATCCTCAGGGTCTCTTCAACGATGTCAAGGAGCGTCCAGCAAGGGGTCGCTTGTGGCAACCGCTCCCTTAGCGAACTGTTAAGGTTGCTCCTGAAGAAAGAGACCAAGGGAAACTCCGGGAAGTCCAATAAATTTGCCAGCTCCAGAAACTCACAGACGTGGGCCTCTATTGGGCGGTCCTCTTGTCTGAGGCCGAGAAGCTGGAAGTTCGCCTGCTGGGTCCATTGTTGGGTCGAGTATTCTGTCACGATTTGTAGCAATCTGAGGCAATGACGAAGGCGAAGTGTAGGACCCAAGTGCAGATTTATTAACAAAGACGTAGATACAGGAACTGGACATAAACTAGGAACAGGAACAGACTATGGCTCAGGTACTCTAACTAATATTAAACTACTAACAGGCAAACATCGGGATAGCATCAGGCAAACGTCAGGATTACAACAATACTCGACAAGGGACAAGGTAAACATGAGGACTTAAATACAAAAACAAGGGGAAACGTAAGCCAATGGAAAACTAAAACTCAAAACAAGATGACAAGTCAATAAACTGAAACCAATGACAAACTAGAACTGATAACAAGGTAATTAAACAATGAACCAATGAAAATCAGACACATAGACATGGAGGGAAAACAGGACATAAGACAAAGACCAGGAAACAGGAACTTAACAATGATTTCAAAATAAAAGTAGATAAACAAAAGACAATATGGAGTGTAACAGGAGCCAGAAACTTAACAATAATTTCAAAATAAAAGTACATAAACAAAAGACAATATGGAATGTAACATTAGCTAACGTTAAAATGTACCTAATTTATCTAACATTAGATTAACATTAATTATCAATGATAACTTCTAAAGTAACGTAACTGTTTGCTGCCGTACACTGATAATGATAAAATTGTAACAATGGGCCATGGACCATCTACATTAATATAAAAAAATTGCTTATTACAATATTTATAGTTATAAAACATTTTATGAAAAAATAAGTGCCGTTTTATTTGAGTAATCACTTATATGAAAACAAATACAATATTTACAGTAATCACCTCAGAGACAGTATCTGAGATGGTGTAGTCATTTCCCATTAATTACCCTAGACACTGGCAGCTGGCCACAGTTTCATAATGAACCAAAAATATTTTTACACTCATAATAACATAAAAGATCTCTGAGTGTGGTTGATTATTATAATGACACACTAGACAGAAGCAGATCTATTAGCTTATATTTATACTTTCAAGCCTGACATTTTAATACAAATCCCCTTATTTCTCCACTGTTTATGTTCACTTTAGACATCACTCTCTGTGTTTACATGAATACCTCATCAAGACAGTTTTGGCAGAATTTTGAAAAAATTATTTAACCGTTCAGGTGCATATTAGCGTGAGCATTTTCGGAACACTTGCATGTTCAGCACACACACATACACCACCTGTCAATCAAACAGGATGCAGCTGTTACTAGATCGCTAGCAAATTTAAAAGTACGTACAAACTTATTAATTACTTTCAACAGCAGAATAAGAATATTAACTTTTTCTAATAAGTGACAGGCCCAGGCAATTACAAATATAGCCAGTCATTTTTTGTTATTAATGTTTTAATCAGTCTGCATATACGGTCGGGCAAGTAAAATCCTATTTCACTTGCCCCTTTAAAAATCCACCTGTCCCGGACAAGCGTTAATGTCAAGCCCTGATTAAATATAAATTTTTAACATTCTCAAATAAAAAAATGTATCCTGCAGGATAGCTCCTAAAGTAAATGTACATTTGTTTTAAATATTATTTTGGAAAACAATTAAAAAAAGACTATGCAAAAACGTATTTTGTTCAAGTGTATAATGGGCTAAGATTCATGTTCACTTCAATCCATCTTTAACTCACAAAAAAACAAACTTTCTCTTCTTAATAGAGCTGTTTATCTGTGATTTTCTTCATAAGATACACACAGTGAACGTAACATTTATTTTATGATTCACTATGTCGCGAGCCATCACGTTATAATCTAGCTGCAGAAAATGTGCGCGAGTGATGAGTGTCCCTTTTTTTATCTCGATTTTCTTGTTTTCATAATTGTTGGAAGCCAAAATCGTAATTGAAAATAAAATTTGATTAATCGCCCAGCCCTACAGTAATCACATTTATTCCACAAATGCTGTTAATTAAGCGCAACTTGTACTGATCCCAGAAAAAAATGTGTACGTTTATTTTCACATGATTGTACATTTACAATTATATATATATATATATATATATATATTTGTGGTTACAGTAGAAAATGCCCCGATTCTGTATGTTCATGACTTCTCTTATAGTGTGCTGCAGTTTTGGGCAAAACTTCTGCTATTTAAAGCTTAAAGATTGCAGTGGAAAACGGTCATCATGGGTAAGAAAATACTTGAGTTGAGTTATGAATTTCATGTGCTCTAAAGTAATGATCAATATCTTGATAATAGGAAACAAGTTCAGAGGAAGATGAGCTGCAGTCAGATGAGGAATACACACCACAATCAGAGTCTGACGGTGAATCAGACAGTTCGAAATAACTGGCAACAAACTAAGCACTAAGTAAGCTAAACCCCTATTAAATATGCTAGAAGTTGTGTCCTCTAAGTATAATGTGCATGGCTGTGCAGAAGTATATCAACTAAATGTATCCAAGGGAAAAGGAAAAAGAGTCTTAAAGGCCAGAGAAGGAGCATGTGTGTATGAAGAGTCTGACTTACTGTGTCATGAGGAACAGTTGACAGATGTTGAGACAGACAGTGAGTGTGACAGTTCTGGTGAATGGCACCTTTCCAGAAATATAAATGCAAAGCAAGACTCAGATGTGTGCAATTCAGCTGTTGTATCATCACGCATTTTACTCAGTGAAGGAACCAATAATGAGACTATTTTGAAAGCAAGAGTAGCAGCAGATGGGAGTAAGTTTCGAAATTAAATGAGGAAAGCATTGCTGAAGCAGACCAGTGTGTGCAGTCACCAAAAATGTCCTGCTCAGTAAGTAACAATATCTATTGTTACATCTGTGGGAAACCTGTGGGCGTGAAACAAGTTTGGTTGTGATTGGCTCATCAGAATGTGCAGCCCGTCAAATACAGCTACATTTCAAACTTTAATTTAGAATAAATAAAATTAACAAGCTTAAAAAATGCTTTTTTCTCAGATTGTGTCACTGTGTCAGCAACTCCACTCTCATTATGCCTCAGGAGAGATGACTCCACAATGATAGCGGGGTGAATCTGGTTTGGGGCTATCAGTGCAGCCTTTAGTTATAAGTCAATAATCAGAAATTGTTTGCTGTTTAAAAGTTTCCTGATCAGTGCTTCTTTGTTCCCTGTCTGTCGCTCACTTCGACGTCATGTCGAAGAAGCGACACTAGGGGACTCTCTTGAGCACCGAATATGCCTCTGATGCATGAAAAAAGGCCAATGAGAAGTTGGCAGACAGTATTTGCATAAAGGCGAGGAAATACTATGAGTTCATTCAGAAATTTTCTTCGGAGCCTTGGTCGTGTCAGCAGTCAGCTGCAAGTTACACACCAGTTCCTGTTCCTCTGACGCTTGGCTTGCTGTTGGATCTATGGCGCACATCAGCGGCTTTTCTCCTTCTCTGCACGGCAGTGCAGTTTGCACCTGGGCGCTTCGACAGCACAAAATAAAAAGAGTTTTAATTCTTAAAAGAATGATTTTCTCTGTAAAAGATTATTTTGCTCTAAAAGAGCAATACACAGCGGCATTGTACATCCTTTTCAGGACGCGTCTTTATAAAGATGCCATTCCGCCCCTGTGTAGTTCCTGGATTCGGTAGAGTGCTCTCCACTTCAGACGGCCACAGGTGTTGTCTCGTGTGTCTGGGTTGCGATAACACAGAGGCAGCGTTTGTGGATGGTTCATGCTCTCACTGCGAGAGCATGACCATGGCAACGTTGCGGTCACGGCTCCCTTTCAACAGAAAGCACGGCACTCCAGCCATCCCCCGCATCGCTCCTTCTTCCCACGGGATTGAGGACGATGCCGCTGGCGCTGGAGGCGATCTGGGGATGGCAGCGGGTGCAGCTCCACCGGGTATGCCCCCTCGGACCACCCACCCCCCGGCATGCTCGTTGACTCCTGTCCATGCTCGAGGCAACAGCGGCTAGCCTCACGGCCAGCCTGCCTATCCTCTAGAGCTAGAAGTGGATGAGCTCGCTGCTGCATCGGAGAGCACGCCGTCTGAAGCAGACGACTCCCCTGGGCTGCTGCCTTCGGGCCAGCACGCCCAGGCTGAGGCGGACGCGCAGATGTCCGATATGCTTGCCCGAGCCGCCGCTAGCGTGGGGCTGGACTGGAACCCTCCGTCCTCCCCACAGCCATCGTGGCTGGATAATTGGTTCCTGGGAACACCGTGCTGCCCATAGCCGCGCACACCCCTGATCCCATTTTTCCCGGAAGTGCATGATGAGCTGACGTCTACGTGGAGGGCGCCGCTCTCCACTCGTCATACCACCCGCTCACCCCCTAGTCGGGGCTGCGGTTCCCACATTCTCAATAACAGAGCTATTTCCTTTGTCTCTGAGTCACCTAGCCCGCAAATGCCATTCTTACGGCACTCTGCCGTCACACCTCAACAGTCCCGGCACGCTGGACATGGACCCTCAGCCCCACGACTGTTCCCTGGCTGGCCGGTTCGGATGCGTCCTCTACCAGCCCTCCTCCTCAGTCATGAACCCGCCCCCTGCTGGGTGCGCGGAGCAATGTAAGTGCTTTGAGTCTTTTCATCATCACCTCCCGACGCCATAACACCTGCTCCACCCCACTGCGAAGCCCCGCCGGTTATGTCAAAAATAATCATCCCTTTGATGCCCCTAGCACGGAGCTTGGATGCGTGGCTTTCACTTCCCAATCCATCACGCTGGCTGGCCCAGACCATCCGACTCAGTTAGAAAATTCAGTTGGCCAGGCCTCCGCCCCCCTTCACGGGTGTCCGCTTTACCGCAGTACACGGCAAGCATGCCAAATCCCTGCGCACGGAGAGTGCTACCCTTCTACTCAAAGACGCGATAGAGCCTGTCCCTCCAACCGAAATGAAGAAGGGTCTCTACAGCCCTTACTTCATTGTACTCAAGAAAGGCGGTGGCTTACGACCGATCTTGGACTTTGGCTTTGAACAAACTCCTGTTCAAAATGCTCATGCAAAACACATCTT
Organism: Moxostoma hubbsi; assembly: GCA_032164185.1. Classification (NCBI taxonomy): domain Eukaryota; kingdom Metazoa; phylum Chordata; class Actinopteri; order Cypriniformes; family Catostomidae; genus Moxostoma; species Moxostoma hubbsi. Next base: position 41,709,439 of record JAVLUX010000018.1, read on the forward strand.
AACTTGCGTCCAGCATCTAGATTGGTTCGCAGTGGTAGACCTGAAGGACACGTACTTCCACGTCTCAATATTGCCTCGACACCGATCCTTCCTTCGGTTCGCGTTCGAAGGCCAGGCGTATCAGTACAAGGTCCTCCCCTTCGGCATGTCTCTGTCCCCTCGCGTCTTCACCAAAGTCACAGAGGCAGCCCTTGCCCTGCTCCGAGAAGCCAGCATCCGCATACTCAATTACCTCGACGACTGGCTCATCCTGGCCCACTCCCGAGAGTTATTATTCGCTCACAGAGACCAGGTGCTCAGGCACCTCAGCCGTTTGGGGCTTCAGGTCAACTGGGAAAAGAGCAAGCTCACCCCGGTTCAGAGCATCTCTTTTCTCGGCATGGAGTTAGACTCGGTCTCAATGTTGGCACGACTCACCAACGAGCATGCTCAGTCAGTGTTGAAATGCCTCGCCTCCTTTAGGCCGAGTGCAGCAGTTCTTTTAAAACTTTTCCAGAGGCTCCTGGGGCATATGGCATCCTCCATGGCGGTCGCACTGCTGGGGTTGATGCATATGAAACTGCTTCAGCACTGGCTTCAGACTCGAGTCCCGAGACGAGCATGGAGCTGCGGCACGTACCGTGTGATAGTCACCTCTGCCTGCCGCCGAACACTCAAACCCTGGACAGACATCTGCTTTCTTCGGGCAGGAGTACCCTTGCAGCTGGCCTCAGGGCAGACACACTGGCACATAGCTGGCCCTCAGGGCTGCGCAAGTACGCATTTCCCCCAGTGAGCCTTCTTGTACAGGTGCTGTGCAAGGTCAGGGAGGACGAGGAACAAGTCACCCTAGTGGCTCCTTACTGGCCCACCCGAGCCTGGTTCTCGGACCTTGTACTCCTCACGACAGCCCCTCCCTGGCGAATTTCCCTGAGGAAGGACCTTCTTTCTCAGGGACGGGGCATGCTCTGGCATCTGCGGCCAGACCTCTGGAACCTCCACGTCTGGCCCCTGGACGGGACGCAGAAGATCTAGCTGGTCTACCACCTACCGTCGTAGACACAATCAACCAAGCCAGGGCCCCTTCTACCAGGCAACTTTACGCTTTAACTTTAAGGTGGTGCCTGTTCGCAAATTGGTGTTCTTCCCATGCTGAAGACCCACAGAGGTGCGCAGTTAGGTCAGTGTTCTTATTTCTACAGGAGAAGTTGGAAGGGAGGCTGTCCCCTTCCACTTTAAAGGTGTATGTTGCTGCTAACGCAGCTCACCACGACCCAGTAGACAGCAAGTCTCTAGGTAAGCACGACTTAGTCATCAGGTTCCTAGGAGGTGCCCGGAGGTTAAATCCCTCCCGGCCAAGCCTGTTCCCCTCCTGGGATCTCTCGGTGGTCCTCGCCGGTCTTCAGAGATCCCCCTTCGAGCCGCTAGAATCAGCCGGACTCAGGGCCCTCTCCCTAAAGACGGCCCTGCTGATCGTGCTCGCCTCCATCAAGAGGATCGGGGACCTGCAAGTGTTCTCTGTCAGCTACACTTGCCTGGAGTTCGGTCCGGCAGACACACATGTGATCCTAAGACCGTGACCGGGCTATGTGCCCAAGGTTCCTACCACACCCTTTAGAGACCAGGTAGTGAACCTGCAAGCGCTGCACCGGGAGGAGGCAGGCCTAGCCCCTTCGTTGCTGTGCCCGATATGTGCCTTACGCACCTACGCATGACTTCAGGTGTTCTGAGCAGCTCTTTGTCTGCTTTGGCAGACAGTGGAAAGGGAACGCTGTCTCCAAACACAGGCTCTCCCACTGGCTGGTGGACGCCATCCTGTTGGTCTACCACACCCAGGCTGTGCCCCCCCCCCCCCCCCTTGTGGGTCCGAGCACACTCAACAAGGAGTGCTGCGACCTCTTGGGCATTGGCTAGGGGCACCTCTCTGGCATACATATGCAGAGCTGCGCGTTGGGCAACACCCAATAACTTTGTGAGGTTTTGCAACCTCAGGGTTGAGTCAGTCTCATCCCATGTTTTCTCAGGTCCGAGCCAGTAGAACTCGGTACACGCTGACGGTCTGACCGGGTGAATCGCTTGCGTCCAGCGCCCTTTCCCTCGGCCGAGGTAAAACAGTGCGCTTTTCCCTCCCAGGAGATCCCACTCACTCGGCTCCCTGGATGACTCCTCCCTAGCTCTGTGGGTCCGCAATTCAGCAGATGAATTCACTGACCCAATCCACTGCGGGTATCTCAAATCTAACCTGCACTGGGAAAGGTGCTCCACAGATCAGGCCTCCTACGCGGACTCCTCCTGTGTGTATTTTCTGCGGTACAGTCACCTTACGAGCTGACCCGCGTCTCCCTTAGGCAGTTCCTGCTGCCCTCCGGTTGCCGTGTTGTAGCAACCCCCCCCTCTTCGAGGCTGGATCTACCACCACGCCATTCTTTTCCACATGTGACCGAAGAGGCCATGTGATGTATTTTGCCACGGTACCTCCCCCTTCCTGGGCAGGTGTGGTCTCCGCAGGGTCTTTTCTCCCTGAAAGAATAGGTAAATGGGTATGACCCCCTTCCCACGATGTGGTAAGTCCCCAGCCATTTGGCTCTATGAGAGAAACATAGAGTGAAAAGAGGCCCGGCTAGGCTCGGCCTGTCCCAGTTTGGCAAGCGTTGCCTTGTTCCCCCGCTGGGTAACTAGAAGGATTCTGATGTCTTTTTTGGGGCATTGGGGAAGGTTATGTGCAGTCTGACACAGCTTGTCATCCTGGCACGTGAAATACCTGCCCACTCCTGTGTCAGCAGTACACGTACATGGCTCAGAGCATGACGTGATTTGAAGTGGACACCTAGTGTCGCTTCTTCGACACAACGTCGAAGTGAGCGACAGACGAGGAACGTCTAGGTTACGTGTGTAACCTCCGTTCCCTGATGGAGGGAACGAGACGTCGTGTCCTCCCGGCCAAGTCGCTGAGCCGAGCCACTGAGGTGGCCGGACACTCCCGGCTCCTCAGAAAAATCCTGAATGAACTTATAGTATTTCCTCGCCTTTATACCCGTATGTCCGGGGGCGGGTGTCGCTTCTTTGACACAACGTCTCGTTCGCTCTATCAGGGAATGGAGGTTACTTACGTAACCTAAACGATTTCATGCAGGAACTCAGATGCCCATGGAAAAAACTTCTGATGTTTCTCAAGGTACTTGTTTAAATGAAAAGACAACCATCAATGTAAGTTCATGACATGACATATCGGTAGAGCTTACTAAAGTCTGTTCATTGATACAGAGAATAAAGACAAAAGTGATGCAGAGACCGAGAACCCTCGGAGAAAGCAAAGAGTGCCCTGTTCAAAGGCTGAGGTTTTGGCTGTAATTAAACCTTTTAAAACACAGATAACAAAAGGAAAACTGGCCACACTTACTGAATGTCAGCCGCGTAAGGCCGCTGAGGATCCTGCTCTGGCACGGCGCAGTGCACAAAACAGAAGAGATTGTGAAAGAAATTGAGGGCTTCCCTTGAAATGGAAAGTCCAAACTAAGTGAAGATGTGTTTTGTACTTTGAGATTATATTTTGAGGGTTTTTGGTTTTTCCTTTTCATTAAAATGTATACATGGGAGCCTGGATAATCAGTTTCTGCACGTTCAGCAAGTGCATCTCATGTGTTTCAGTGTCTATTCAATGACTTCTTTCAAAGTCTTGTGCATTAACCAAGATTAATAAATGCTATAAAAATTATTGTTCATAATTCCTAATTAATGTTAGCAAATGAATGTGTTACCACAATCTTTAAATCATGTGTCTTGCAAAGAAAGGAGTACCTGTATGGAAGAGTACACTGTTGTTATACACACTCTGAGATGAACAAAACGTGTTTGTTGTAAAGTTTTTGAAGGCCAGAACATTTTTTTTTAATCCTAAGACTGCTATAACATTTTTATTTTCCTAAAATGTTATACCATGTTTATAATACATGGCTAAAGTTACAGAGTAATTAAAGTACCTCTAAAACAGATTAGACCCCATGAGGATGTGAGCTTTTAGGTTGTATATTGTACTTAAGAAAAAGTACTTGTTTCACTTTTGTCTTTTTTGTCTTTTGGCACCATATTGTCATGTTTGTGTGTTGTGTATGGTCAGGTGCCAGTAACACACATCGGTCCCTGCAACCCTGTAAAATAACTTATTTTGTGTATTGCACAACAGGTGTCCTCATAAATCAGTTAGGACCTTACAAATGTCAATCTTGTCAAGGGTGTGAACGTCCTTGTGTACCACCAAAATGACATATTTTAATATTATTAGTTTTTTTTGTGTGTGTAAACAAAATTCAAAGATTCATAATCTAGAACTCTAACAAAATTTTTATAATTTAATCATCTCTGTAGGACATTGGAAAAGTCGGTCCACTTAAACCACCACCCTACTGGTTTGACACTCAAAGTCCTTATAAAGCATAAAAACCAGTGTGTGTGTGTGTGTGAGTGTGTGTGTGTGAGTGTTACGATTCCCCATTGTCTGCCTTGTGTTTTTCTCTCACCTTCACTCCTAACTACGTTTCCCACAATTCCCGGCCCTAATTGCTCCCTCATTATCCCCACCTGCCTGTCATTCCCTCGTTCTGTTCTGTGTGTGTGTATATAAGCCCTGTTGTTTCTCCATTCCTTTGTCAGTTGTTGAATGTCGTCTCTGCCCGTCACCTTGTTCCTGCCTCTACCCCTCATGGTTATTTTTATAGTGTTTGCCTCAGTTTTCCCATCGTGGATATTTCTTTGTTCCTGTGTTTTCCTTTGATTTGCTTTCAATAAAAGGGCTGCATCTAGATCCTCACTCCTGGTCTCCTCATTCGTTACAGTGAGAGAGTGTGTTCTGCATTGCGAGTGTGTTATAGTTTCAACCCTTCATTTCTGAGTGTGTTAGGCATTGTGGCTGATTTATTGGTTTTAATTGACAAATGTAAAAAAAAAAAACGGTTCTGTGTTATATGTATTCACACAACGGTTCTGTGTTATTGTCTCACCAGTTCATGTTTTTGTGTGTGTGAGTGGGTGTGTATGTTTTGAACTGAGGATGTTTTGTCGAAAACAGAGCATTGACTTGTCGTTTATTTGCTGAAACTTCACATGGTGCAGAACAATCTGGAAAAATATCAAACAATGCAACAGTCCCCTGTATGCAGCCTGAACTTGTTGATGCAGAACACAGAATGAAACAGAGCACAGGTGTATCGATGTGAAGTTCTTTTTAACTTGTTTTAACTGTTTAAACAGAGCAGGTCCTGCACAAGACGATGAGGAATAAATAAAACATGGTGCAAATGTCAAAGACATTCATCCAGTATGTGTTTACATAGGAAAACATTGGATAAACAGAACAGAACAGCAATAACAATAACACATTTGGTGTGAATGACCTCAAACTCGTCCATTCGCGTGCCTGTGAGTGAAACAAGTTGACCACAAATTGTGGCTGATTTACTGATTGTATTTGATAATTTAATTTTTTTTTAATAAAATCCTCTGTTTTTTGGTCTTTTTTTGGTCGGTCAATTTTGATCGCGAATACCAAATGTGTCGTTTTTTTCTTTTTTCAATTTTATAACCACATATACTTATACAATCAAGACCAATTTGTTTTATGTTCAGATGGCAAATAGAGGAAAAGTAATCAAGTCTTGTACTGCACAGATAAAGGAAAAACATTTTTTTATTACATTTTAAAATGTTATTTCAGTAAAAAATGACCGAATAGCCTACCATAGAAGGGTTAAGAATCTATTTTTGAATTTACATATGATGTAGGGTCGCACCAAAGGATGAAAAGACTGCAGAAATATATTTCATGAAATAAACTTAAATAAAGTACTTGAAGAAATCCCCATAAACAGAAGCTATTTAGAAGACAACTCAAATTCTTTAATGAAACATTTTAAAACAGTTTAATCATCATGCTCATTCATTATTTATATAAGTTATTATATTTTCACTTGAAATTAGACAAAATTATCTTTAGCCTACATGAAAAGAATGCAAGATATATTTTAGATGTTCTACATTTACATGCTACTTAAAAACACACACACACACACACACACACACACACACACACACACACACACACACACAACATTGTAATCCTTATTTATTTTTTAAATACAGATCTAGAGAATATAAGATGTCATGTCGTTGACCCATCAACTCTATCAATTAATTGAAATGGACTTATCCAGACCTAGAAATCCCTATTTTAAAATGATCTGATATTTCCATGCGAGTGACAGTGGGGAACCCTTCTCTTTATAATAACGGAGTGATTAGAAAATACTTTCTCCAAAATGTTCTCAAGTTCTTGTCTGTGTTGCATGAACAATCTGTCACAGATAATGTATATTGACATTCTGTAATATTTAATAGAAGTTATATGGTTAAATAGAAATGTTCATGGTCGCTATTGTCATGTATAACGACTCTAAATCCATCATAAAGACTTTCGACTGTCGAAGTATTTCAGATAATCTAGAAGGCGAAATCAAGTGAAGCTGTGAAGGAAGAGGAAAACAATGAGAGAAATCGTTTATTTCCCCCCGGATGCTCACAGCTCAACTGTTCTGCTCACGCTCTGTTTCCCTACGGTGGCCGAGAGAGCTCAACGCGCTGCAACTGAAGAAAACACATGCAAATAAAAGATAAAACACATGCAAATAAAAAAACACATGCAAATAAAAAAAACGCATGCAAATAAAAAAAAAAAACCACATACAAATAAAAAAAAAAAAACACAAGCAAATAGAAAAAAAACACATGCGAATTAAGAAAACATCTTAATCAGTTTTACAAAACACGTGTGCTCCAAATACTCACAACACAACCAAAAACGGAAATACGCTGCAATTACAGAAACGCGCTGCAAAAGTTCACAACACAACGGAAATGTTTCTTGGGGACTCCAACAAGTGACGAACCCGGCTGGGACGGACATCTGTAGACCTTAATAACTCATCAGTGGTGTTGTCGTCTGTCCATGACCTAGCTGAAAGGTGAGGTTTTTTTTTTTTTTTTTTTTTTTACTTTATTTTAAAATTCTGATTGTATAATTCATTGGCCCTTTGGATATTATTAGCCTAAATAATCTGAAATACACAATTAACTGTGAACTGTGACACGATAGTGTGTAAGCAGGCTAATTACTTTCACAACTAAATAACATCAAGGTTCACGATTTTTTTTTTTTTCTCATTTATTCTTTATGCTGTAATACAGTCAGTAACATGAAATTATCATATAATGAATATTTATGTGGAAAAAATCATTTAAACGTTAAAAATAAAAATAAATTAAATGTTTGTAATGCTCCCTGTTGTTAGTCTTTTTTAGGTTACTGTGTTATGAGTGACATATGTTTTTTGAAAGAGAATTGTTGCCAGTAATTGATGGAAGTTTATTTTGAGACATTATTAAGTGTTAATTATATTTAATAATAATACTTATGTACATTATATTAATTATATATAATGTAATATTAAGTGTTTTGTTGGTCTGAGTGAGTTTTGGAAGATTAACTATTTGGCCATGATTGATCTTGGTAATGGAGACTATATGAAGAGTTTTGAAAATGTGGCTTAAGAATTGACCAATGCTTGTTAGCAATTGAGAAAAATTTTAATGGTTAAAACCAGGTGAAAGTAAAACGCAGATTGATGGTAATAATAATATTTAAAAATGTATTCAGACCCTTTTACTATTGAAAGAATGGACAACAGAATACATCGTGCTAACTTCAGTCCACTCATCTTTTTCAGATAAAAATGTTTTGTCCTTTCTGTGGCATTCAATGGCCGACTTTGCCCAGATTTTGTAGTTCCTGTGGGCGAGATGTAAGCTTTCTAGAGAATGCCCCAAGAACTGCAGTTGATGACCATGTGTCACGTATGACTGTGCCCAGAGGTAATATTCTCTTACAGAGGTTTCAATCTATTGTTCCGTCCATCAAATTATAGGAACTAGATTTATTCAATCTTTTTCTCTCTCTCTTTCTATTGTGCGTGTGTTTGTGTTTCAGTGACTGGTGCATGTGCCATACCATCAAAGCCAACTGTTCTCCAGTTTATGAAATTCAGAGAAGTAAAAGAAACTGAAAGGAAGACATTCTCTAAAAGTAAAAATAAATCAAATAAAACAGTAAAGGTAAGCAAATTTTATTTTTAAGTTAATGACTTTGTTTACGTTGATAATTATCATTATTCCATCTTTTCTCACTGATCATCTAGATTTCTGTTGGGATCATGAGCAAGACCAGGAATGGCTTTAAGACCATGAGAGGGAAAAACCTACCTCTACATGTTGACCCCCAGTGGTCATCTGAACAACTTTTGGCAGCTGCAGTGAAAAAACAAAAAGATTTCAATCAAGACATGGAAGATGGAGAATATGTCTTGCTTTATCCAGATGGCTCTCAGATTAAAAATATCCCTGGGACTGACACACCTTTTACCATTGGACAATACAAAGAGGCCATTGGAAAGGCGTATCAAAGGATCACACTTTACATCTGTACCCATGAGGATTTGTTGTCAGAGAGTAAGTATTGAAATAGTATGTTTTTATATATTTTATGCACATTTAAACAAAAAACAAAATACTTTATGTGATAAGTTCTTTAAAGGGATAGTTCAGCCAAAAATATACATTCTGTCATCATTTACTCAGCCTCACCCTACTATGGTAGTCAATGGGGGGTGAGATCTGCTTGGTTACAAACATTATTCCAAATATCTTCCTTTGTGTACAGCAGAACAAAGAAATGTATACAGGTTTGGAACAACTTGAGGCTGAGTAAATGATGACAGAGTGGGATTCCAACTACAGTTACAGCCTACACATTTAACAATACTGGACATGTAATATGAAATAAAGATTGATCACAAAATCTTCTGTGAGGTCATGAAGATGATGCCGTTTCAGAAGATGAGGATGATGATGTTGTTAGGGTGCAACCCAATATGTCACCTCTTTCTGACACAGTGGTAGGTACATCTCAGGGTTTAGGTATTAAAGATGTCTTTGCAGTACAGCTATAATGCAATAAAATATCCTGGAATGGTCCACCATTAGAAATAGAAGCATATACAGACCGTGTTAAGGCTATGAATGACTTTAGGGTTTTATGTTTACACTTGGCAGCTTTGGTCTGGTCCTGAAAGCAGTACACCAGAGCATAGACCTTGGTAAGTTAAATTTCTGCTGACACATTTTTTGGTCCCTGTGCCAGCTATATGAATGTCAGTATGTTTTAGTGCATTCATTTAAAAAAAAATGCTATAAAGAAAGCATTTTATTTTCTCTATAACACAGTGAAAATGTCTACTAAATTGTTTGTATGTTTTAGGTCAGCCACAACATCTGAGAGATTCCAGTCATCTAATGGGCAAGTATGTCATATTCTGTAATCTAATATACCGGAATTTGTTAATAATCAGTGTAGTTCTGTAAGTACTTATTGTGCTGTGATGTTGGTGCTGCAGGCCAACAGTGCAACAAAACCCAAACAGACGACCTCCTCAGTGGATGAACTTAAGTCAAGTGACTTCTACAGGTCGGTCATAAGACATAACTTTACATCACATCTTTAGTATTAGGACATAGTCTTTAATTTTTTTGGCTCTGTACTTCAGAACACTAGATTTTAAATGAAACTATTAGACTAAAATACTGGACTACAGCCAATACAACAACACATGTCTGTGTCAGAATACTTTCTGGATTAACTCTGTTATTGTTGTTCTTGTACCTCTCTTCCACAGTACATATACCAACATATATGCACCGATCACCATTGACAGCAGTTCCTCAGACCTTGAGGAAGTAGAGAAACTGCCAGAGAAAGACAGGTACTATAACATAAGAAGCACTTCGGCACATTGTTCTTTACCAGCCTTTCTTATTTTGCAAATACGGTATTTATTGTCTCAAACCAACCAACATTTTTAATTGCTTTCAGTAGTCATAAACAAAGTAAAATTTTTATTTATGCATTTGGCTGACGCGTTCATCCAAAGTGACTTGCAGTGCATTCAATATTATGAATATATTCAATTCATATTCTACCAGTTCAAAATCTGTCAGGCTGTTTCTCTTCAGTTATCCCTCTGCAGAAGACTGTGCTTTTGTGAACAGAATCTCAAAATCTATTATTAAAGTTGTGTTGTCCAAATTATGCTTATAATTTTTGACCAGTGATGTATAGCTTACTCATTATAAAGGGCCCATAAAAGACTAAAAACATAAAAAGTCATGGTTTAAGTAATCCACAAAACTAAGAAGAGGCAGTGTTAATATTTCTTGCTTTTCACAGACTGTTTGCTTATTTTACAGTGATGGACATGATGGGCTAACAGCTGCAGACATAGTGTCAAATCTGTCAATTAATCTTAAAAAAACATCCTGTAGCAGATTTAACATTAACCGGGCAAATGTCTGGGATGGTGCCTTAAGAGGTTTCAGGCGATCTTCATTTGACCCCACCTGCAGCTTGATGGTGAAATTCACAGATGATGCGGGGTTGACTGAAGAGGCTTTGGACAGTGGGGGTCCTACTCGTGAATTTCTGACTCTGCTGATGGACACCATCAAAACCAGGAGGGTATTTGAAGGCAAAGAAAATGGCAAATACCTCTCATTTGATTGTAAAGGTAATACTTTTTTGTGAAGTTGCAATGTTGCAAATCAATGTGTCCTAACATTGAGATATTGGCATTTTTAGCTGCAGAAGACAATGAGTATTTCCAGATTGGAAAAATGATTGCGGTCTCGATTGTCCATGGAGGTCCAGGGCCTCGTTGTCTTTCCCCAAATTTCTTCCTTTACCTGATTGGTAAAGTAAAGACAATTGAGGCCCCAGTTGAACACATACCTGATGATGAGGTCAAGAAGACCCTCCTTGAGGTAATTTGTTAGGCTGTGATTATAAACAATTTCGAGACATTACTTTCATCAACTGACACAAAACTATCCTTCGTATTGATACCTTAACAGCTGTACAAACAGTATGATTGACAATACTGTAATAGAGGGTACGCTTTTATATGGGCAGTGAGTGTAAATTCAAAGCAGTAGTTCTAAATCTCTAGCATTTGAATTAAATGTCTCAAATAAATGTTATTGTAATTCTTTTAACCCAATATCATTATCAATATGAGTTAATTAGATTTTTAATTTAATCTCTCAAAATGTCAATTTATTCAACATCAGAATCAGATGTTTTGGTTGCCATTACGAACCAAGGTCAAAGAAATGTTTACATTTGTGCTTGAAATCTGATATTCTTAACAGAATGATGTGCCACACCCAAAAAAGCCTTTATTCAGCCTGCATAGGTGCTGGAAGAAAGACCATAAATGATCAATATGCAATATATGCCTAAATATGTACAGTATAGAAAGAAATGTGTCACAGTATTTCATTCTTTCGAATCTGACATTACTGTTCAATGCTGCTCTGTTTGCATCTATGCTATCTGTTTTAGATGATCCCATCTTGCTTAATATTTATGTCATTACAAACCACTTTTTAAAAAGAAAAATTATGAATAGTCTAATCCTTACTAATTTGTATAAATGTAATGTGGCTTGTTATTTGGTCCAATAAAAATAAATGCATTTCATTGCATTTTATTTTCCTCTAGATAAAGAATGCTACATCACTGAGTGAACTCCAGGGACTCACAGAAAAACACTCCAGCATGCTTCAGACAGCAGGCTGCTACCGATTCATAAGGACTCTGGGGGATAAGAACAAAGTAGTAGATGATTATATTCAGTGGTATTTCATCTACCGAAACCATGTTTCCATCCAGAGGTATAATATTCTACTTACTCTGTGGGCATGTAACAAAACTTTAGTAAAATAAAAATAAAGTTAAATATACATTTTTAGTAATAACATGACTACTTTAATACTTAAAAACACTTTATAGTAATAAGGGCTAAATATGGTGGTTGAAGTAGTGTCACCCCATATATTGATCTTAAAATGTAACATTTGTATATCTGTTGGTAGTTGTTCACATAACCCCCTTGTAGTGCACATTTTGACTTGGAACTTTTTGTAGGTTCAAAGAGGGACTAGCAACTCTTGATTTTGTCAATGCCTTGGAACAGCATCCTTCACTCTTCTTCTCATTCATGTGCTACACTGAGACCAAGCTGACAGCTGATGCTGTGGAGAACATCTTCCAAGTGCAGTTCAGTCAACCTGGAAGCACCAACCGTCAGGAGGAGGCCAGAGTACTGAGCTATTGGAGAGATTATCTGCTCTTCCTGGAAGGTATTAGGTTATATAACTAAAATGGCATGCTTTTTCTTAGTGTCTGTTTCCATGGTGAATCATCGAATCGTCACTCTGTTGAGAATGTCTTGTGTGATATCCTGGAACATACTCTGGGTTGGATGAACTCCTTGGATGCGTTTTTGGAACCAACATACCTTGAGTAAGCAAGGTTTGGGTTAATCAACCGAGAGTTCAAGGTATATCTGACGGTAAGTTAACCTTAATTTCTGGAATACATCCCTGGACTTTAGGTTACACCTCTGCAAACCACCTCCATGCAACAAATCAGCACTGTGCTCAAACCCTTTTACAGCTGCAAGGTGATGACTACACTGATTTGAAAGTAGCAACAAGTAAAAATAAATGGAAACAAACTTTTTCTTTTGCTCTCCCTAGAAAAAGAGACTAGTCCTTCTTTGGAAGATGTCCTTATGTTTGGAACTGGGCTGAAAGAAGTTCCTCCTGCAGCAATACAGCCGCAGCCACAACTAGTATTTCAGAAAAGCTCACGCTTTCCCATGGCAAATGTATGTTCAAATACAATAAAAATTCCAATCTTACCCAGTTATGAAGAGTTTCAAGAAGCCATGGATTATGGCTTGCAAAACTCCCCTGGTTTTGGGCTTCCTTGAAACTAAACATCTTTGGCTGATAGACCAGAGTTTAGGTTAGAGTTAACGGTTTTATTGAAATGTGACATCTTTTTCTTTACTATTTTGAAATGCAGGTGTGTTTGTATAACTTGTACATTTTAACCTGCACTTATGTTTTAGTTAAACATTTCAAGCCACTCAATTAAAGGAAGGAAAACTCAGGTTAATAGTTTTGAGGAATATATAACAGTTTTATTTTTTTACCCAAGTGACTTTTTTTTCATCAAGGACCAAAACTTTTTTTTAGTACATAAATGGCATGCATGGCATATTCTTGGCACAAAACCTAAAGGAACACTCTTTTATTTATGGAAATAGGCTCATTTTCCAACAGTTGAGTTTCACCGTAGTGAACAAATAAAGTTGTTTAAAATGTATAAAGCTGTTGGATGTACTTCATTTAGTAATAACAAAGTTACAAAATAAAATCATACAAACATCTTCTTACTTCTGCACAAGTATCTACCCAGTCAGCAGTTAATAAGTTACATTATACTGTAAAATGGGGATTATATAACAATTTCAAATACTGTGCTTTAAAGTATGTTAAGGCTGTTCACAGGATCTCCAGAATCAATACCCTCCTGGAAGCATGAATGTTCTTTGCAGATAAAGCTACCCAGTAGATTATTAGAAGACTTAACTGTAATGGCATCAGTAACATGTGCATGTGTGTAACACAAATAATCAAATCACAGAATCAGAAACTTATGATTTTAAAGTCCAGACATATTTTTGAGTGTTATGTAATTCTCAACAGCATTTATCCAGTTGACTGCTGGAGACAGCCCACTCTGTCTCTCTAAGTCTGCAAAATGAACTTGAAGATTACCGTCACCACAAAGACTGCGCTGTGGTGGTAGAATGTCCTCAAACTCTTGAATGACTTCCTGTGACACTGGGAATCCACAATCCCTTGCATCAAACCTAAGGCCAGTCAGAAATCAAAACACTTCGAGTCAACTCCTTACAAATTTTTATATTAAAAACTACAAAGGCTAAGGTGGAAAAAAAAGCTCATTATGCAAGTCAGTTCCCCAGCTGTAATAAATTATAACCCAACATCTAAATTATTTATTTTGAACTTGATTACAAATCAGCCAAAAGTTGACTTAAAGGTCCTCCTCTGTTATCAAAAATGGTCATTAGGTGACAAGCACCGAAGGTGCGAGGCACCTATTGTATCTGTTGGCGTTCTTATCATTAGGGGCCAAGCACCGAAGGTGCGGAGGCACCTATTGTATTTCTTCTTCTTCTTCTGCTGCTGCTGACTGGGCGTCTATGGCAACCCATAGAACCGTTTGCGGGAAAGTTGTTTTGGTTTGACATTCTGATAGAGGACAGTCCCAACATCAAATACACCAATTTTGGTGTGTATAACTCAGTCCCTCTAGCGCCACCACCTGTCCAAAATTTCAAAAGTATTATGCTAATAACTTTTGAACCGTAAGGCCTATCAACAAAATCCTTTTTCCTCTGATTCCTGAACTCATGACGATTCGATTGCACCCTATGACGTCATTTTCCGTCATTAAAATATGTCCGCCATTTTGAATTTTCCAAAAAACCTACTTTTGCGAACTCGTCCTAGACGGTTTGTCCGATTTTCTCCAAAATTGCACCAGATCATCTTCTGGCAGTGCTGACAAAAAGTTATAGAATTCAAGTTGATTCGTCAAACCGTTTTCGATAAACGCACAAACAAATTTTACGTAGCGCTTACGAAAACGGACGTAAGGCTGTATCTCTGCAACGCTTTTTCGTATTCAGACCAAACTTGGTACATGTCATCACAGGCAGGACCTGAGGCTACATGCTGCGTCACTTACTGGTCCGGACATACAAAAAAAGGCTATTTTTGCTTATAACTTCTGAACGGTTTGTCCAAAATTCATAAAAGTGCTCTCGATAGATTCAGGAATCCTTGCCGAGTCCACAGATTCCAAACAAAACCAGGTTTCGACTTACGGTTTGTGTAGAGTTGTGATTTATCGCTTAAAAAACATTGGGCGATAACTTCGAAACCGCTAGTCCGATCGAGACGAAACCACCATCAGAAGACCGATACCATAGGTCGCTGGCCCCTTAACAATGCCCAAATCTCAAAATATTGATAGTAGGGGGTAGAAAAATTCAATCAGTCACGTGTCAGTCATTTTTTGTGTTTTTTATATTTTCACCAAAATTGACACACATATGTATGGGCTCACTCTGAGGACACATACAAATTTTTTTTTGATTTTGCCGCTTGGTGGTGCTATAATAGAAAAAAACATGAAATTCCCATTGACTTTAATACAGTTTTGTGATGTAAAATGCTATACTTAATGAATGCATTGCTGTAACATTATGAAACTCAGAATGTGCCATCAGCACCATGCCCTGAAGGTACTCAAAAGATTTCCAGACAGCGCCACCTTTTGGTCAAAAGTTAAAATCAAATTTCCAAAAATGCTAATAACTTTTGAATAAATGTGCCTATTGTAATGACACTGGCTTTAATGGATTCCTTGGGTCACTACGAGAACATAGATACCAAGTTTGCCGTATTTGGCTCAACTTCCTGTCCGTCATCTTGATTTTCATTCAATACATACTTTTTCAAACTCCTAGACCGTTTGTCCGATTTTCACCAAAATCTAAACGTATCATCTCCAGACCGTGCTGACAAACAGTTATGGATTTCATATCGATAGACAAAACCGTTTACGTATACTGCATCAGCAAAGTTGAGGCATGATGCCAAAATGACTATTCAGGCTTTATATCTGCAATGCCTCGACATATTGACACCAAACTTTGTATGTGTCATTGTCAACTTACTGTGACCACACCACATCAATTTCAAAACTGCGCCAGCTACTGGTCGAAAGTGATAATCCATTAAATCATACTTTTAGTTAATGTATATGATTTTTCAGCCATTTTGGCAAAATTTTCTTCAAATGTCTTCAATTGCTCCTTGCTGCAGTTGATCTGTTGCTCCCACCCATGATGGCATCTGTTGCCGCTTCTTGCACTTGGCCCGGTCATGGCTGCTTGCAGCTATATTTATATTTGCTTCTACTACAAAGGCACTTTGCGTTACTGAATCTGAAAAATCCACCTTTTTTGCTTTGTACATTTGGGTTTTGTTGTGGAATGGTGTTTTTTTTTGTCTGAGTATTGGAATAATTTTTTAAATATCTATCTTGTTTTGTGATTTAAACTACTGTGATTTTACTAATCATATAGTATGATTTAATAATTAATGATTACATTTCTGTGATAATTAATGATTAAATTTAATCACGTGAAAATGTAATCTGATTTTTATTGAAAATGGTCACACATTGCATGGATTAAATACTAACCTGTGAGGCAGGTGATACATTGCTTCTGGTTTACCAGAATGACATCGAGACTGACGAACAGGTCGGATGGTGTGGTTATTCCAAAGTTCTCTGTACTCATCAAAGTCCTTCTGCAAGATGCTCAAGAAGACATACCGTAGAAGGCACTTATGCTCATGGCTGCCATTGAAAAGGTGCCTCTCTCTCAGGTCACTGAAGAGCTCAATCCAGAACTGGGTCCTAACGATGAAATGACAGAATACACAATGTTTTACTTCAGTGCTGAATAAATGTTATATGGAAATGATTTCTAAAACAAATGGTATTATTTAAACTGTATTCCTATTTAAAAAAAGAATTTTAAACATCCATGTACATAAAACCTTATAGCATCAGGAAAATGTTTTGCATTACATTTTGGTCTAGTGTTATAAAATATTTTGTGGCACAGGTCATGTGACAACAACAAAAAAACAAATAACTGACTAATTAGTAGCATTACATTTTTGTTTTTACAATTAATCTTAAAAGGCCTGTACCTTTGCTTCCTGAAAAAGGACCACCAACTTTCAATTCGTTGATTTGCAGTTGAGGTGCCATACATGTGACTGAGGGCTCCTGCAAAATCATCTGTATGCTGTGCTCTTAATGCACAGTGAATGGCTACCATAGTGCCATTTTCTGTCCCACAGTCTGTGCGAAGGCGTGCTGGAAGTCCAAAGTCTGATACACACTGCATGTAATAGTAAGCAATTATACCTGGGTCGTTATTAGAGCTGCCACTGCTGAGCCACATCACTTTCCTAGAAAACCCATCAATACAGCCACTGATGGCAACACCAAATGGTTTGAGCTTATCATACCCATCAACATGCCACACTTGGTTTGGTCCTGCTGTAATGTATCCTCTTCGGACAAATCTGTACCTATGGCGAAGTTGAACTCCAGATGGATCCAGTCTGCGAATTGTATGCATTACATCATCTCTTTTAACTGTCAGGAAATACTTCTGTTGCAATGTCTGCCACAGAGCTCTGTAACCCAAAAGCTGACCTGAGCCTGTCAGTTCATGTGTAATAGCAGCATTCACAGTGTCAATGGGAGTATACTCTGTCCTCCTTGTTAGGCCTCCATTCCTTAGCCTTCTCTTTAAGGTGCTCAGACTCAGGAAAATATTATGTTTTGTTCCAAGAAAATCAAGGATCACTTCATATGTGTGGCCCTCTGAGAAATATTTATGGATAAGGTCTGCCTCTGTGAGTTCAGCTGACACTGTTTCTGGGCCTGAAGGGAAAAGAGAACAGCGTCATTAGGAATCCAAAAATATAATCTTAAACATACAAATGTTTCTGTTGGAGACATTATATTGAGTTTTTGTTTTTATACAGTTACAGGTAGCACAATGGAAGGTCAAACAAACCTTTTGACCATGCCATGTTGAGCATGCTGTGCAGCATATCATGCAAGACTGTGCTTGTGCCCGTAGCAGTTTATCTTGAATCAAATCATTTGTTTGTTAGCAGAAAGTAGAAGTTAAGTTTGGCATATCTGACTTTAACCAGAAGGTATGGACAATGTGTTTATTTTACTCAAGGCAGAAGCACATGTCAAAACCAGACTTGTAAAAAACATCTGGCTCCCTACAGTTTCAGCATTAACAAAGAAATAAACAGGTAAACTGTTTGATGCAGTTTGAAAAGTGTACGCATGTAATCTGCTCATCTGTGCACAAATCCAGTTACTAAAAGGCACAAAGAGAACAAAAGTACAACTTGGGCTGGCATTTAAGCTTACCACTTTTAACAGTTAGGCCATTAACAGGAGGTCTATGTTGATGCAATGAATTTGTGCTAAGTTCTGTGTATCATACAATCACTTGGTTCAACTTGATAATTAAACAAACAAGTGATTGAGTGTATTAGCAGAGCTTACCATTCTGTAGAAAAGGTGCCAGAAATCTAATGTTGCTACCACAGGAACCACAAAAGCATCCGATATATCCAGCCAATTCAAGTCCACAATATGGACAATACATAACCTGGAAGAGGAACAATGTGACTGCTTTGATATTAACGATATTAACATGTAACTAAGCAAATTAATTTTTACTTGAAAGGTAAAACACAGATATAAGAGAAACCCAACATACACAAAAGTATTCACACTTATTCTCACTGAAATGAAAATGGGCTATTTTCTCTAAATTGTATGCTGAAAGTTCTTTGTCAGCTTCATGACGTTATATAACTGGTATTAGTATCCTCCCATCAGAGTTTAGTTACTTTAAGCACTTCCAGTTAAGGTTATTAATTGTTAACTGATAAGAAAAATAATACAATTTCATTTCATTTCAAAACCTATATACCTTACAGAGTAACTCCAGTAACATAAACGTAACGTTTCACAGTTAATTGTGTATTTCAGATAATTTAGGCTAATAATATCCAAAGGGGGAAAAAACCCTCACCTTTCAGCTAGGTCATGGACAGACGACAACACCACTGATGAGTTATTAAGGTCTACAGATGTCCGTCCCAGCCGGGTTCGTCACTTGTTGGAGTCCCCAAGAAACATTTCCGTTGTGTTGTGAACTTTTGCAGCGCGTTTCTGTAATTGCAGCGCATTTCCGTTTTTGGTTGTGAGTATTTGGAGCACACGTGTTTTGTAAAACTAGATGAAGATGTTTTCTTAATTCGCATGTGTTTTTTTCTATTTGCATGTGTTTTTTTTTTTTCTATTTGCATGTGTTTTTTTTTTTTTTTTTTTTTTGCATGTGTTTTTTTATTTGCATGCGTTTTTTTTATTTGCATGTGTTTTTTTTTATTTGCATGTGTTTTTTTTTATTTGCATTCGTTTTTTTTTTATTTGCATTCGGTTTTTTTTATTTGCATGTGTTTTCTTCAGTTGCAGCGCGTTGAGCTCTCTCGGCCACCGTAGTTTCCGGTCAGATAACATACCGGGATCACGAGCCATACATATGGTGTTCGGACTTGTACAATTTATCGCAATGTAACACTTTGTAAACTATCCATTACAACCTATCTCCATCAAACTAAACCCGAGGGATCAACTCAAAGTCATGCGCAGTCTGCAAATTATGCCATGGCTTTATTATTTATTTATTTATTTATTGTAATAACTAATACTGCTACATCTGTTATAAGTATTCCTGAGGGGAAATATTTCTTATTATGTCCATCAAACTTGATAAAGAGTCAATTGAGATTTCACACAATTGACTCATGAATATTAATTCGTTTCTTAAACGGACGCTCTAAGATTGGAGTGAAATCATTAATATTCAGAGCTCGTCATTTGCGGTTTGTAAAGTGTGATATCGCCTCCCGGTGGACAGATAGACAAACATGTTTTTTTTGTTTTTTTTTACTGTGCGGTCTTCTTTATGTACATTCTCATTTGAACT
Source organism: Moxostoma hubbsi (assembly GCA_032164185.1). Taxonomy (NCBI): domain Eukaryota; kingdom Metazoa; phylum Chordata; class Actinopteri; order Cypriniformes; family Catostomidae; genus Moxostoma; species Moxostoma hubbsi. Next base: position 41,729,127 of record JAVLUX010000018.1, read on the forward strand.
AAAAAAAAAAAAAAACCCTTTACATTCGTCTTTTAATATGTTCCTGTGACTTAGTGAAAACTCAGTAAACAGATCATAAATCTTTAATCCACCTGCTTTTATCACAATGTCTCCGAGACCCCAAACATGTGTAACATAGTTCATGGAGGATGTTAAAAGCGTGTTAACAAGTTTTAACATATTCTTTTCTTATAAGACTAGGAAAAGTCATCTTCTGTCAGTCTGTCATCTTCTATCAATCTGACTCTTTTATAGTAAGTTTGCTTTTGAGCTCTTAAAGTGGTCTTAGGGTCTTTCAGATCCTACACAAAACACGAGGTTTACAATGTATTTCCCCCTCATAAATAAATTAACTTTATGTAAGTAGCATGATGGTTGAATTCATACACACAAATATACGAATGAAAGTCTCTCAAACTCTAATCAAACATTATCTTTATTACGAATTTTTAAAGATTAAGATGTCAAAGTAAATTATGTTGTAAGGCACTACAGTGGTTTAAAACTTGTAAACACACACACACACACACACACACACAAGGGTGACCATATGTCCTCTTTTTCCCGGACATGTCCTCTTTTTCGGACCTTAAAAAAGTGTCCTGTCGGTAGTTATACATTTGCGAAAATGTAGATGTTGATGCATACACATTATGATGTGTATCTGGTCTAATACTTAATTGTGTGCGTGCGCATATTTGCATTGTTTAACCCCTCTTTGTAAGTCCCGCCTTTTCGTACACCAATTGGTCGATTATAAGAGGCTTGTAGCAACTATTGGCCAAATTCCTGCCTGTCAGTTGCTTGACAGTAGCAGCAAATAACAGCTTAGTGGAACAATGCCTTAACGAAAATGCAAATTTACAGAAGATTTGAACATAAAATTCCCATGCTTTTGCCCACGTCGAGCTCCATGGGAAGCAGACTGTATGACAGTGTCAGTTGCTAATAAATGTGCACGTGATTTAGAAGCACATATTAGCTCTGCTGCATAAAAGGTCAGCAAAAGGTGAAAGTTCATCACTTGACAACTAATTTTTGAGACCAAATATGTTATTTTAGTACATGGCCATTCGAAAGAATGTTTTTATGTCGTGCTAATAGAGTGTCCTTTTCACTGTATTAAAGATTGCATTAACTGCAACACTGTTTTGAACCCTATTATTCCACCCCACTGCCCCCTCCATCGAAAAAAGGGTGCCCTCTTTTTGGAAAACCAGAATATGGTCACCCTAACACACGCGGACACACACACAGTGGCGGAGTAAAACAGGAAGGGTGTGTGGGGCCTGATGTCTCAGAAATAAACACCACATTTCTATTATTACGTTACTGATTTTTTAAGGTTATTGTACATACATGTTACTGGTTTGACAACAGTGCTACCAATTTATGGCAGAATTTGTTAGTCAAAACCTATAATGTGTCATTATCATCACGTATTAGTAGGTTTGGTCAAGTTGTGTAGAATATGAAGAGCTTATTATCATACACATCCGAATAAACATCTGATCATTCATGACAACAGTCCCAATTAAAGGTAACAGTATCAATCCATTGCTAAATTAGACATAGCAATTTAAATTATTACATAATATCATCAAAAGTATCTTTCACTCATATTATAATATTGTTTTTGACATTATATCAAAAGCATTAATAGCTACTGTCATTATTGCATGTCTCTGATGTCAGAAGGTAAACAGGCTCCTCCAATAAGACACAATATTCTAGAAATTAATACTTCATTTAAAACAGTGCTGCTACAAAGATTTTAAAATAAAAAAATATAATAAAAAACACAACAGGAAGCAGAAAGTTCCCAGAAGTTAGATCTCCACTGGTTATGTCCAGAAGTCAATTTTATCAAGGAAGCAGGTGTCTTCCCATTGAGGAGCTCTTCCTTCACACTCCATTGCTGTGAATACAGTGAGGACTGAGTGGGATAACTGCTGAAAGAGTGTACACCCCATTAAAGGGCAATCTTAGCTCAAATCTTACATGACGGAGGAAACACTGACGTTCAGAATCATTTCAATGAGACCACTGAACAGGCCCTGCACAGTTTAAAGAAACTTCTCACCCAAAAATTACATTTATGTCATTATATACTCTGTGGGAGGAACCAACCCAAATTTATCATTGTTGCTCAAATCTCATTTTCCATCCCACATATTCAATCTGGTGCATCTGTTATTAGTTATGACTAGGGCTGGCATTTTAATGCATACATTTAATGAGATTACCTTTCTGAGAAATAATCCATTAAAAAAAAAATGTAACTCCTAAGTAAATTGAAGTTTGATGTACCGCCTTGATGTTTATGCGAATCAGTGTCAGTAGGGGGCAGTCAGCACATCACGCCTCTTCAAACAACAGACTTCAGATGACACACTCTTTCACTCAAAGACAGCTGGAGAGATAACAACAGATTGCAGGAGTCTCCAGATGTGTTTTTCAACGTTTCAAACTACGTTTAACTTGACACAGCATCCTAAAACACAGCGATTATAAATAGAGACGATGAAAGCTGTCAGGCGCTCATCTGACACACGAGTACATAGACAAACAATTAAGAGTGGAGGGTTGACTTTTAAAGTCATGTATTTGAAATCGCTTAATTATATTTTTATCTTTATTTGTGAACTTTTAGTAAATTGTGATATATACAATTAATTGCGATTATTAATCGGCACATCATGTAATAATTTCAATCATTTTAAATCAATTGACAGCCCTAATTCAGATACATGCAAAAAGCAATGCTGTTTGGCTGCAATGACATGAAAATCTGAACGTGAATGATATTTGTGAGCATCGGCGGAGGGGAAGGTTATGCAAGGAATAATTGACGACAGATCATTGAATTATAGAAAAATAATGCACACCCGAGGTGGTAATGCAGTCACGATACGCAGCGGAGTGACTGTTGCACCTCAGGTGTGCGTTATTTTTCAATAATTCAACGGGCCAGAGTCAATTATTCTGCTTATCCCATGGTTACTACACTTCAAGACATCGTTCAGGGACACCACGGATTCAGCATCTTGCTCGGTTACTGCTCAAGCCTTCATTGCTAGTTTGAAATTTCACTTTAGAACTAGTAACGGAGGCTTTCGTTGCTTTTAAGCACTTATTGAAGAAACAAGGTAATGCGTGTAAATGTGGGTGTGGTGCGAGCGAAAAAGAGGGAGTGCAAGGGCACTTTTCATCTGAAATTGAATAAATGTAGGATTTTATAAATATTATTTATCATTCTTATCCGATGTACTTAACCAATGTCTTTGTTTTAACTGGTTATTTTGTTGTAGTAGCCTGTACAGCTCTTTGAAATAACTGAAATAATTTGGCGAAGTGGAACCGTTATGCGGTCAAGACCTGGAAATACTAAATAGCCGTGCATTTATATGAAAAATAATTGCACACCTTAGAACGTCCAACCAGTCAGAATCAAGCATTCAACAGACCTGCGATATAACAGTGAATAACAACTTAAATTTTTGTTTGTTCCTCACACAGTGTTCGTATGTCTTCAGAAGTCTTGGCACTACTTTTTATGGTGGTTTTTATTGGTTTTGCAGCTTGACTGACATATGGAAAAGATTTGTATGCAGATTCTTCAAACATTCTCCTTTTGTGTTTCGTATAAGAAATCATACGGGTTTGGAACATCATGAAGGTGAATAAATAATGACAAAATGTTAATTTTTGTGTGAACAATTCATTTAATGCTACATTGATCTAAAATCATCCTTAAAAAACAATAACATTAGAAAAACCAATAATATTAATATAACTAATTAAACTTCATAGTAAAATCAATGCACTGAAGGCATTCAAAGTTGTAAACATGTGCAAAATGTTTCAAAACAGCAGTTCGAGTAAATTTTTTGTTCCATACCATCCTATTGAACTAGGAGGGAATTGGCTAATACCCCATCCAATCAAATGGCAGCTGAAGCTCCATTGGCTGGTCATCTTGGTGGGTGCAGCATGCGGTAGGTGTGTCCTGAGAAAGTGTCCCAGTTCCTCCAGAGGACAGCAAAGAGGAGGATGAGGAGCAGCGAGGAGACGGAGCGGCTTCGCGTCTTCATCAGCGGGATGACACAGTTGGCGATGGTTGACACAAAGACGAGCAGGACGGCCATAAGCGCCAGCAGCACGTTGATAAGTTTGCCGAGTAGCGTTCGCGCTGTGGCGTTCTCCAAACCTTCCAACTGCACAAGCTGCTGCTGCTGAAGCTCCATCTTAGAGATGCATGTCTGACATGCCTCCAGAGCATCCTGCAACACAAACAACAGAGAGAGGGTTACTAGCGTACAGTATATGGGTGTTTCTTTAACAATGTGCACTTATCACTGTGGACTTCTAGAAAGTAAAGTCTTGATAAAACATTTCACACTCTCACTAGTCATGTAATTTGACCACTAACAATGTCCAACCGTGTACGTTTTGTACTTTTTCTACATTTTTTATGGCACTTACGGAATCAAACGTAATGAGGTAACGGGGAGAACAATGTAGAACACTGCAGTGTGAAACATTTAGTTTAATCATACTTCCGGTTCGTGGTAGTATGCTACTCTGAACACAGCAACTGGATTTTGATTACTGTAGATTCTGCCATAAGAGGGCAGTCTAGTATATGTATTCATGGTGTCAAAGCTTTTGTGACCCAATTCTCTATGAATCCAGCCAACCTTATTTAATATGATAAAAGTAATGACTCAAAATTATTTAAATCCCCTCCATTAGAAATTACTCTGAACAATATTCACATGTTCACTTGATGAACAGTTATTGCAAGTTTTGCTTTTGGTTGAAAGTATACCTGCCATTTCCAGCTTTTTTTCCCCTTTTTTTTTTAACTATAAGCCTGAACCATTCTAAAAGTATATACAGCCTGCCAGTGAATACTGCATGTAAACCCAGCACACCTGTAAGTCACGGGCCCTTTCGCTGGACTGATACGCAATCTTCTCCTCCATGCTGGCCAGTTCTTGCTTCAGGTTCAAGATCTCATTCTGATGGAGTTCAGTCAGATCATTCAGTTGCTCTTCTAAATGCTCACACCTACAAAAACACAAGCCAGTTAACACTGAGGCACACGAAGTGATATTTGGAGCTTCAAAGTTCTGGTCACATTCACTTGCATTGTATGAACCTACAGAGCTGAAATGTTCTCCTAAAAATCTTAATTTGTGTTCTGCAGAAGAAAAAAAAAAAGTCACATTTGGGATGGCATGAGGGTGAGTAAATGATGAGGGAATTTTCATTTTTGGGTGAACTATCCTTTTAAGACAATTTTTTTTAAGCGTAGCTAAAATGCAACGCTAGGCATTGGTGGTTACACTTTGTTTTTTGGTCATTCTGTGAATCACGTTTAAATTATTTTCAACTTTGTTCCGTGTCGTTCCATCATTAAAACAAAATCTAGTTTATGTTTATTTATAGAAGATGAAATACAGTACATTTCAAAAGTCCTTATTAGTATTAAAGTCAAATTGATTAACTATTCATGAATTTAATGCTTGTAATACATCATTTTCCATCTACTTTTGTGTCTTGAATTGTACAGTGAATTCAGAATTTACACTTACTGTCTATAAAACCCAACACAAACAATTTTGCAACCCTAAATGATCCTTCAATTTTCCCCCAAAATGATGGAGAAAAACCCTACATTATTTATTAATCAGTGGCTTTCACAAAATATTTTCAAGGAGGATAATTTTTTTCTTCAATATTTTTAGACTCACATGGAATCTACCAATACTTTTTTACATTTTCTTCACTTATGTATTAGAGAAAGTCTGCAGAATTTGGTGGAATGAATTGAAATGTGTTAAATGATGCTGAGAGAACTACACTGTTGTTTGCAGCTAAAAGTGTTCTGTGCACAACGATTTAGCGTGTGCCTGTTTATGTAAAATGTGTGTGTGTTATAGAGTGAAGTTTCACTTTGTCTTACTGTGAAAAAACAACACCACAAAATGTTGACTAATGGATCAGTTTTAACCAATGTTAAAGATAATGAGTAACAACATAAACTACTGCAAACATATGCATATAGGAACATGTAAAACTTTTAAGAGCATGTTGATTGTTCAGCTTTCTTTGTGCTTCTGTTACTTTAAGAAAAAAAAAAAAAAACTTGATGATAAACTGGGCATTTATGGCAGGAATGTGTTTTTACATCTCTCTCTCTCTCTCTCTCTCTCTCTCTCTCTTCAGATCTGTGTACATATGTGTCCCAGGGGCAGTTCTAAGAGGGGGCAAGAGAAATTTGATTTGGTTGGGCAAGCTTTCTTCTCCTTCTTCTTCTTCTTCTTTTTTTTTATCTTCTTGTTGAAATAATATTAATATATAATAATATGTGTTTAATACTTGTCCAAGACATTGAATGTATAATGAAAATACCTGATCCACCTAGCTGAAATTGACCAGAACCTACAGTGATGTGACAACAATGTCTTGACATCTCCTGCAGTGCAGTTCTTTGCTTATGTGTGCACACAAGAGAGTGACCTGTTTTGTTTGTACATGGCCAAGAAAAAAAATCCTCACTAATAGAGACAACTTTCAATAACATCATTCTAAACTTTTTTTAATGGCCCTCACTAAATTTAAATGTAGGTTCTGATTTAAATCAACTTATATTAACAGGTTTGTGTGAAGGTTAGGTTTAGGGGTTTTGCAAATATACTAACCTCTGTATATAAAACAATTCAAATGGTGTATCCGTGTGTGTGTGTGTGTGCAAGTACCTAAACCTCTCCTCCTGCAGCGCTTGCATCATCATCGTGCACTCTTTAAGATAATTGCTCTTCAGATTTTCCACTGTTTCTTCTAGCCGTGTCTGTGCATCACGCAAATCCTGCACTTCCTGCAATAGAATGTCTAAGCTGCCGCTGCGGCCCCTCTCCAGCATGATCCCCCTCAAGCTGGGCGGGCCCCCAGGGGCCCCAGTCACGCTGTTGGCTCCTGCCGATCCAGAAGTTGCACTTGAACAATCCTCGTCGCTCCCAAACTTCGGACTGGAGTGCAGGTGGCCGACAGCTGACCCCAGAGAGCGCCCTCCGGTGGCTAGGCATTCCTCCCCATCCTCCACAGAATCCTTCAAAGCGTTGATGTTGTCAGTGCTTCCAAACTTGTTGCGAATCAACGAGGCAATCTCACGAGGTTTGGAGGCAACTGCGCCAGCGGCAGAGTGCGTGGCGTGAGAAAAACTCGACAGTCCGCCTTTGACGCTGTCGACCACTCCTTCGCTGAGGCCAGTTATTACTCTGGTGCCCACATCTCGCAAGCCCTGCTGCACATCCCGCAGCACGTCTTTGGGCTGCCTCTGTACACCACTGTGCTCCACCTCACGCAGGCGCCGGTGGTAGTGCTCTAGCTTGCGTTGCAGCTGCGTGATACTCGCTGCCGACTTCTGGTTCTTTTTTTCAAAGACCTAAAGACGATAGTGATATTGTGAGGTAGTATGAAAGAACAAGGGAGGAAATATGCTCCCATGCATGTCAAATGCTTGAATTTATTTATTTCAGCCTAAATCAGCATAAATTAAAAGACAAATGGAAATACAAATAAGAGGTCGACCGATAGTGGATTTTGCTGATACTGATAACTAAGGTGGTCTGAAAGGCAGATAACCGATTCATTGACAAATAGTTTTTAAAAATGATCTATAATGTGTCAAAGACAAAGAGTCCAGAATGAATAAAACCACAGATGCAGTTATTTGTTCAATCAAAATCCCAATAATAACCAGAAAAAAAATTAAGATTTGGTGCATAACGGATGACTTTTTAGTTTAAACAGACACTCCAATTTTCAAATGACTAAAGGATGAAAAAAACTCAACAGATTTTTGCTACTAACCGATAGTTCCAAAAAGCAACTATCGGTACAGATTAATCTGTAAAACCGATATATCAGTCTACCTCTAATATAAATACTTCATAATTCAAATAGTATTTAATTATTTCATTCACATAATTGAGAATGAAATTTTGTAGCATTACAGTAATGATAATTGGGATCAAATGTTCTTTAAGTCCAAAGTATACTGCGGTGAGACGCAAATCTAGTCATCAGCGGAGTGTGTGAGCACTGAACATGTGCAGGCAGCTTTTTCTAGAATGCACAACCGTTTGGAGTTATTTGCACTAATTATTGGGTACACAGTTGAGCCATTGCTGTCACGAAGAAGCGCTAGAAGATGATATAATTGCCGCTATTATGCATTTTTATGTTATTTTTTGTGACATTATTTTTGACAATATAAGTACATTTTATCCCCAATTATATTTATTGTAAATAAAAATTAAATAAAAAAGTACTCATATTAATATGAAAGTACTTGCGTCTTAATTTTTTTGTACAAAATATAACTTATTACTTTTTTTTTTTTTAACATAAAATATGACCTGGACATACTGTACATACTGTACATGTCTACATAAAAAAAATTGTTTAGATTACGCTGATTAAAAAACATACGTAACAGAGATACAATGAAAGAAGGAATAATAACTTCACTGACAGCTAAACAGGGCTCACACCTGTTTGATCCGGGTGCTCTGCTGTTTGTCGTTGGCATTGCTGGCCAGTTTGAGGTACTCGGCCACATTCTCATCTCGGGCTGCCTGCTCGATACGCAGCTGTTCCGTGAGTTTCAGAATCTTCTGCTGCAGTTGTGCAATTGCCTGCCGTGTGCGCTGGGGGTCCAGATTGGCATCCTCTGCCCCCGCCAATGACCCATCACCCCCACATGACGCAGCCAGCGTGAGACTGCCCTCCAGCCTCTCAATCTACAGGCACAAATGCAGAGGAAAGGGTTAGAGGAAATGCTGAGAAAAGTCATGTCAGTTTGTGGGAAATAGGCCTTTCCGTGTCTTTTTGCTGTCACAATGAAGCAATCAACCACTTCTGCAATCAGCATGCAGACTAAGAGTAATAAAGGTCGATTTTTAAATCACAATGTCCAGATACACACACACAAACACATTTCTCACTTTCTTTTTGTGTGTGTTTGTTTGTTTGTTTGTTTTGAGTGTGTGTTAAAAAGAACATGTTCCTACATTTTAAGAGACATGACTGCAGTATTTTGCAAAATAAACTAAAATTCTTAATCAGTATATGCATTTGTCTTGTTTTCAGCAAAAATATCTAAATATCTTTGAATAAAGTTAAATGTAAAATTAAGATATTACAGAATCTAGTTTAGAATAATAAGTGTCATTTGTCATTTACATTTATGCAATTGGCAGACGCTTTTATCCAAAGTGACTTACAGAGCCCTTATTACAGGGACAATCCCCCCAGAGCAACCTGGAGTTAAGTGACTTGCTCAAGGACACAATGGTGGTGGCCGTGGGGTTCGAACCAACGACCTTCTGATTAGCAGCCCTGTGCTCTAGTCACTACTAGACTTAATAAATCACATGAAAATATGTCCAGAACCCATTTCACCACACAATAAAAATAAATACATATTTTGAATAAATCTGCATAAATGGGCATTCAAGGCAGTTCCACAAACAATGCAATCACATAAAAATAAATGACTATTTGAATGATATACATTTAGCATTACAGTTAGAAGATTTAAATAATATTTACAATAAAGCAATTTGAGGGCAAAATTTACTTATTTATCATGAAAATGTGAAAATAAATAAATAAATAAATAATTTAGGGGTGAAATATGACCCAAACTTGTTCTTGGCAAGTTTAGTGAGATTCACCCTGTTGAAATTTCGCTAGTCAGGTAATTAAATATTGTGTAGAACAGAAAGATACTAAGAATAGCATTTTTTGCAGTGTGTGAAATATAAATAGGATTTTCAAGAGTACCTGCATGTGTCCATCTTATACAAATAGACAGAAAGGGCTGATAATAAGGTCATTATGTTCAGGTTTACAGGTTAAACGATGGTCTGACCATATAGTCCAGATTAGAATGTCTGTGTCCGGACCAAAGAGCAATCTGACCAATATGTGAACAATAATATATATATATATATATATATATATATATATATATACACACATACACACACACACACACACACACACACACACACACACACACAAACAAACCACACACACACACACACACAAAACAAACAAACCACACACACACACACACACACACACACACACACACACACACACACGCACACGCGTGCATGACTTCTAAATACAACATCCTGTACATCCTTTCACTTAATGTTACACTAAGACTAAACTTTATCCATTGATCAGTTTAAATAGCACAATACGTAAAGTACATGATCACTTATGATAAACTGTTATAAACTAAACTATAAACTGTTATAAATTACACTGGCAGTTTAGTTTACAGAGAAAAGGGTCGCGCTCTCACCTTACCATTCCTCACGCGCAGAACCTGCTCCCAGTGCATTCTGCTTTATGTCTCATGTGAAAAAAGCTCTTCATTTATAATTCGAATAAGTTCGACAGTTCTACTAGGAAACACGCTGCTCCGCCGGTTTCTTTCTCCCAAACTTCCCAAACTTGTTTTGAAATTTCTGTGGCAGCTGATACCCGTGCTGAAGCTCCTCCCACCGCTCTGATCCAGCGTGGAGCTTTAAAGATGACATCATCCCTGTATCGCGCAATCGCGCCTCACCTGGGAGCAATGGCAGTCATTCACGATGAACAGAGAACAGTTCTTTGTTCAGTATTCAACTATTCTTTACCAATGAACTTATAAGATTGTATTATATATATATATATATATATATATATATATAATTTAATATTGATGGAGCAAGATCATTTGTGTGAAAATAAATAACGTTTTAAAGTTTTAAAAATAAAGTTATTTTTTAATTTATTTTTTATTAAAATTAATGTAAAAAATGGTGGCGAGTGGGGCTTTTTCACTTACATTTTTTTATGTATTTAATGACCTTAAATTAAAAACTGAAACTAGACCTTCTATCTCCTGATATTTCAATGTTTGTTGTGATTGTAGAAACCAAGATTAATGATCAAACTGAATCCAGAGATTTTGCAAAGAAGATAATAAGACAAACATTTTTAAATTTATCTAACTGTAATTTTACCAAACACAATTTTTGGGTATTTTTAAAAATGATTATTGCTTCAAACAAGGGAGTACGCTATATTAACATCTTAACAAACCGAGAAAGGTTTTATTTGAATAAAAAGGCAAAAGCAAGTATTTTTGAAGTACTTTTTGGAGGACATGCAAAAGGTGTATAGATCATTGTTAAGATCGAGGGTACAGAGTAAACCTGTAATTTGTGTTGGGTTTTGATGAATTTAAACGAAGAATGGACCCCCTGCATATACAAAAGGGTACTTTGTATTATATTCAACAGTTATTACCGACAATAAACACAAGACCATAATTTACAAATGAATGAGCAACATTCTTATATTAGGATATAGGAATATTAATGCAGTGTTTCTAACTGTTTACAGTCCAGAAAAAATCCAGTGCACAATATTTATGAAGTCCCTGTAATCTGTGGTAATCTCCAGAGATAAGCGAGGTTGAGTGAGACAGTCAGGATGGGTGGTGTCTCAAAGGTGATTAAGGACAAACCTATGAGGTGAGAATCAGACCAGTTCTACCAGTTTTTCAGCAATAAAGCCTACCACAAACACACAGACTCAAAGAATTGAAAGCAAAGTTGGTCAAATACAGTAAAGTCATACTGTTTCAGACAATAATATTCACATTTTGTCAGTAAACATTTATCTTTAATGATATAGAGGGCTCTGTTTTCATGGCCGCACTAGGTGCAGCAGTAAGGGAAATGGTCGTGCAGTACACCTCATTTTCATGTGAGCACTAATTCTAAATGCAATTTTCGTACCAGCGCAAATCTCAAGTGGCCGTAGTTGGGAGTGTTTGCGCTATCTGCGTGCGTATGTGTGCAAGCTGTGGGCGTATTGTACGTTAATGAAGTGGCGCAAGGCACAATTTGCTATTTTCCTGAGAAAAAAGGTAATTGCGCTAAGACGTTTGAGAACCATGTCTGTTTTTGCAGTCTAAAGTCTAAACTCAGTTACTGCATTTGCAGTTTGGGGATTCCTCCAGAACATGATTTCCAAGTGCTTGTTTTTGTGGGGGGTTTTTGTGTGTGTGTGATGGGCATGAGTGTAATGAAATGGTGATTGAGAGATATACCTCAATAGCCTGTTGTATCATATCTGATACATGGATTTCATCAGGCATTTTAAATAAAATAATATACAACATTTTAACCAAGCACTTGCTTGTATTCTGTTGCAAATCCTCATTTTAAAATATCAGTAACGATATAATAAAAGCTTTATTATGTGAAAAGATTTCGCATAAAAAAATTAGTGCATGCAAAACAAAAGCAGACATTTTTGAAAATGTAAAGAATATATTTTTAAATAAAGAAATTCATAGAAACGTTCACCAGGTGACAGCAGACATCTAGTACATTGAAGACAACATGATGTTTGACAAAATTTTGATTAAATTAATGATGCACAGGCTTTAGAACAGTGGTTCCCAACCCTGTCCCTTGAGGCCCCCCAAAACTGCAAATTTTTTATATTCCCCCCCACACCCAGTTCAGGTCTTAGGAGTCTCAACTAACGAGCTGATGAATTGTATCAGGTGCGTGTAACGCAGTTCAATGGAAAGGAGGAGGCGAGAACCGGCTTGGCAATATAAATAATAGTTTAATGATAAACTTAAACAAAAGACACAAACCCACACATGACGGACATGTCTGTAATGATCTCTCTCTCCCACACCACCGTCCGCAATTGGCCTTTATCCCTCTCCGAGGCTCAATTAGCCCGATAAGGGACCGGGTGTGTATAATCATGACCAGGCCCCGCCCTCTGCCCTGTCACAGTGTGTTTGATTAGGGAGATATCCAAATTGTACAGCTATGGGGGGCCAACAGGAACAGTGTTGGGAGCTGCAAATTAGACACAAACCCACCCAGAATAATAGAGATTATTCTTTGACTTCAAATATGCATTTTAAAAATAGTTTAAAAATGCATGAATTCAGATTTCTGAAACTGTGAAATAACTTTTTGAATGTGCCGCATCTCTGTTGTTAAATCAAATTTGGTTAAAAACATTTTTGGGGTGAAAACTTGGCCCACCCATTTTCATTCAGGCCCACCCAAATGGAACGCCTTTGATTGGAACAACTGCTTTAGAAAATACTGTATCAAATTTGATACAGGCAGCATTATATGTTATAGCGTTATTATTGTTTTCAACACTGGCACCCCTCAGTGGTGTGTACTTTACACTTTAATTTATATTCTCTATACAAATAATTGTCAGAGTCCAGTTACCAAAAAGAACAAACTCTTAAAAATAACTAATTTAGTGAGAAAAATTATTGGTATTCCTACCCCTAATTTATCGGACTGTGTTACTTTACATTCACGGAAGGCACACTTTAAATGATCCGGACCATCCACTTTTTCAGTATTTCATCCTCCTTCCTTCTGGCCGCAGGTATAGACTACCCATGTGCAGAAAGGTCATTTATGGTAGGAGTTATGTTCCTATGGCTATATGAGCTTTAAACACATAGGTAATCAGTTTTTTTCAGTTTCAATTTTTTTTTCCATCTATGTTTGTGATTGTTTTGACAGTTAATATATATGGTGTTGTTGTGTTTATGTTTTTCTATTTGTTTCCTCTTTGCAGATAATAAAAATCTATCTATCTATCTATCTATCTATCTATCTATCTATCTATCTATCTATCTATCTATCTATCTATCTATCTATCTATCTATCTATCTATCTATCTATCTGAGCACTGTGTATTAAGCGCAGCACAATACAATACATCATATGCGCAAAGTCAGTCGCATGGCCATGAAGTTTTTATATTTTTGTGCAAGCATGCACTAAGTGTAGGCGCAAGTGGGTAGGCAAAATAATGCATGCAAAGCACTAATAGGCTGGATCAAGTGCAGTTTAATTCTGAGGTTCTTCTCCGGTTATTGCACCATCTGCATCCTGTTACATATTTAAAGGAAGACAGCCCAAACTACAATGTATATGTGGTGTATGTTCACTCTCGGCCTCTCTGGGACTGTTGTATGTTTAATTTCTGGAAAGCGTCCTTGAGATTTGGAAAGGCCCTATACAAAATAAACAAATTATTATTATTAGTAGTAGTATTAATCATTGATCTACTGACAAACTAATCATGGCTAGTATGAAAAGTGATCGATAGCTCTTTAATATCATCTGCTGGTGCAATCCCAAAACTATAATGCAGGAACTGAGTTTAGACTTTGCGCAGAGAATAGACGTGGTTCTCAAACGTCTTAGTGCAAACTTATTTATCAGGAAAACACCCACAAATAGCGCAAACACTGCAACCTACACCCACTTGCGCTGGCACGAAATTTCACTTTGAATTAGTGATCTCACGAAAATTGGATAGCGCATGTTGTGCCGGGCCCAGAAAAAACAGCCTGTTATGTTCCAGAAGACAACATAAGTTACATGAACACATCAAACTATCACACCATAATTTGAATTACAAATACTTTCATTGAAATCTAGTGACTGATAAAACTTAAAACCCTCTACACACAAGACCTGCACAATAACCAGTCCACATCCATGAATGTCAACAAAAGGTTAATCATTCAAAGTGAGACGTTACAAATTACAGTGTAATCTGATATTTAGCAGGGAAATTACATGGTTAAATACGTTTTTCGGCTGAACAGCTGATGCCTTTGGTGTTACTGAGTAATTCAGCTTCAGTGAAGGGATGTTTTACAGGTAAATATTAAAACAGCTGTATAGACATTGGAAATGTCCATCAGAATGACAATAATCTGTCTTAAAGTGTTTCAGATGACATAAGAAAACTAATTCCGGATGATGTCGTCATGTTTAAAAACTGAGTGTGAAACAAAAAGAACCCCACATATTGTGAAAGATGCTTGTATAGATGTTTATCATCCAAAATACTCGAACACACACAACTAAGACTAGGCCTACCTGTTAGACACCTTTTCCTCCTCTAAATAAGCTAGTGTTGAGAGTGTTTACCTGTAGACTTTATTTGAATTTGTAGAATCTGTGGTAGGATCCAATTTAGTTTACGAATCTAAGGCTAACCCAAAGGGATTAACATCGATCAGGTCAATACTTGGCCATTTTGACACATTTTGAGTCCAACATGTGTTTGTTTATGTTACATTCACATATGTCTGGTTCAAAGAAAGGATAGATCTTTAGTAGAGCAACATCTGACAATATGTAGCACAAAAGAATCACTGAACTGAATAACAGAAATGACAGAATTACATTTATATGCTGTAAAGAAGGGACAGGTCGAAGCGGCATGTCAAACTCTTGTTACAGGACTGTTTATCCTGAAGGAGGTTCTGTGTCAGTGCTTCTGTATGAAGACTATACACAAACACAGGTGTATGAATATGAAGTAATGAAATAAAATACCTGAAAATAAATGCTTGTTTGTCACTGAGTAATTCATAGATAGCCTGAACCACTCAACACATGTAAAAACTGCACACCAGAAACACATCAATTATCCCACCCAAAATAACACTTACCTATCCAGAAAATGTTTATGCAATGGTACTACCATGGAATTCTTTGAAGTACCTTGCAGTAACAATGAACAATGTGTGAAACAATCTGTAAAATGTTTGAGTAATTGAACCCCAGGGGCATTTCGTGTCAAGCTTTGCTAGAATTGTTGTCTCTCTCTTTCTAAATATAGCAAAGCATCAAGCCACATTAGAGTTGCCACTTAGGTCCTGTAAAATTCCTGGACTTGATCATGACCATAAAACGTATTGCTGGCAAAAATATGAAAATCAATGATATCTATGAAATCAAAAATATTATTTATGATTTTTTACTCCTTGTTTGATATGGAATCTACCATATGTATAGCATTTATTTCAATGAAACAGTAACATCAATGCATTAAAAAAATATTTGAGCCTATTTTTAAGATACAGATTTGAATTACATAACAAAATTCCAGCTAAATTAACTGTGTAATTTTTAGCTAAATTAATGAAACTTAAATTATTCAATTTTATATATATATATATATATATATATATATTTAAACAACAGCTAGCTCTGATCCTCGAATCTGATTGAACGAGAGATGTTCCATGAGTACTGATTGTCTCACACCATCAGCAGTCTGATGCTTCACAGTGTGTATCACTCCGATTGTGTTTGTACCATTCTAAACTAAAGTGTAAGAGTGTTAAGAGCTACATTTGATCCAAGATGGAGGCGCGGTAGCACGCAGTGACCACTCCGGATCCAAAATGATGCTATTTTTGTTAAATAACCCAACTTTTGTGGCACATGAACATCGGAGCAACCGGTGTTTTATTGAATTTAGAGACTGCTGCGTCTTTGTTTTCACGGAGACGTGGCTCAGCGACAGAGTTCCAGACGCCGCCATTCAGCTAGACGGACTCGCCTCGTTTCGTGCAGACAGAAATTCAGCTCTGTGCAGTAAGGCTCGCTGTGGTGGCTTGTGTATTTACATCAACACGGAATGGTGCAATAACTCTATGCTAGTCTACTGCTCATCGCTGGTGGAGTTTGTGACTGTTAGATGCAGACCTTTTTATTTACCACAGGAATTCACCACTGTTATTATAACCAGAGTTTACATTCCCCCCAGCGTTAATGCTAAGGAAGCGCTCTGTGAACTGTATGGGGCTATGAGCGAACTGCACAACGCTCACCCTGACGGACTGTTTATTGTCGCCGGAGATTTCAACCATACGAATCTCAAGAGCGTGCTTCCTAAATTCCATCAGTATGTGGACTTTGCAACGAGAGGGGCGAATGTGCTTGATCTTGTTTACACAAACATCACAGATGCGTACCGGACGGTGCCCCGCCCCCACCTATCTACAAAACAAAAGAAATGGTTGTTGACTTTAGGAGAGCACAAGCCGAACGCTCTCCGCTGAACATCGACGGCTCCTCTGTGGAGATCGTCAAGAGCACCAAATTCCTTGGTGTTCACCTGGCGGAGAGCCTCACCTGGTCCCTCAACACCAGCTCTGTTACCAAGAAAGCCCAGCAGCGTCTCTACTTTCTGCGAAGGCTGAGGAAAGCACATCTCCCACCCCCCATCCTCACTACATTCTATAGAGGGACTATTGAGAGCATCCTGAGCAGCTGCATCACTGCCTGGTTTGGGACTTGCACCGTTTCGGACCGCAAAGCCCTGCAGAG
Source organism: Moxostoma hubbsi (assembly GCA_032164185.1). NCBI lineage: Eukaryota > Metazoa > Chordata > Actinopteri > Cypriniformes > Catostomidae > Moxostoma > Moxostoma hubbsi. The sequence goes on from JAVLUX010000018.1 coordinate 41,746,403, forward strand.
GATAGTGAGGACAGCTGAGAAGATCATCGGGATCTCTCTTCCCTCCATCAAAGACATTTACGAAAAACACTGTATCCGCAAAGCCACCAGCATTGTGGACGACCCCACACAACCCTCACACAAACTCTTTACCCTCCTGCTGTCTGGCAAGAGGTACCAAAGCATTCGGGCCTTCACGGCCAGACTGTGTAACAGCTTCTTCCCCCAAGCCATCAGACTCCTCAATACTCAGAGACTGGTTTGACACACACACATGTCCTGAGTTGCACTTTAATTACTGTCACTTTATAACTGTCTGCTACCTCAATAACTGCTATGTGCATAGAACACTTTCTCATAGAATGTTATGTTTACATTACATTTTTAGAAACTGTCATCTTTTTGCACTACTGTATATTGGTCTCTCACTGTGCCTATTGTACTGTTCATTGTTAGTAATTTATTGTACTGTCCCGTACTTTTTGCACACGTTTGCACGTGCACTTTATTTAGGTACTTTATTTAGTCTGTGTAGTCTCATGTGGTTCTGTGTTTGTCCTATTTTGTTTTATGTAGCACCATGGTCCTGGAGGAACGTTGTCTCGTTTCACAGTGTAATGTACTAACTGTATATGGTTGAAACGACAATAAAAACCATTCGACTTGACTTGACACTTGACTTGACTATATGTATCTCTTTACCTTTCATTTTGTGACATTACATATTTTAGCCAGCAGGTGGAGGCAAAATACCATTTTGGTGTGTAATATGAGCCAGTTGATGTGAAGTGAGTCAGTGTCAGTCAGTGTTTTCATTCATCAGCACTACGTGATCGCTCGGTTTACTATTACACTACTACTGCTAGGAAATAGCTTAAAACGACTTTAAACTAACAACTAGCATTAAGGCTCATCACAACTGAAAGACACAACAGACTGATTAATTACACGAACTCAAGGGACTTACCTCTAACCGGAGTTTCCACATTGGAGAGCACATACTGTTTAAAATGGAGATTGAGGTTTCTATAGTTCATGACTCTTGTGCATCAGCTACCACGAAATAGGGAGGAACATCCTGGCTTGGCTGACTAACACACTACAGCATCTCTGCTTGGGAGTGGCAAACAGGTGATCGAACACACTCCATCTCTCTCTCTCTCTCTCTCTCTCTCTCTCTCTCTCTCTCTCTCTCTCTCTCACACACACACACACACACAAACACACACATAACTTCTTAGAAACAGCCCAAGCCGTGATACTAGTTCTAAAGTGACATTTTTTTATTACTAACGGAGGCTTGGATGCATCATTTGCCTGCGGCTGAAACACAGCAGTGCTGATATAGGGCCATATCACACTCTTGCTCATGTGTACTATATATATATCCAACGACCCCGGCGGATGGATTACGAGCCGTTCATCGTGTCTCTAAGTGATAAAAGTAACAGTTGCCTTCACTTCAAAGTAAACGGCTTTGGTGCCTTCACTTTGTTCTCTCTCTCTCATTCTAACCGCGCACACACATGACCCCTCACAAACATATCCCCACACTCATTTGGCAAGCAGATAACATGGCGATAGGGCCCAGCTTTTGTAAGTTAGACACTCATTAAACGGGCAGATGCCATTAACCAGTCTCTCCGCCCACAATTGTGGCCACATTCTCTGGCCGGAAACCTCGTGTGACATACTCTCCACGGGAGCCACGTCTACCATTTTGTGCCCTCTTCTCTCCTTCACACACACACACACACACACACACACACACACACACACACACACACACACACACACACACACACACACACACATTCCTTCCTCTCATGTATTATAGGCTTATTTGTTACTATATCTAATCATGTTACAGTTTAGTTTGTAGTTGGAAGTCGGAAGTTTATCGACTGCATTGTATTGATTATTAATAGATATTACTACATCAATAAACTTTTTATAATTTAAAGAGAAATGTTTTGGTTTGTTTTACTATACATACACCTGTGTCAAGGGTTGGCAGGTGATGTCAGATTCAAGCCTTCTTTGTTTTCATTTTGAATGATGATGTTCACCGGATGTCGACTTTCCTAACAGAACAATTCAATATTGAGACTGCTATACTGTCTGGTTATTAGTCCATGATTCCAGGGTGGTGCCAATAGGTGGCAATATTAATCCTGATTAATATTCTATTGACTTTAATCATTGATAGTTATCTTTGATGATTGTTGATTTGAAGGACTAATAAGCTAATGTTGATACTAATCAATGTTCTATTGATTTAATAATTAATAATTATCTCAAGTTACTCTGAACAAACACTTCTAAATAAGTCTGAAAATGTTTGTTTGTATCTTAGCTCAGTTTCAGTGAACTTGTTTACATTCAGCTGATCTTTTAGTTTGTAACACTGAAGTTTGTTAGTGCTGAATGGTTGATATAGATACACATAATACATAACTTGCTCGGGCTTTCAAGAAACAGGAACAATTCCAGACTATAAATAAATAAATAATTACATGTGTGCATGTGTCTATGTTGTAGGGATGTACAGGCAGATATAATATAAAAAATCTGTGATTAAACTGCCAATGTTTACTCATTAAAATGAGATGAATTCCAATTAAGTCAGTAGGGACATTGGAATGTTTGGGAATATCAATATGGCGGTGCAGTGGCTTCACTGTTACGACCTCATGAGCAATCCAGTTCTATATAAATCAGTGGTGGCAAACCACATGTAGCTTTAAGTTTCTTTAAAGGTGCAATGTTTTTTGTATGTCGTCTTTTATCACACACGGACACCTGGTGGTGTGGATGCAACATCATTCAAACAGAATAATTATCAGTTATCGATGTCATTGTCACAGTCAGCCTTACTTTAATCCATGAGTGAACGTGTCCAATAACAGGACAGTTACTGAGATTAAGTGAATAGTATTCTGCTGGTCATGTGATTCTAACATGACAGCCCTCATGAGGAGACCCTCTCCATGTAGAATAAAACAGCTTTTATAACGTTACTGACATGACTGGAGTCTTCATTTTTATGTGAATGCTCATGATTTTATACATGTTCAGTTCATTTATTTAGGAGTAAACCTACCTGTATGATAACAGGATGTATATTATATGTACAATATGCATTATCACAAAATGTTTGGTCAGTTAATTTAAAAATTGTGGTTCATGTGATTACATTTAACAAATTATTATTTATATAATTATTAAAGCTGTCAATCAATTAACATTTTTAATAGAATTAATTACATGGTATGCCGATTAATTAATCGAAATAATTGCATACATAAATATTTCCTTAGAAAACCCCTCAAATAACAGTAATTCAATATATAATGATGAAAGAATTATAAATAGCTATATTAAATTATAAATAAAATATATACATTATAAAAGAAATAATAATACAGATAATTAAAATGTATGACTTTATTTTGGCACGCAAGTGAAGCATTAAAATAGACAATACAAAACGTGGCTTTAGAATGCAATATATTGTTTATTTACATATTATGGAACATAAGCCAATAGCTGGCCTTCAGTTCACAGCAAAACATTTTGAAACCGAATTCGTCAGTGAGTCTGAGATTTATTATGAGGGCTTGTTTAAGGACGTGTCAATGTACACCTGCATCAGATGGACGCTTTTGGAGTGTCTCGGTTGAATTGCATCTTAAACATACTGATTATTAGGTCGTTGCGTCAAGTTAAACAAAGTCAGATTTGTTTTTATTATTATTATTATTATTATTTGTGCTCCATCAAGAACATGTTGTCATCTTGTGTTGTCTGTTCTTGGTAAGTGTGGTTTGTTCTCTGTATCAGCTGTGCTTTGCCTATACAGCTAGTTTCACTTAATGCCCCCTGGAGAAAACCGGTGGTATTGCATGCTTGATTTGCTCATATGGAAGGAATGTACCTTATTACTGTCCTGGAACATGATTAATTGCGTAACTTTTTTAACAAGTTATTTTTTGTACAATTAATCACACCGAATTAACAGGTTTTTATAGAATTTGTATTAATGGTTAAACTGGTGTCTTAATATTTTATTATAAAAATTATGGCATAAATATGAGTTGATATTGATTTAATTCTAAGGGTTAGAAGTATTATAAATTCTCAATTTTTTGAATTTGTATTAATGATTAAACTGGTGTCAAATACACCAATTTATTAATTTATACAAATTAAAAAAAATTTGAATTTATAATACTTAAAAAAAAAATTAAAAAAAATCATGTGTCATCATGAAGCAATTATTTTTTTTATTTCGGGGGCATATTTGTCATTTTTGGTGTCATTTTTGCCCCTAGCGCCCCCTTTAATTTTGGACCCCAGGTTACATCAGTGAAAGTCGTTAATAAGAGTTGGGTAAAGTATGACGAGATCTTTAAAGTAACAGTTGCATGGTACTGCTTTGTTGGAAATATTAGCGTTCCAATGTAACTGAAAACCAGGAAATATCAGGGAATTTTAAATTTGGTGATTCCCAGTACACTAAAAGTCAAGTACATTTCAGTAAATAAGTTCTGGTCATGTTTTTCTAGAAAAATTTGATCAGAAAATAAAATGCTCTTTATGAATGCAATCTCAATTAAATTATTTTTAAAAATACTTATGGAGTAATAACGAATGACTGGAAAAGTTCTGGAAATTAATAAAGTCTTCAAACGTCACAGAATATGAATGGAAATTTCTAAATTGAATACAATGTAAGTTTTTGTAGTTCTACTAATGCTTATCCAGTAATTACAAATTGCTGTGAAAGTCTTGGAAATGAACTGTGGGAACCCTGGAATACATACAACTATATAATAGAGAGATCAGATTGATTGTGCCTCATTCTTTTTCAATGTATTCTCCTGTACTTCCCATGCTTTTACCAAGTTTGTCATGCCAGTTTAAGCACTTCATATTTACACAAAAGCCAGTCTCAAAAAGCTGGAAATCCGCTTTACTGTTGCTGGAGCTACAAACAATGCCTCATTCATCATTAGTGGACTATTGCATAACCGAACGTGTTACCCTGAGAGAGAAAACACACACATGCACGCGCACGCACACACACACACGCGCGCACACACAGAATGGCACAGACACACAAATGAAAACAAGAAAAAGCTATGCAAACACATGATTGCACTTTACTTTCATTTTAAAGGCATTTGATTGCTATTGTTGATGTGATTACTGTTGTGTGAATGCAAGTGTTGCCAGAGCTAATATTAGAGTTACTGTAGCGAAACACATCATAAATCCCTGGTCATTCTGTGTCAGGAACTACAAGAGAGCCTTTCATGAGAGATTATGTGAAAACAACATTTGGGGAAGTCTCCTAAAACTTTTAATTTATGATACACATACTCTACTCAAACACTAACATCTAAAGAGCTATAGTTCATCCAAACCTGGACATTCTCTTAAAATTTACCATCATATCATTCCAAACCAGTAGGACTTTCTTTCTTCCTTGGAATATAAAAATTAAGTTGAGTAAAATCTCGAAGGTGCTCTTTTACATACAATGAAATTGAATGGAGACTGAGCTCAAAAATAACATCAAAGCACCACTAAATCAGCATTTAAGAAGTCCATATGACTTTTGCTATATTCCAAGTATTCTGAAACCATTTGATAGATTCTGCATTTAAGTAATTATTCACTGCAAATCTTGTCCACTAACATAGCTCTCATATTTTGTTCACACTGTAGCATATTATAATCTGGCACAACGCATCACTTATAACACACACAACAACCAATGCCTCTTGCTATTATGATGCATCAACACAACATTTTTGAATCTGGACTTGAATTCAGTTTGAGAGCTACTGCAAAAGGGAAGATTTTCTGTAAATAAAAAGCTTTTAGGTAAATTTGGATTTTTCTTGCACAACACTAAGTCTTCAGTAGACTTAGAATACAGAGCACAAGTTGTAAGATCTACTCATCAGTGTTGGGTTGGTTACTCTAAAAAGTAGTACACTACAAGTTATTAATTACTATCCTAAAATTTTAAGCAGATTGGTCTCAAAACATTTTTGCATTACTAAATACTTTATTTCGTTTACTATAATTTTGTTACAATTAAGTTTTAATTGCTAAAACATTTTTCATATAAATCTTTTTCATTTTCCCCACAACAAATTCAAAATAATGCCTGTATTTCCTCTATGTTCATTATCATACTCACGTCAACCACATTTTTTGCTCTTACAGCAACTCATTAGTGCTGCACACCCTTTGGCTCACACAGAAATTAAATGAAACATATGTATGTGCATAATTAATGTTGTAAATGTATTCTACAAAAATAATATTATTTTACAAAAGTAATGTACTAAAAAGTAATTAACTTTATTTACAAGAATTTTAAATATATTGTTACACTACTTTTGACTTAAAAGTAATTAGATTACAGTAACCAATTACTTTAAAATCAGATAAAACCCCAACACTGCTACTTATATGGTGCTTTTTGTCATTTTTGGAGCTTGACAGCATTTTCAATGTATGGAAAATAGCAGCTTGGAAATTCTACAAAATCTCCTTTTGTGTTCCACGGAAGAAAAAAATGTCATACAGGTTTGGAAAGACATGAGAGTGAGTAAATTTAGTAGCACACTTGGCAGCATTCAAACCATAAAAAGATTATATGCACTTTGCTTTCAATGCAGACTTAAAAAGTTTATAAGTGTATTGATGCAAAATATAGGACTATTCTATAAACTCTCACTCTTGTACACACACTGAACTCACGGTGTTGGTTGGGGAAGTGGATGGAGAGGATTCTGGTGTTATCAAGTTGAGAATGACGTCCATTGGAGAAATCATTGAGTGAACAAGCCAAAGCAGAGGGACACAATCACATATACAACTCTAACAGCGCTTCACTCAAGTGTGCTGTCCAGAATTTTCATCGGAGCATCCAGAATATTCATTTGGTTCCATTGCAACTTTCTTATAAGATAAAGTGATGTAGTGTCCATTAATGCTGGAGAGATGTTCTTGAAATTTAGACGAAGAAGAAAATTTCAGCATGTGTCCATCTTTCCTCTTACATTCAAAGGAAGTGTTTAGCTTCAGAGAGACATAATGGAAACATCACTTTTGAAGAAGCAAGTGTTCTGGATTCACACAGGGAATGTTGCAGAATAAAAAACCCAAAAGCTCAGCATGAACTTTTAGTTTTTTTGAGAAAGAAGTCGGGAGAGGGCCAGAGGGTTTTGTCTCAGTGCAACTCTTTTGGACAACAAAACACTGTTAGACAACTAATGAAGAAATTCATTCAATGGATTTAAAGGGTTTTGAGAGCTTAGCCAATGAGTTATGGTGACACAACAACCTCAACCAATCACAGACAAAGAGCTTGAAAACCAATCATAACCAGCTAATCCAAGCTAATGGCAAGCTTTCCTCTCAATTACAAAAACAACCACCAAAACACACACACAAATGTTCCAAAGATTGCAGTACCACATTATTTTTTCATGAAAGTACTATATTTACCAACTGCAAGGCATTAGAAAGATTGTAGAATGTCACAGTGTGTGTGCTCTGAAGTGCAACAGAGGGGTAGATGGGAAATGGCCAAAGATCTTCTCAGTGGATGAGCGCGCGCGCGCGAGAGAGAGAGAGAGAGAGAGAGAGAGAGTTTGTGCAATGAAGATGGGGTTTAGGTGAGAGGTGGCTTATATAAGACACGGCCTCATTCAGGGTCTTCTACACAGTTCCAGGGGTGTAAAAAGAACTCAGAAATTATACTTCAGTGAAAGTATGGTTACTGAGTGAAAATGTTACTCAATTAAAAGTCCAAGTATTTAGCAAAAAAACATTTTTTCCTTGATAGAATGAAATCAAGAGAGCAGATTGTGTGAGAATAAATGTTCAATTTAATTGGTTTGTTAAGTCGCCTTTTTACTGTGTCCGACATATTTTTCACCCAGTGGCATTCGCAAACTGTCATAGAATCATGTTAAAATAACTTAAATTTAAAATTATTTTATGTGGCCTGTTGTAGGTAACTGCAATTTCCTGTTGAAATAAATACTAGAGGTGTTAGCAATTACTTTCATCCCCTTTCACTCAACTCTCGAGTAAAACAGCAGATTATCAGTCCATAAACATTTACTTTTTGCCCTGTTCCTCACACAATGTTATCTTATGATATCCGAACACTTTTACTATTGCGCATGACTCATTTTAACATTTGCATTGCATTACATAACTATATTTACAAGCTTGTTTAGTGAGATCATGTGACTGCAGTGTAGCTCAACTGATAGAGCGTTGCCTATACAAAGGACCGAGATATGATTCTTGAAGAACACGCAAGTCGACACGTGAGCCGAAAGTGTCATAGAAGCACCACAAAATTATGTAGTTGCTTCAGAAATTGTGTTTCTCACATTTGCTCTTTCTGTCACTATCGTTTAGGTTTAAGGTTTAGCATAGGGAGTTCAGTTCCCCGTCTGTCGCTCACTTCGATGTTGTGTCGAAGAAGCGACACTAGGGGTCTCTGTTTTTCTCAGCCCCTGCGTCAAATATTCTTCGGCGCCGATGGTTGTGTATGCAGCGAGCTGCGAGACACTGTTCCTCTCATCTCTGAGTGTGATTGCTGTTGGATCTACGATGCATATCAGCGGCTGTCTCCTTCTCTGCACGGCAGTGCAGCTTGCCCCTGGGCGCTTCGACAGTGCAATTAAAAGAGTTTATTTTCTCTAAAAGAGAAATGCACAGCTGGCGTTGAACGTCCTTTTCAGGACGTGTCTTTATAAAGATGCCCTTCCACCCCTGTGTAGTTCCTGGACGCGGTAGAGTGCTCTCCACTTCTAACGGCCACAGGCACAGTCTCGTGTGCCTGGGCTGCGAACACACCAAGGCAACGTTTGTGGATGGCTCATGTTCTCACTGCGAGAACATGACCATGGCAACGTTGCAGTCGCTTTCCTTCAACAGAAGGAACGCCACTCCAGCCGCCCCCCGCCTCGCTCCTTCTTCCCACGGGATTGAGGACAACTCGGCTGGTGACGGAGGCCTGCATGCCCAGTCTGAGGCTGACGCCCAGATGTTCGACATGCTTGCTCGGGCCTCCGTCAGCGTGGGGCTGGAATGGAACCCTACGTCCTCCCCACAGCCTTCACAGCTGGATGATTGGTTCCTCGGGTCAGCTCAGTGACCAACCTCGCCCTCAGGTGAAGTGGACAAGACACGCTTCCTCAACGCACCCTGTCTCCCAGTTTGGTCTTTTCGGGCCACGCTCAGTCTGCTCGCCGAGGGCGTCCTCCTGCAGCTAAGAAACTTGCAGCTCCGCCTCAACCCAGGCCCAGCTCTCAGCCCCTGCGTGAAGCACCCCACAGGAAGTGCACGCCCCCCGTCTCGCATACCCCTTCGAGGACCCGGAAGGCTCCCAAGCGGTCCTGAGGTGCCCGACCCAGAGACCAAGATGTTCGCTCCGGAGCTGGTAAGAAGATCACTCCGTCCCCCGGTGGAGGGCCGGGAGGAGAATCCTTTGTTTAATTTATTTCATTTGCTGCACCCCCTTTGGGATGCAGTACTCACATTCTCAATAAAAGAGCTATTTCCTTTGTCTCTGGGTCACCTGGCCCACAAATGCCATTCTCATGGCACTCTGCCGCCACACCTCAACAGTCCCGGCATGCTGGATGCAGACCTCTCACCTTCAGCCCCATGACTGTTCCCCAGCTGGCCGGTTCTGACGAGTCCAGAGGACGCCTCCACGGGACCTCCTACTCAGTCACTAACCCACCCCCTGCCGGGTGTGTGGAGCAAGGTAACTCTCTCACTCAAAGACGCGATAGAGCCTGTCCCTCCAACCGAGATGAAGAAGGGTTTCTACAGCCCTTACTTCATCGTACCAAGTCCATCGTATCTTGGACTTGCAAGTTTTCAACCGGGCCTTGCACAAACTCCCGTTCAAAATGATTACACAAAAACACATTTTAACTTGTGTCCGGCATCTAGATTCACAGCGATAGACCTGAAGGACGCGTACTTCCACGTCTCAATATTGCCTCGACATCGACCCTTCCTACAGGTCGCGTTCGACGGCCAGGCGTATCAGTACAAGGCTCTCCCCTTCGGCATGTCCCTGTCCCCTCGCGTCTTTATGAAGGTCGCAAAGGCAGCCCTTGCCCCGCTTCGGGAAGCAGGCATCCGCATACTAAACTACCTTGATGACTGGCTCATCCTGGCCCACTCCCGAGAGTTACTATGCACCCACAGGGACAGGCACCTCAGCCGTTTAGGGCTTCAAGTCAACTGGGAAAAGAGCAAGCTCACCCTGGTTCAGAGCATCTCTTTTCTCGGCATGGAGTTAGACTCAGTCTCAATGTCAGTGCGCCTCACCAATGAGCACACACAGTCAGTGCTGAAATGCCTCACCACCTTCAGGCCGGGCACAGCTGTCCCTTTAAAACCTTTCCAGAGGCTCCTGGGGCATATGGTGTCCTCTGCAGCAGTCCTGCCGCTGGGGTTGATGCATATGAGACCACTTCAGCACTGGCTCCAGACTCGAGTCCCGAGACGAGCATGGCGACGCGGCACGCACCATGTGATCATCACCCCCGCCTGCCGCCAAACGTTCAAACCCTGGACAGACCTCTGCTTTCTGTGGACAGGAGTCCCCTTGCAGTAGGTGTCTGTCCCCCTCCACCTTGAAGGTGTATGCTATCGCGGCTCACCACGACACAGTAGACGGCAAGTCTTTAGGTAAGCACGACTTAATTATCAGGTTCCTAAGAGACGCTCGGAGGTTAAATTCCTCCCCGCCAAGCCTATTCCCCTCCTGGGATCTCTCAGTGGTCCTCTCGGGCCTTCAGAGACCCCCCATTCGAGCTGCTAGAATCAGTCGGACTCAGTGCCCTCTCCCTGAAGACGGCCCTCCTGATCGCGCTCACCTCCATCAAGAGGGTCGGGACCTGCAAGCATTCTCTGTCAGCAACACTTGCCTGGAGTCCAGCAGACACTCATGTGATCCTAAGACCGCGACCAGGCTACGTGCCCAAGGTTCCTACCACTCCACTACTGAACCTGCAAGTGCTGCCCCGGGAGGAGGCAGGCCCAGCCCCTTCGTTGCTGTGTCCGGTACGTGCTTTGCATATCTACTTGGACCACACGCAGAGCTTTAGACGTTCTGAGTAGCTCTTTGTCTGCTTTGGTGGACAGCGGAAAGGGAACGCTGTCTCCAAACAGAGGCTTTCCCACTGGGTAGTGGATTCCATTACATTGGCCTATCACACCCAGGCCGTGCCCCCCCTTGCGGGTTCGAGCACACTCAACAAGAAGTGTTGCTTCTTCATGGGCACTGGCCAGGGGCACCTCCCTAGCAGACATATGCAGAGCAGTGGGTTGGGCAACACCCAATACCTTTGCGAGATTGTACAATCTCAGGGTTGAGTCGGTTTCGTCCCGTGTTTTCTCAGGTCTGAGCCGGTTGAACTCGGTAACACGCTGACAAACTGACCAGGTGAATCGCTTGCACCTAGCACCCTTTCCCTCTGCTGAGGTAAAATCATGCGCTCTTATCCCAGGAGATCCCACTAACTCAGCTCCCTGGACGACTCCTCCCTAGCCACAGGGTACTCAATCTACCCTGTAATGGAATAGGTGCTCCACAGGTCGGGCTCCAATGTGGACATCCCCCCTGTGTGTATTTTCCACGGTACGGTCCCCTTGAGAGCAGACCCTGGTGGCTGTGTCTGTAGCAACTCCTCCCTCCCAATAGGCAGGATCTACCATCGCACCACTTTCCAAATGTGACCTAAAAGCCCATGTGATATATTTCACCACTCTTTACCTTATCGTCTCCGCAGGGTCTTTTCCCCCTGAAAGAACAGGAATTGGGAAAGATCGCCTTCCCCGATGCATATGATAGCGTTAAGATGGCCCCAGCTGCTTTAGCTCTATGCGAGAAACATAGAGAGAGAAAAGGCGTGGCTGTCGGGGGAAACAACGCCTTTATGGGGCTTTGGGGCAGGTGCGTGCAGTCTGACACAGCCGGTCACTTTGGCACATAAAATACCTGCCCACTCCTGTATTAGCAGTACATGTACATGGCTCAGCTTAAATTGGACCCGTCTGTCGCTCACTTCTACGTTGTGTCGAAGAAATGGCTCCTCAGATAAAATCCTGAATGAAACAGATGCATTTCCCTCCCTTTATACCTGTATGTCCGGGGGCGGGACATGCAAATTCTGTTTGCCAATTTCTCATTGGCCTTTTCTCATAGATCAGAGATGCAAAAGGCACTCAAGAGAGACCCCTAGTGTCGCTTCTTCGACACAACGTCTCGTTCACTCCATCAGGGAATGGAGGTTACAGCCGTAACCTAGAAGTTTTGTTGATTTAAATCTCAATAGAACATTAACCTTAAAAACCTCTGTTGGGGAGAACATTTCACAGAACACAGTGGACATTTCAATTCAGGAGACTTGTTATAATTCATAGTTAATATTTATTCAGATTCCATTATTTTTATTAGCATTATCATCATTATCATTACTGGTTTTATAGTTATAAATATAATTAATACTGTAGTTGCCTAACAACAACAATAATAATTCAGAAAATAGGGAGTAGAAATTCATAGATATGATTTAAATATGAAGGCAAATGTAGAAATAAATAATATGTACACATTTAATTGCAAAAGCTTTTTGTAATTCTGGACACTGTAATTTAAAGATAATTTTGTAAAAATCCAAATCAATTTACAGATCTTTATTGTAAAGGGTTTAAACAATGTTGTCCATGCTTGTTCAATGAACCATAAACAATTAATGAACATGCACCTGTGGAACGGTTGTTAAGACACTAACACCTTACAGACAGTAGGCGATTAAGGTCACAGTTATAAAATTTTGGACACTAAAGAGACCTTTCTACTGACTGAAAAACACCAAAAGAAAGATGCCAAAGGTCCCTGATCATCTGTGTGAATGTGCCTTAGGCATGCTGCATGGAGGCATGAGGACTGCAGATGTGGCCATGGCAATAAATTGCAATGTCATACTGTGAGACGCCTAAGACAGCACTACAGGGAGACAGGAAGGACAAAACAAGTCAATTCAATTTTATTTGTATAAACACTTTTCACAACACACATCGTTTCAAAGCAGCTTTACAGAAGATCAGGCATCAACAAAAGATAAAACTGTAATGTCTATAATGTCAATGAGTCATCATTGTGTAATTAGATAAAATACAATTGTTAATCATGTATAAAATAAGAAATTAAATAATAATTTTGTTAATAACCCCAGTGAGAATGCCGAAGGCAACTGTGGCAAGGAACACAAAATTCCATAAGATGTTGATTAATAGAGAAAAATAACCTTGGGAGAAACCAGACTCACTGTGGGGGCCAGATCCCCTCTGGCTAACATCATGAATATAATTTCAATATTACTTATGTATAGTGCAAGTTATGGTTTAAAATTATTAAACTAAGTAAGTAAGGGACAGTGTTTAAGCATAGATTTTGTATGAACTGTAAGATTAATGATCAGTGTCTTTGAAGTCCATCCTGGATTAACTGCAGAAGTTCACATAGATGCAATTGTCCTTGTTAATTGACTGATGAAGGGTTTTGTTGGCAATTGATAGTCTATGCATTCCATTTCAAGAACATAGTCCATCAATAGGCCGAGGTGATGCTGGCAGAGATCAGTGAGGTTCATCGCAGTTCAACCTGGACGGTAATTTCGGTGAGGATCGCTGTGGTCCATCCTTAGTCCAAGGTTCAGACAATGGCATATGAAGTATCCCATGTCTTATGGTTAGAGTGGGCCTAAGTTCATCCTCTTAAGTCCATCATAATAGACTGAAGTGATGTTTGGCTGGCACCGGCTGCATTTAGTCATCATCACACAGTGACAAGTAGCAGTGGAGTCCAACATGAAGCAGGAATGGAGCTGGATCCAGGCGGTTCTCATGACCTCAGGATAGGAGTCCCGAGGTTGAGACAGGGAAACAAATAAAATAATATAAGCATAGATGCAATTCAATTTATTTTATCAATTTTATTGATCATGATCAATGTTTCTGGTTCCGCCAGACTAAACTAAAGAAGCCTAATTGTGGGTTTAAGGATCAATTAGGTGTATGCCTGGCTAAATAGATGAGTCTTTAGTCTAGACTTAAACTGAGGGAGTGTGTCTGCATCTCGAACAGTGTTAGGGAGACTATTCCATAGTTTAGTAGCCAAACATGAAAAAGATCAACCTCCATTTGTGGATTTTGATATTCTATGAACTATTAACAGGCCAGAATTTTGCGATCGTAATGAATGTGATGGAATATAGTGTGGTAGAATGTCACTTAAGTACTGCAGATCTAGACCATTCAAAGCTTTGTATGTAGTTTAAACAGGTAGCCAATGTAACGATGATAAAATGGGGCTAATATGATCATATTTCTTGGTTCTTGTTAACACTGGCTGCTGCATTTTGAACCTATTGAAGTTTAATTATTGATATTGCAGGACATCCTCCCAGTAATGCATTAAAATAATCTAGTCTTGAGGTCACAAATGCATGAATTCAGTTTTCGGCATCAGCAACAGAGAGCATGTTAGCAATATCTCTTAAGTGAAAGAATGCTGTTCTACAAACATTGGTGATTTGATTTTCAAATGACAGATTGGTATCAAATATAACACCTAGGTTATTTGCTGTTGAAGATGATGTCACAGTACATCCATCAAGAGTCAAATTATATTTGAGTGTCTTATTTTTAGAGTTTTCTGGGCCAATAATTAGTACCTCTGTTTTGTCAGAGTAGAAGGAAATGTCTGGCCATCCAATCTTTTATTTCATTGATACACTCTGCTAATGTGGAGAATTGTGAAATCTCATCAGGTTTTGAAGAAATATAATGTTATTTATAATTGGCATAGCAGTGGAAACTTATTCCACGATTCCTGATAATATCTCCCAGGGGAAGCATATACAAGGAGAAAAGCAGAGGCCCTAAAACTGATCCCTGTGGCACTCCATATTTTACTTTTGTTTGGTCTGAAAATTCCTCATTTACATAGACAGATTGGTAGCGGTCTGCTAAATAGGACCTAAACCATGCTAATGCAACTCCACAAATGTCAAGAGAATGTTTTTGACATAAACAGGATATTTGAAATCGGTCTATAATAAGCCTGGTCTCCAGGATCAAGTAGTGGTTTCTTCATAAGAGGTTTAATAACTGCTATTTTAAAGTTTCTTGGGATATCCTAAGGATAGCAAGGAGTTAATAATATTAAGAAGAGGTTCTGAAATTACAGGAGATACCTCTTTTAAGAGCTTAGTTGGTATTGGATCTAACAAACATGTTTTGGCTTTTGATGTTTTGATAAGCTTTGTTAGCTCTTCATGACCAATGACAGTGAAGGATTGAAGTTGCATGTGAGGAAAATTATTAGACACTGTTTTTTTTAGGTACTATGACATGTGATTTCATAATTCCATTACTCTTGTTCTGTGACATAATATCTGGTTCTGTTGAGGCTTTATTCATAACCAATTTAGCCACAGTACTGAATAAACATCTAGGATTGTTGATTGAGTTTACTAAAATATGCTGACCTGACAGCTTTTAGTGCCTGTCTGTAGCTACAGACCCTATCCTTCCATGCAGAATGAAATACTTCTAATTTTGTATTCTTCCACATGCTCTCCATTTTCCGAGCTGCTCTCTTGAAAGCATGAGCGTGATCACTGTACCATGGTGCAGGGCTTATTTCTTTAATTTTCTTTTATCGAAGTGGGGCGACACTATCAACAGTGCTAGAGAAGACTGCATTTATATGTTTTGTTATTTCATCAAGTTCTTCTGGGGTTTGGGGTTTATTGAGTGTATGAGATAGATCTGGAAGATTATTAGTGAAGCTATCTTTAGTGTTTGAAAGAATAGTTCTACCTCAATGACAACGTGTTGTAGATTGAGTAACATTAGCTGATCGCAGCATACAAGAGACGAGGTAATGATCTGAGATGTCATCGCTCTGCTGCAGAATTTCTATATCATCAACATCAACATCATATGACAGAATTAAACCTATTGTATGATTATGGCGATGAGTTGGTCCTGTTACATTTTGTCTGACTCCAAGAAAGTTGAGAATATCGCTAAATGCTAATCCCAATGTGTCATTTTCATTATCTATGTGAATGTTGAAGTCACAAACAATTAAAGCTCTATCTACAGTAAATACAAGATCTGATAAAAAATGAACAAATTCACCAAGGAAATCAGAATAAGGCCTGGGTGATTTATACACTGTAGAAAGGCTAAAAGACGACATAGTTTTTTTATTTATATCTGACAGTGTCACATTAAGCATTATTAGTTCAAAAGACCTCTGAGTAACAGCAAAAACTTCACTGTAAATTGTAGCAACACCTCCTCCTCGACCCTTCAGATGAGGCTCATGTTATAACAATAATCTGGGGGAGTAGATTCATTTAAACTAATATATTCATCTGATTTAAGCCAGCTTTCAGTCAAATAGAGCGCATCCAATCTATGATCTGTAATCATTTAATTAACAATTAGTGCTTTGAAAGAGATCTAATATTTAGTAGTCCTATTTTATATGATGTTTATCTTAAATTTTTTGGTTTTGTTGAAGTTTCACCTTAATCAAATTTTTTCTAAATTATTTAGTGAGGGTTTCATGGTTGGTAGTTCGGGGAACAGACACGGCCTCTATGAGATATCTAGGTGTCACTGTCTCTATGTGTTGTAGTTTATCTGACCTGTGTGACATCTCAAGGCAGCTAGCAGAAGTTCAGATTAACCAGTTTGTCTGCTTCCTGACCTGGGCCCCATTTAGTCAAATACTATCATTATTAAGACTATGAGCCATATTACTAGAAAGGAGAGCGGCACCTTCCCTGGCGGGATGAGTCCGTCTCTTTTAGCAGGTCAGGTCTACCCCAAAAACTCTTCCAATTGTCTATAAATCCTATTTTATTCATCAGACATCACTCAGACATCCAGCCATTCAGTGACACTAATCTACTATAAACCTCAACACCACGACGAACAGGGAGGGGACCAGAGCATATTACAGTGTCTGACATCGTTTTTGCAAATTCACACACCTCTTTAACATTATCTTTATTGATCTCCGTCTGGCGAAGATGGACATCATTAGTGCCGACATGAATAACAATTTTAGAAAATCTACATTTAGCATTAGCCAGCACTTGTAAATTTGATTTGATGTCAGACATGATTCAACATGATTCAATTGAAAACCATAACAGGAATGGGAGAATGGTGACTCTTTGCTGAGCAAGTATGCCACCAAGACGTCACCCAAATGCCCTGCTGCAGGGGCTTTACAGCCGGAACCAAAGTGTGTGTGTTGCTCTCTGTGCATCCGAGAGAGTATCTACCAGATTCTCTTTCTCATTGACCTCCACTAGTGTTCAGATACGTGTCTCTCCGTCTCTCCATCAGCTTGACTAATTCCTTACTTTTATCACATGTGAATCTCTCACTGCTCACAGAGGAGGCTATTGTAAACATGTGACATGCAATGCAGAAAGAAATAACATGAGGGGATGCCATGACTACTGCAAATTGTTTGTTGTTGTTGGTTGTTCCTGAGCGGTGAGGGATTGAGATTGATGTGAATCCCTCACGCAATTGTTTGTTGTTGTTGGTTGTTCTGGATAAGCGGTGCTTTGAGTTCGATGCAATAATCTGTGTAACACAGAGAAAAATGGGTGCGCACTGAAAAATGCACACAGTTTAATTGCGATAAAAATAGAATGCCGATGCAGGTGGAATATGCACACAGTTGAATCATGATAAGAGATGATAACCAGATGTGTGCTTATAAATGGCAGATGTTAAGGATTAAAGGCTGAAAACAGATATATATGCAATGCTAAAAAAAAAAAATAGCAGGCTAAAAACTCAGACTCGAGCTAGGTGCCAGCAGCAACAGGTAAAATACACACAGATGAAACAGTACAAAAGCGGAAAATCCTGAAACATGGTAAAATGACAAAAGGATAATTCGATGAACATATGAGAATAAGAATAAGCAAAGCTAAGCAGGCTAAGCAGCCTGAGCAGGCTACAAACTCAAACACTCGTGCAGCGTGCTGTCAGCAACAGGAAGTCCAGTGACGCCTATGGGCACAAACTCACCTTCGCTGGACCAGACAGGACTGGCAAAAAGTTCTCTTCACTTACGAGTTGCGGTTTTGTCTCACCAGGGGTGATGGTGGGACTCATGTTTATTGTTGTAGGAATGAGCATTACATCGAGAGCCTGTACACAGGAGTGGGATCGATTTGGAGGTGGAGGGTCTGTCATGGTCTGGAGCAGTGTGTCACTGCATCATCGGACTGAGCTTGTTGTCATTCCAGGCAATCTCAATGATCTGGGTTACAGGGAAGATATCCTCCTCCCACATGTGGTACCCTTCCTGCAGGCTCATCCTGACATGACCCACCAGCCATACTGCTTGTTCTGTGCATGATTTCCTGCAAAACAGGAATGTCAGTGTTCTGCCATGCCCAGCAAAGACCCCAGATCTCAATCCCATTGAGCCTGTCTGGGACCTGTTGGATCAGAGGGTGAAGGCTAGGGCCATTCCACCCAGAAATGTCTGGAAACTTGCAAGTGCCTTGGTGGAAGAGTGGGGTAACGTCTTACTGCAAGAACTGGAGGAGGAGACACACTGCAGTACTTAATGCAGCTGGTGGCAACACCAGATACTGACTGTTACTTTTGACCCCCCCTTTGTTCAGAGACACATTATTCCATTTCTGTTAGTCACATGTCTGTGAAACTTGATCAGCTTTTGTCTTAGTTGTTGAATCTTTTTATGTTCATACAAATATTTACACGTTACGTTTACTGAAAATAAAAGCAGTTGAAAATTAGAGGATGTTTATTTTTTGCTTAGTTTATATATTTTAAATGTGGATTATTATTTTTGACTTCATAACTGTCAAATCTGTAGAAGTAGCAGGTGTTTAGAACAAACTGTCAGTCTTTCTCACTTGATGCTCATAGTTTTGAATTGAATACATCACATTCAGTCGGGCGGTCACATACAGTCTAGTCGCTCAAATATTTAAACGTATCTGAAGCTCAAAACAGATCTGAAATTCGCCTCTGCAAATGGTCAGAACTCCAAACATTCATTGTGACACACTGCATTTGAAATGACTGACCTCTGTCATCTTTCATTTATCGGATGCAGTGAAAATGCGGCTTCAGTGATGTAAGATGAAAGAAAATGATCTGCAAATATTTAATGAAATAGATAAGTATTTAAATAAGTTTAAATAAAATTGTAAGGAGTAAAAAGTACATTTAATTATTTGAAAATGTAATAAAGTAAAAGTACAAGTATTCCATTTAAACTGCACTCGAGTAAAGTACAAATCCCCAAAAATAATACTTAGTACTCATGAGTCGTGGTTCCAATTGGTCTAATTTCACTCTCTTGTATAACAAAAATTCAATAATATAAGAAGTGTAACTAGACTTTAACATCATCTAGAGATAATGTGAGTGGTACCTCTTCTTGACAAGTCTCAACAATTCACAATTTAAACGTTAAGGTTTAGCGATAGGGGTTTGTTCATATCAGGGATGTGGCATTCATATAAGCAAGGGATTTAATTCATGTTTTTGCTTTGTTGCCACCCTCAGGTATAAGCACTTTGTTATGCTTTCTCTGATTCAAAGCATTGTTTACCACCATTTCATTCAACATGCCTGCTACAAATGGCCAAGGTAAGCATGCTTACTAAAACGAGTAAGCCAATCAGAAGCTCCTTCCTTCAGTCATGCTATCTTATAGGCTAGATTTTAGTTTTGTGTCAACATGTCCATGTTTACGTAACTAATGCATTATAAGGCACTAAAATGGATATCTACAGTGTAAGCATCAATGACCTACACAGACTTTAAGTTAATTTCAATAAAAAAATCGAGAAAGAGAGGCTATCGAAACTTCAACAAGCGGGCGACTTTTACAACATAGTGACGGAGATGTTCATTCGCAAAGAGAGACGGAGGGATTTTGTGTTCCAGTAAAGGTAAGTTAATATATTTATATAAAATCTGTGTTATTGATACTACGAAATGGTTTCTGGTTAGTCTGAGGCTATGAATTGGTGATCTGGCAATCATGTCCTTCTTGTGTTATTCTCTGTCTGTTTTATAGTTCTAACGTTAGGGCGCTGTGTCTGTTTAAAATAAAATAAGTGGTGTACACTACCGTGTCTACGTTACATTTGCCTTGTGCATTCAGGTTAAGATTGTTGTCTTTGTTGGTCAGATTAGTTAATTGCTGCTTTCCATTCCAGTGAACTGTGTGAAGAGTGACTTGTGAGGCCTACGATGTTGAAACTAGTAACTGGCAGTCTTTTCATTTTTTTCTTTTTTTGTATGTCCAAACAAGCTCTTCTGGCACAATGGTTTATTGTATGATTTAATGGACATAAACATGCTCGGCTCAATATATGACAATCTTTATCACTGTCCTGAATTTAAAACAATTTTATCATGAAGTTTGCCACTGTGATATAATTGTTTCCACTGACTGGTCAAGTCAAGTGGTTTTTTATTGTTGTTCAACCATATAAAGTTAGTACAGTACACAGCAAAACGAGACAACGTTCCTCCAGGACCATGGTGCTACATTAAAACAACATAGGACAAACACAGTACCACATGATTTTTTTTCTACATAAAGTGCACATGCAACGTGTGCAAAAAAGTATGTGATAGTACAATAAATTACTAAAAGGAACAGGACAGTATTCACAGTTACAGACAGTGCAGCGCTGACCAGTACACATTTGTAATCTGAGTTGTGCAAAAAGATGACACTTTATAAAAATGCCAAATGTAAACATAACATACTATGAAATAGTGTTCTATGGACATAGCAGTTATTGAGGTAGCAGAAAGTTATAAGTGACAATGAATTAAAGTGCAACTCCTGACATGTTCAAGTTCAAGTTTATTTATGTGTTGTATTTATTAAGTGTTGTAACCAAAATGCTGTACAATTTTTTTTACAAACATTAATAACAGAATTAAATAGAACTTATAAAATGTTAAAAAGAACAAATTAATAAAACATTATAAAACCTACAAAAATTTTTTTTATTATTCTCAACCAACATTATAGGCTAGAGAGAAAAAATGTGCCTTCAATCTAGATTTAAATATAGGCAATGAGGAAGAAGACCTAACAACAAATGGGAGGGCATTCCACAACCTGGGGGCTGCAACCACAAACGCCCGATCACCTTTGGTTTTCAAACGGGATTGAGGAACAGAGAGGAGTAACTGATTTGATGATCGAAGAGACCTAGAATGTAGATCTCGCAATCGGCAATGTACTGAGGGGCTAAACCATGTGAAGGGCCTTGCCCCACTAAAAATGGCAGCAGAGACAGCATGGCCCTTTGTTCTATGATCGAAGGGGAGACATTGAACTCGGCTTCCCAGAATGCTTCACAGCCGCATGGGAAGTCCCACCCATGGGCCCAGTCTCAAACGTCATCGGTCAAAAGCAGCCTATGACCGATGACGTCATCTTCTTAACAAAACCAGCGCTTAGATTTGATTTTGCTCTCTCTGCTTACAGCCACACTGCCTACAACTGCACAAGCTGCGCTCTAAAGAGACGTATCTACACAAAGGAATTTCCCTCCTTCTGGACAAAAGAGACCACGTTTCACCATTTGGCCACGGTACAGTAAGATTAACTTAGCTTTGTTCCAGTCGTGTAGTATTACAACCGGTTAATTTCATTTTCACTGCGAGACAACAGTGAATTTGTTTAGAAAAACGGAAAAGGCGACCAGCTTCCCTTCTCAATCGTTTTCTATCAACGTTGACTACCTCCTACACTTCTCTCCATCACCGGACCTGAGAAATAATGCAGAGACACGTCTTTTTGCTGACAAGCATAAGATAAAGGACCGAATCCAAGTCAAGTCAAGTCAAGTGGTTTTTTATTGTCGGTTCAACCATATACAGTTAGTACAGTACACAGTGAAATGAGACAACGTTCCTCCAGGACCATGGTGCTACATAAAACAACATAGGACAAACACAGAACCACATGAGACTACACAGACTAAATAAAAATACCTATATAAAATACCTATATAATACCTATATAAAGTGCACGTGCAAAAATGTGTGCAAAAGTACGGGACAGTACAATAAATTACTAACAATGAACATTACAATAGACACAGTGATAGACAGTGCAGTGCCGACCAATATACAGTAGTGCAAAAAGATGACAGTTACTAAAAATGCCAAATGTAAACATAACATACTATGATATAGTGTTCTATTCACATAGCAGTTTTTGAGGTAGCAGACAGTTATAAAGTGGCAGTTATTAAAGTGCAACTCAGGACACATGTGTGTGTGTGTCAAACCAGTCTCTGAGTATTGAGGAGTCTGATGGCTTTCAGGAAGAAGCTGTTACACAGTCTGGCCGTGAGGGCCTGAATGCTTTTGTACCACTTGCCAGATGGCAGGAGGGTGAAGAGTTTGTGTGAGGGGGTCATCCACAATGCTGGTTACTTTGCAGATGCAGCGTTTTGTGTAAATGTCTTTGATGGAGGGAAGAGAGACCCTGATGATCTTCTCTGTCCTCACTATCCTCTGCAGGGCTTTGCGGTCCAAAACGGTGCAAGTCCCAAACCAGGCAGTGAAGCAGCTACTCAGGATGCTCTTAATAGTCCCTCTATAGAATGTAGTGAGGATGGGGGTGGGGGATTTCTGAGCCTTCGAAGAAAGTAGAGACGCTGCTGGGCTTTCTTGGTAATAGAGCTGGTGTTGAGGGACCAGGTGAGGTTCTCCGCCAGGTGAACACCAAGGAATTTGGTGCTCTTGACGATCTCCACAGAGGAGCCTTCGATGTTCAGTGGAGAGTGGTCACTCTGTGCTCTCCTAAAGTCAACAACCATCTCTTTTGATTTGGTCACATTCAGAGACAGGTTGTTGGCTTTACACCAGTCCTTTAGCCGCTACACCTCCTCTCTGTATGCTGACTCATCGTTCTTGCTGATGAGACCCACCACGGTTGTGTCATCGGCGAACTTGATGATGTGGTTTGAGCTGTGCATTGCTGCACAGTTGTGAGTCAGCAGAGTGAACTGCAGTGGACTGAGCACACAGCCCTGGGGGGCCCCAGTGCTCAGTGTGGTGGTGGTGCTGCTCAGAGAAATGTTGAAGATGTAAGTAAGAACATCTGCCAGCAAGCCTACACATTCTCTGAGCACTCTGCCAGGATTGTTGTCTGGTCCAGCAGCCTTCCGTGGGTTGACTCTATGTAGAGTTTACCTCACATCAGCTGTGGTAAGACCTGGTCATTGGGAGGAGGGGCGGGCTTCCTTGCCACCATGTTGTTCTCTGCCTCAAACCAAGCGTAGAAGTCGATCAGCGCATCTGGAAGGGAGGCATCTTTGTCACAGGCAACTGATGTTGTCCTGTAGTTGGTGATGGCCTGGATGCCCTGCCACATTTGCCCCTGTCCTGGAAGTGACTGTAGATTCTCTGGGCGTGTGTGTGCTTTGCCTCTCTGATGGCCTGGGACATTTTGGCCGTTGCTGTTCTTAGGGCTATCTTGGAGTCTTGGGTCCTCAGCAGCACACGCACCTCCGCAGTCATCCATGGCTTCTGGTTGGAGCGTGTGGTGATGGTCTTGGAGAAAGTGACATCATCAATGCACTTGCTGGTGTAGCTGATCACTGATGCTGTGTATTCCTCCAAGTTGGTAGAGTCGCCATATGTTGCAGCCTTCCTGAACATGTGCCAGTCAGTACACTCAAAACAGTCCTGAAGAGCAGAGATGGCTCCTGCTGGCCAGGTTTTCACCCGCTTCCGAAGTGGTTTTGTGCACCTGACGAGCGGTTTGTATACTGGGATTAGCATAACAGAGATGTGGTCTGAGTAGCCAAGATGGGGGCGGGGCTCCGCCCGGTACGCATCTGGGATGTTTGTGTAAACAAGATCAAGCGTGTTCGCCCCTCTTGTTGCAAAGTCCACATACTGTACATATTTAGGGAGCACTGTCTTGATATTTGCATGGTTGAAACCTCTGGTGACAATAAACAGTCAATAAAATATATTAAATATTTTAATATTAAGAATTATTAAGAAAACATTACACATATCACCTTTGTTTGGTTCTCATCCCTCTTTGAAGCAGTACAGAGTTGGACAGTTGTCCCCAGGGCAAAGTGACTGCCAGACATAATCAAAATGAGCCAGAAAAATCCAGAATGTGTCAGTGCTCTCTGGCTTGTGTCTCTATATGGTGGGTCATCAGAGTGCATTCTTACATAACGCTTGGTTAGTGTCTTCATGTCAGTTCTTCTAAATGAGACCAATTAATGACCTAAACATTACATGTTCATACATAACACAACACATTTTTAAACTTTCTAAACCTGATCACTTTCACTCAAACAAGCTGAACTTGTCTTTCAGCACTTAATCATAGTTCTCACGTAAGATTCACCCTTTGGTAATTTTAATGGGTCTTACTGGTTGAATTTCACAAACTGGTCAAGAACATGCTCATCTACAGTATATCACCACAAAAAGAAATAAATTAGAAGTGGCATTTTGCTTAAAGGGATAGTTCACTCAAAAATGAAAATTCTCTCATTATTTACTCCTGTGTGGTGTGTAGTGACCAGACCTTTCAAGCTCCAAAAATCACTTAAAGGCAGCATAAAAGTAATCCATCAGACTCCAGTGTTTAAATCAATGTCTTCAGAAGTGATAGGTGTGGGTGAGAAATAGATAAATATTTATGTTCTTTTTTTTTTAGCAATAAATCTTAATTTTCACGTTCACATTCTGAAAGTGAAAGTGGAGATTTATAGAAAAAAAAGTATTGAAATATTGATATTGAACACCCAAAGTGATTGCATTTCTTCAGAAGACATATATTAAATCACTGGAATTGTATGGATTACTTTTATACTGCCTTTAAGTGATATTTGGAGCTTTAAAGTTCTGGTCACAATTCACTTGCATTGTAAGGAACTACAGAGCTGAAATATTCTTCTAAAAATCGTTGTATTCAGCTGAAGAAAGTCATACACATCTGGGATGGCATAAAGGTTAAGGTTAGAATAAATTATGAGATTGATTTAAATTATGAATTTTTGGGTGAATTAAGAAAATATGTATGATTATTCTATTATTGCATTTTAGCATTATTTTAATGACAATTAAGCGTTTCCCTATAAATTCCTATTACCGTATTGTAAAAAAATATAATTCTCATTACTTTAATGCAAAAAATTATATATTAAATTGTGTTTATGGGTAGGCATTTATGGCCTGCTCACCATTTCTAAAGAGGAAGTCAACGGCAGACATCTGCACCCCCGGTCTGTGGACCACCTTGAACTTAAATGTCTGAAGACCTAGATACCAACGGGTGATCTGCACATATCATTCATGCGATGGAGCCACTGGAGCTGGGCATGGTCCGAACAGAGGGTGAAGACCTGTCCCAGGAGGTAATACGAAGGGTAAAGGCCACCCACTTAATGACCAAACATTTCTTCTCAGTGGTGCTGAATTCCACTTCAGCTGCCCCCGCGTCGCTCCTTCTTCCCACAGGATTGAGGACGACCTGGCTGGCGATGAAGGCGATATGGGGATGATGACGGGCTCGGTTTCACCGGGTAATTCCCCACGAACCACCTGCCCCCCGACACACTCGGTCGCTTCCGTCCGAGCTCGGGATGAGTGCGACTCACTCACGGCCAGCCGGCATTCTCCCTTGAGCCCCTGGGCTTGGATGATGACATCACTGCTGCATCGGAGAACGTCCAAGCGTCTGACGTGGAAGACTCGACTGGGCTGCTTTCTTCGGGCCAGCCTGCCCAGTCTGAGGCAGACATGCAGATGGCCGACATGCTTGCTCGGGCTGCCGTGAGCATGGGCTTGAACTGGAACCCTCTGTCCTCCCCACAGCCTTCTAGGCTTGATGACTGGTACCTTTGCGTCGGGCGCCACTCACAGCCCCCCGTTACCATTCTTCCTGGAAGTGCATGACGAGCTGGCATGGTCCTGGAGGGCACCTTTTACTGCCTGTAACCGACCCCTCCGTTTGTCCGCTCTCACTACCCTGGATGACGGGATGGCCCATGGGTACACGGAAGTCCACCAGGTTGATAGGGATCCATCTGTGCCCCAAGAACGCCGCCACCTGGCGAGACCGCCCGGTACTCCCCTCCAAGACCTGCAGGACAACGTCATCACTGACCTCCAAAGCCTACAGTGCCACCGGACAGGCTGCCTCTGCCCTGCATGCCATGGCTCTCCTGCAGGTCCATCAAGCCAAGGCACTTAAAGATCTGCACCTGGGTAGTCCCGACCCTGACGTGCTGCAGGAACTGCGCTCTGCCATCGACCTCTCTCTCAGAGCCACGAAGGTCACAGCACAGGCAATTGGGCGGGCAATGGCCACCCTCGTAGTCCAGGAGTGCCACCTCTGGCTTAACATAGTTGAGATGCATGTCGTTGACAAGGCAAGGTTTCTCAACACCCCCAGCGCTGACGACTTCCGAAGATGCCTCTCTAGGACCTCTTCCTCAGTCTCTAATCCACCCCCTATAAGGTGCACGTAGGTAGGTAAGTGCTTTGAGTCTTTTCTCAGCACCCAAGACTTGGGATGCTCTTCTGCCTTCCGACACACTATTACGTGCTCCCCCCTGACACAAAGCCCCACCCGGTACGTCAAAAGATATCGTCCCGTTAGTGCTCCATGCACGGAGCTTGGATGTGTGGCTCTCACTTCCTAATTCATCGCGCTGGCTGGCCAGGACCATCCAACTCGGCTACGCGATTCAGTTCACCCGGCTCCCACCTCGTTTCAGTGGTATTCACTCCACTTCCGTGCGAGGCGAGAAAGCCAGCGCCTTACGAGCAGAGATTACAACCCTTTTCCTCAAGGATGCGATAGAGCCCGTCCCTCCAGCCAAGATGGAGAAGGGTTTCTACAGCCCTTACTTCATCGTACCCAAGAAAAGCGGTGGGTTGCGACCAATCTTGGACCTGCGAGTTCTCAATCGGGCCTTGCACAAACTCCCGTTCAAAATGCTAAAGCAGAAACTGATTCTCACCTGCGTTCGACAGCTAGATTGGTTTGCAGTGGTAGACTTGAAGGACACGTACTTCCATGTCTCCAATCTGCCTCGACACCGACCCTTCTTACGGTTCGCGTTCGACGGCCAGGCGTATTAGTACAAAGTCCTACCCTTCGGCCTTTCCCTGTCCCCTCGTGTCTTCTCAAAGGTTGCAGAGGCAGCTCTTGCCCCCCTAAGGGAAGCGGGCATCCGTGTACTCAACTACCTCGACGATTGGCTCATCCTGGCCCACTCTCGAGTGTTACTGTGCGCTCACAGGGACCAGGTGCTCAGGAAGCCGTCTAGGGCTTCAGGTCAACTGGGAAAAGAGCAAGCTCGACCCGGTTCAGAGCATCTCTTTTCTCGGCATGGAGTTAGACTCAGTCTCAATGTCAGCACAATGTCGTTGGCTCACCAATGAGCGCGCGCAGTCAGTGCTCAGGTGCCTGAATCTCTTTGAGCCTGGCACAGTGATTCCTCTGAAACAATTCAAGAGGCACTTGGGGCATATGGCATCCTCAGACACGGTCGTGCCGCTTGGGTTGATGCATATGCGACCAATGCAGCATTGGCTACAGACTCGAATCCCGAGATGGGCATGGCGCCACGGCACATACCATGTGACAAACACCCCTTCCTGTCATCAGACTCTCAACCCTTGGACAGACCTCTGCTTTCTGCGGACCGGAGTCCCCCTGCAGTAGGTTTCCAGGTGTGTTGTGGTAACCACAAAAGCCTCTTGATAGTGTTGGTGGCGCAATGTGCAACAGGCACGCTTCCGCTGGCCTCTGGAAAGGACCCCGGCAGTGTTGGCACATCAATTGCCTGGAGTTGCCCTTGCCCTACGGAGGTTTCTCCCACTAATCCGAGGCAAGCATGTCTTGATTTGTTCAGACAGCACCGCGATGGTAGCGTACATAAATCGCTAGGGCGGCTAACTCGCCCGCCATCTTCTGCTTTGTAGTCAGCCGCGACGCAGGCCGCTGCGCGCCACTCATATCCATGGCAACTGCAACACGATGGCGGACACGCTGTTGCGACAGGTTTCGCCCAGCGGAGAGTGGAGGCTCAACCCCCAGGTGGTGCAGCTCATATGGGACCGATTCGGCAAGGCACAGATAGATCTCTTTGCCTCCCAAAACAATTCCCACTGCCTGCTCTGGTGCTCCCTGACAGGAGCTCCTCTCAGGACAGATGCTCTGGCACACAGCTGGCCCCGAGGGCTGCGCAAGTACGCATTTCCCCCAGTGAGCCTTCTTGCATTGGTGCTGTGCAAGATCAGGGAGGACGAGGTCATCCTATAGTCATCCTGGTGGCCCCCTACTGGCCCACCCGGAACTGGTTCTCGGATCTCCCGCTCTTCACGACAGCCCCTCCCTGGAAAATTCCCCTGAGGAAGGACCTTCTTTCTCAAGGATGGGGCACCCTCTGGCATCTGCGCCCAGACCTCTGGAAGCTCCACGTCTGGCCCCTGGATGGGATGCAGAAGATCTAGTGGATCTACCACCTGCTGTCATAGACACGATCAACCAAGCCAGAGTTCCCTCCACCAGGCAACTTTGCACCCTAAAATGGTGCCTGTTAGCGAATTGGTGTTCTTCACTTGCCGAAGACCCGCAGAGGTGTGCAGATCGGTCAGTGGTTCTATTCTTGGAGGAAAGGCTGGAGGGGAGGCTGTCCCCCTCCACCTTGAAGGTGTATGTAGCTGCTATCGCAGCCCACCACAATGCAGTAGAAGTCCCTAGGTAAGCATGAATTGGTTATCAGGTTCCTGAAGGGTGCCCGGAGACTGACTCTCCCCTGCCTAGCCTATTCCCCTCCTGGGAACTCTCAGTGGTCCTCTCAGGCCTCCAGAGACCCAGCTTAGAGCCGCTTGATTCAATTGAGCAAGGCCCTCTCACTGAAGATGGCCCTCCTGATCGCGTTAGCCTCCATCAAGAGGGTTGGGGACCTGCAAGCATTCTCTGTCAGCAACACCTGCCTGGATTTAGGTCCGGCACATTCTCACGTTATCCTGTGACCCTGACCGGGTTACGTGCCCAAGGTTCCTAAGACCCCTTATCAGGGACCAGGTTGTGAACCTGCAAGCGCTGCCCCGGGAGGAGGTAAACCCAGCCATGCTGTGTCCGGTGCATTGCCCCGGTCGCCGTTCCTGTAGAGTCCCCCCTCATTAGGCTGGATCTACCACCATGCCATGCACCATGTCCTTCTTCACAACCCTCATGGTGTATTTGCCACACATTACCTCCCCTTAGACTGGGCAGGGTGTGGCCTCTGCAGGGACTTTCCCTCCTGAAAGAATAGGAAATTATTGGACTCCCTGGACTCAGCTCCCTCGCTTCCGGACCCGCACTGCATCCCCGGCACGCCAGCGCTGATGAGCTCCGAAGACGCCTTTCTAGGCCTTTTCCTCAGTCTCTAACCCACCCCCTGCCGGGTGCGTGGAGCAAGAAGTAAGTGCTTCGAGTCTTCTCTCAGCACCCAAGCCTCGGGATGCTCTTCTGCCTCCCGACGTGCTCCCGCCTTCCCCGACTTAAGATAGGCCCCAGCCGCTTCACGTCCTATGTGAGAAACATAGTGAGAGAGAAGGCTGCGGCTGCTGGGCTTGCTCCCAAGCTAGTCATGTAGCACCTGTTTCCCCCCTCAGGGGTGCGGGAAACCGAAGGTCTGTATGCAAAATCTCTTTGGGGACACTAGGGAGGGCTACGTGCAGCTGGTACAGGTGCCTCTAGCATGCAATTGCCTGCTTTGCACCAGTTTCGAATGTTCACGTAACACGGTCATTGTGTGGCGCTTTTATATGGGACCCTTTGTGTCACCTCATTCGACACAACGTCGAATGAGTGACCGAAGGGGAATGTCATGGTTACTGTTGTAACCTCCGTTCCCCAATGGAGGGAATGAGACATTGTGTAGCAATAGACCTAGCACTGTAAATGGCCATACCTTATTTTCGGCTCCTCAGTGTAAAATCCTGACCGGCATTCGCTGCCCCGCTTCCCTTTATACCTGTATGTCGACACAATGCCAACTTGACATTGGCCTTTTCTCAGGTTCAGAGGTATGTTCAGCGTCCCAGGAAGACCCCTTGTGTCACTTCATTCAACTTCATTCGAGGTCGGCCACATGTTCACTTTTTTACAAAAGCTCCATGACGCCTGCCGGTGGTGGGTGCTGGCTGAAGATGAAAGAAGCTATCCCAGCCCTTAGAGGATTCCCTGCAGGGGATTTTCCTCTGGAGCAGACACGAGAAGAGACCTTTGGGCATGCCTTTGATCAAGTGAAAGTGATTGCTGGTCAACACCTCCAGCCAGACATTGTGCTCACATATACCTTATTTTACAGTTATTAAGGATTGGTTGTATCGAGTGACACAGGATGCTCAGACAAAGGAGGATGTAACATCCAACAAACAATTGCTAGTATCAAAGAGCCGTCAGGAAATGTTATTTCAAATGGCTCATTATAATCTGATAGCAGGTCACATAGGGCAAGAAAAAACACTAAACTGTCTAATGGCCCGTTTCCATTGGCCGGGCATTCACAGGGATGTTTGGAGGTGGTGTGCGGCAAGCCATGAATGTCAGCTGGTGAATCCTCCGGCCACCCCTTGAGCACCTTTGCCCTTCTTCCTTTGATCAAGGTCCCTTTCTAAAGTATTTTCATGGACATCATCTGGCCATTAGAACAGATGTCACGCGGGCATCACTTTGTGTTGGTTCTGGTGGACTACGTAACGTGATATCCATAGGCACTTTTCAGAATTATCTCCCGAGTGGGGATTCCGAAAGAAATCCTCACTATTAAAGGTGTGACTTTCATGTTACGTACACTATGCGAGCTGTACAAATTTGGGGGGATTAAATCATCTCAGACAAGCGTGTACCACCCGCAAATGAACGGCTTGGTCGAACAGTTTAATCAGACCCTGAAAAACATGATTCTTAAGTTCATGCAAGAAGATGCTCTAAAATGGAATAAGTGACTTGAACCCCTGTTATTCGCAGTGCGAGAGGTCCCGCAAGCCTCCGCAGAATTTTTTACATTCAAATTACTGTATGGTTATAAGCCTCGTGGCATCTTAGATGTCACAAGGGAAAATTGGGAGGAGGGACTTTCAAACAGTAAAAATTAAATTCAATACATTCTTGACCTGAGAGCAAAACTCCACACATTGGGGCAACTATCACGTCAGTCCTGGCTGTATAACAGAGGAGCGCGACTACAGGAATTTACACCAGGAGATAGTACCTTGTATTGCTCTCCACATCAAGCTCTAATTTACTCGTGAAGTCAAGGAAATCTATTATGAGGTTAAACGAACGGATAGAAGCACAGCACATCAGATTTTCAACCTCAATCTCCTGAAACCGTAGAGAGAGGCGGTCCCTTGTGACTTTGGCGATGGTGGTTCCAGAGAGGGAGGAGCTCGGACTGGAGGTGAACTTAAAAGGCATCGATCGGGTAACCCGCAGAGACCAATTCTCACCATCGCAGGGTGCGGAGATTGCAAAGATTCTTGGACATGTTCTCACCTCTTCCAGGACGTCCGAATCTCATAGAGCACCATATCGAAACCACCCCAGGGGTAGTGGTACACAGTCGTCCCTACTGATTACCCGAACACAAAAAAAAAGGTTTGGGTAGAATTAAAAACCCCAAGAAGTGTGCAATTGGATGGGTGGAAGTATGGTATCTGGGCTTCCAGTTGGGTCATGGACTGGTGCGGCCCCAAATTGATAAGACTGCAGCAATTACAGCCTGCCTGAGTACTAAGACCAAGGTGAAGGAGGAGGTAAGACAGTTCCTGGGGCTGGCTTGTTATTATTGTAGGTGTGTGACTAACTATTCGACCATCACCAGCCCGCTATCTGATCTTACTAAAAAGGGGGCACCAGATCTGGTCCAGTGGACGGTGCCATGTCAGCAGGTGTTCACGCGAGTGAAAGCTGTGCTTTGCGGCGGGCCATTATTGCACTCTCCTGAATTCACTGTTCCTTGTGTGTTACAGACCAGCGTGTTTGACAGAGGGTTGGGAGCTGTGTTTTCCCAGGTGGTCAAGGGAGAGTAACGCCCGGTGCTTTTTTGGTATTACCTCCAGGGACAGGCCTTCATCCTCTGTTCAGACCATGACCCACTCCATTGGCTCCATCACATGAATGATAAGCCATTTAAGTATAAGGTGGTTCACAGACCGGGTATGCAGAAGTCTGTAGAAATGGGTGGGCGGGGGTGGGGGGGTGAGTGAGCTGGCCGGATGGCTCCCTGGCCTGAGTCGGGCGATGGGGATATGTGGGGGTGGGGGCATGGTCAAGCGCCAACTTGTGAATGGAGAGCAAGATCGGGAGGTGAGAACGGTAAGGAGTCCCACCTGTGGGTATTATCTCTAACAGCTATTTGTGTTTTGCTGTGAGAGTGGAGAAGGATAAAATGGGCAGTCCAGACCAAAAAAAGAGAGAGAATGACACACAAATTGACTGTGTGTGATTGTTCTGAAAAGCCATTAGTGTGTGTTACACCAAAAGAGTGTGGAAGAAAAAAACGTACTTGGATTGTTTAACCAGCTCCCGCTTCCTCAAGAAAAAAGCTAGTGATGTGTCATAAGCGAGGAATAGCTAAGTATATATCTTTGACAATTATGTTTCATGTGGAAAGGTGTTGATTATATGCCACATTTCACTTATAACTTGGCAAAAAATAAGTAGAGTATAAAATATCACACACCATTACTTAGAGGATTTTACATATGGCCCCCAGGAGATGACGCCAAGTACATGACACAGACTCAATGATGACTCAAATGGCACAGAATGAAAATCTCATTACTAAAATCATATCTGCATGCTATGCAAACCTTTAGTCATTGTTGTTTTTGCATGTGTAATTAGTTCTTATGTACAGTTATTATGTTTTATTTATTTGGAAAGGCTTTTGGACATTAGGAGATGTTTTTGGACACTATGATAAATTGTTTATATATATCTATACATTTTGAAAAAAAATCTATACATTTGATTGCATTATCCAACACAAAAAAAAAACTGTCAGTTACAGTTGACATGACTGGGAATAAAACAAAAACTACCTTATTTACACCCAGAGATATATAATGTCAAATAACAAAAATAAGAATAAAGCAAATTTCTGGCTCATGTTTCTTTTATGATTTTTCAGCAGTTTCTTAGGCTGAGAGTCCCAGAAAGTATCATAATCAATATCATTAAAATATTTGAAAAGTATTCTTTACAATTTGTTGTTGTTGTTGAGTTTTAAGCTTTTTAACTTTGGGTAAATCTTTAAAAACACCATCAGAGCTTAAAGGGTTAATCACCTATTTGCCTTAACTTTTTTTTTTTAAGTACAAATATTCCATGTAGTCTTTCAATCAATAAAGCTAAAAAAACTACATTTATAATAATTATAAAAGAATTAGCCATGTGCTGTTTAAATTGTTTACGATTGAGTATAAGGTGTCACACCACAGAACAAATTAAATTCCCAAATGTATGTACAGTAACCTACCCCTATAAATCATGGTATAATTTGTTGTATTGCCATTACTTTGCAGATTAATTGTAATACAGTAAAAATAAATCGTATAACAGTAATTCAAATCTAATGAGATTTGAATTACCATTGAGAATAGTGGTAATGGAAAACAAAAAACCTAACTGAACAATTCTTAAGCATAACCAAAACAATGTAGGCCTATCATGCATTCCTGCATCACTCAGATTGTTATGGAAAATTATGTTGTTACAGCTCAGGGATTTGAGTATTGTAGACATAAACATGTAATGTTTTGAGTAGGACAGAGAACATTCTAGATATGTTCTTCAGTTAAACCAGTCACACAAAGGTTTGGGTTTGGGTCAGGCACAATTTCCTGGTATTAGCAAAAAGAAACAGATTTGACAGAACAACAATTATGTGCCACTAGAGGCTAATTACAAAAGGTAAGTAATACAGAAAAACTTTTCCTCAAGTAAAAGAGAGATTTCTTGACCCCATTAAGTATTTGGACATGTTAATTGCACTTAAAATGTGTGAATGTCATTAAATAAAACATCAAAGCAAGTGTCATCTAAGCTCAAATGCTGAAGTCAGAACTAAATTCACTTTTATGAATCTATTTTGAACCACTTTTAGTCAACTTGCGTTAATGGTGATTTTTTGTGGATGTTTAAATTCAATTCCCCTCAAGTTCACACAACTGTCCTAGAAGAGTAACGTCTCAGTTATGTATATAACCTCCGTTCCCTGATGGAGGGAACGAGACTTTGTGTCGAAGAAGCGACACTAGGGGTCTCTCTTGAGCATCGAATATGCCTCTGATCTATGGAAAAAGGCCAATGAGAGTTGGCAAACAGTATTTGCATACCCCGCCCCCGGACATACGGGTATAAAGGCGAGGAAATACACATGTTCATTCAGGACACGATGTCTCGTGCCCTCCATCAGGGAACGGAGGTTACATACGTAACCGAGACGTTCCCTGTCTGTCGCTCACTTCGACGTCGTGACGAAGAAGCGACACTAGGGGTCCACTTTAAATCACGCCATGCGCTGAGCCGTGTATGTGTACTGCTGACACAGGAGCGGGCAAGTATTTCACATGCACAAGCGACCAACTTTGTTTCAGACTGCACGTACCCTTCCCCAATGCCCCAAAAAAGTTGTCTGGATCCTTTTGGTTACCCTAGAGGAGAACAAGGCGATGCTAGCCAACCTGGGAACAGGCTAAGCCTGGCTGGGCCTCTTTTCTCTCTATGTTTCTCGGCATAGAGCAAGAGCAGCCGGGGCCCTTACCGCATCGTGGGAAGGGGGTCTTACCGGTTTCCTATTCTTTCAGGGGGAAATGACCCTGCGGAGGCCACACCTGCTCGAAAAGGGGAGGTAAGGGTGGCGGACCCAAGAGGGCTAGGGAGGAATCGACCAGGGAACCGGGTGGCTGGGATCTCCTGGGAAGGAAGGCGCACTGTTTTACCTCGGCCGAGGGAAAGGGCGCTGGATGCAAGCGATTCACCTGGTCAGGCCCGAAGGTGGTAGCCCAGTGGAGGTATCAGCGTCAGACGCCACGCTCTCCGATGCAGCGGCGAGCTCATCCACCTTGAGCTCCAGAGGATAGGCAGACTGGCCTTGAGGCGAGCCACTGATGCCTCGAGCACGGACGGGACGAACGTGCCGGTGGCGGGTGATCCGAGGGGGCGTACCCGGCGGAGCTGCACCCGCTGCCCTCCCCAAATTGCCTCCATCGCCAGCCGCATCGTCCTCAATCCCGTGGGAAGAAGGAGCGACACGGGGGGTGGCAAGCCGCGACCGCAACGTTGCCATGGTCATGCTCTCACAGTGAGAGCATGAACCATCCACAAACGCTGCCTCGGTGTGATCGGTGCCCAGACACACGAGACAATGCCTATGGCCATCTGAAGTGGAGAGCACTCTACCGCATCCAGGAACTACACAGGGGCGGAATGGCATCTTTAAAAAGACGTGTCCTGAAAAGGACGTTCAACGCTGCTGAGTATTGCTCTTTCAGAGAAATAAACTCTTTTATAGAGAAAATTACTCTTTTAATAAACTCTTTTAGAACTCTGCGCTGTCGAAGCACCCAGGGGCAAACTGCACGCCGTGCAGAGAAGGAGAAAGCCACTGAAGTGCGCCGTAGATCCAACAACAAAACAGAGCGTCAGAGGATAGAAGGAGGAGACTGGTGTGTCACTCGCAGCTGGCTGCATACACGACCATCGGCTCCAAAGAAAATTTCTGAATGAATGTGTGTATTTCCTCGCCTTTATACCCGTATGTCCGGGGGCGGAGTATGCTAATACTGTTCGCCAACTCTCATTGGCCTTTTTTCATAGATCAGAGGCATATTCGGCGAGAGACCCCTAGTGGAACCACAGACGGGGAACCACAGTTCAGCACATTCACTGTAGACGTGTTCCTCTAACGTTCGACACAAAGCATCACAATCTTCATTTTCAATAATGTTTTATTTCAAACCTACAGTAACAATTTATTTTTGTAAAATGTTTTGCTTGAGAAGAGTGCTTGTGCTATCTGTGCTCTGTTTAAGATAATTGACACTTGCTTTGGATTTTTTTATCTAAATTGACTGAAAGTATGACTGAAGTGTCCAAATATACTTTTAAAGGCCCATGTAAATAAGTTTCATCGTTCATTCATTGAGTAAAATTTAAATAATTTAAGTATTTAACAATGGATTTTAAGCGCAGATGGACTCTTTTAAACTTGTGAGAATATTAAATAGTCAAAATGAATGTTGAGTAACATGGGTAAGATATACAGTATGACAGGATAACAAAATGAAACATAATTTGGTACTGGTCACAAAATCAAAAAATCTATGAACAAGTAAATAATTCAATTACTGACCAAACACAAGAATATATATGAATATTCACAAGGGTTGAGCAGGTTTATTTTGATAAACAGAACATCTGAAATTCAGCATTTTCTGCTTCAGAGACATGGCAATTATTTTATGTAACTCCATTAACCAACAAAAATACTGAACAAACATCAGTGTGTATGTGAGCAGGAAAACAGAAAAGATATACAATACTGTTTATAACTATGACATACTGTATATACCCATTACATGTGTGCCATCACACACCCTTCTGTACTGTTCAGAAATGACACAATGTTGTAATCAAATATAAAATGAGAAATATTCATCTGAATCACAAATAAAAGAGTGTAATAAATGAATTTGGTACTGATGGTGTGTCAGTTTTGTCAGGTCTGCTCACATGCCCATCACATACACTCATATTCAAAAGTTTGTACACACTTGCTCATTCTTCATTATGACTATATATACACTGTATATATATATATATATATATATATATTCAAATGGAATGTATAAACTGAAATGTATGGAGATAGAATTGTTGCATATTAACATGCAAATGGAAAGAAATTTACCATTACAAGTTGGTTCACAAATAAATTAAATGAGATCCACAAATAAATGTAAGGAATTTCACAAAAATTAAACAAATTCACAAATAAAAACAATGAGATTTACAAATATATTTTTTAACACACAAATACATCTCTGTCCAGCCTTAATTTATGTTGTGGATCGCTTCCTGTGCATTTGCGGATAGCTATGTGCATTTGTCGATTTTGAAACAAATCTAGTGTCAAGATGTGCATGCAAATCTACAAATCAGTGGACTCCACCCATCGTCTACTCAAGCCAATCAGATAATGGCCACATTACTTGGACCAATAATAGCATGTTCTATGTTCAACCAATCATGCTTCATTTTACTATCAAGACGGGACCAGAGTCACAGCTCTCATGAGCATGGACTCAAGCACATACAGATAAGCTCCAAGACCGCAAACTTTTAAAGAAACAGATGTCAGAGGAATACTGTGTCTTAAGGTTTGTATCATTTTCTCTCGGTTATAAACATGTAGTGTTGTCAAATGTCGACAGCTGAAAATTGCCCATTTTCCCAAAACTGCACTTAACATGAACATGTGAGGATGCGATTTAAGCGCTACTTAAGAGATTCGCTGTAGTGTGACAGTGCTGAAATGTACTGTATAGGACTGCACGTCATTGTAACATTATATTTGTGCGTAACTTTATAATCATTTATATTTTACCTCACTAATATTTGTTTAAAAATATTTTCTTAAATATTAAACCTAAATAACTTTTACATATTGTTTTACAAAAAATGTTGTGCAGAACGATCTATTTCTTTTACACAGTCTGCTTCATAATCAGGGGTGCGTGTGCAATATTTCACAAATTTCTCTCGATATGAAAACTTCCAGGATTAGTGAAGACAGCAGAGGCCCTGTGTATGATCCTTCAAATTACAAGTATTCATTGAATATTATGAGGTTCACTGTGTTATCACGCAGCACAAAATAAGTATTGATAAATAATATTGATCTCTCACAACACACACATCTGGACACATCCATACAAAATTTACCCATCACACACACACACACACACAGAGTTTTGGAGGGTTTAAAGGCAGAAATGTGAGGCTTATAATTTAATAAAAGTACTTACATTAATTATTCTGATAAAAATGTGTGAATACAGCTTATTTGAGCTGTAAAGTTGTTTAAATCGCCATTTACCGGGATTTACCGGGATTTACTGGGATTTATTGTTAATTCATATTGGCAACGAAGTTGTAAAATTTTATATAACTTTAACCAGAAAAGGTTAGTAAGTTATTTTATCACACTTAAATCATGTTAACACTCATATTGTTTGTCTTGTTTCTATACATTTGAAACAGTGAGTATTTAACATTTACGGATTGACCCCATTGACTTCCATTGTAAGTGTAACGATCAGAAACAGGAGAGGATCTATGTGCAGCTTTTATTGTAGCCAAAACAAGAACACTAGGAATGACAAAATCCACAGGGAATGTAATGCAAAACAAAAACATGAAATAACAGACAAATGGACAGGAGGGAAACAAGGGCTTAAATACACAAGGGAAAACTAGAAACACCTGGGGAAACAATCAGGGCATGGGAGACAATCAGGGGAAAACCAATCAAAAAACAGAACTACAAAGGACTACAAAAACCAAACAGGAAACAGGAACTAAACAGGAAACTTCAACATAAAAGCACAAAAACAAAAGACAACAGAGAACATGACAACTACAAAGGACTACAAAAACCAAACAGGAAACAGGAACTAAACAGGAAACTTCAACATAAAAGCACAAAAACAAAAGACAACAGAGAACATGACAGTAAGTGTCTCACTTGTTTCCTGCTTTTTTATATAGAAAAGGAGGGATGAGTCAGAAGTCATTTTTGTGGTATTTCAACATTATGCTACAAATGCTGTCTACTTATTTTAACTTGTGTTGAACCAGGAATATTCTATAAGTGTTTTAAACAGCATTTTTTTTGTCTTACTGTACATTACATTGTCATAAACGGCCCTACTTACTCAGATGATGTCAAAGCAAAGCAAAGCATTGAGTCCTGTCTTTCTGTTATTTTCGATCAAATATACAGAATATACAATTCAAATATACATAGCATAATTTCACAGCCCTGCTGTGATGAAGATGTGGACAGTGTATAAGTATCATGTGAGCACTGCTTGACCTGAATTAGGGTTTTGGCCTACATAAATAATTAGTCATGAATATTCATTAGACATGCACATGAAACAGAGTGGTGACATCAAAGACAGAATGGAGTAAACACACACGTACTGCAATGCCCATATATTGTATACAAATTAAATCCCCAATGCACATCACTGCAAGACTTATGATGTTACTTTCTCATGTCTCTTGTTTGTCTCTTTAACAAACTCTCTGTGTGAGATCTAACACAACAGAAGATCCACCAAATCACAGATGAAAGTGCAGCGCTCCAACAATAAGTAACAATAATAGCTGCTCTGCTGTTTCACACAGGAAACAGGAAACAGTCAGTGGTTTTGAAACTGAGATAAGACTTTTTCTCACACTAGAAAATGTATTTGTGTTAGATGCATCATTTGTAGCATGTGGAAACAACATTCAGTACGGCTTAAGATCTTGGCCATGTCACTCTTGCAAAAGAGATTTTAATCTCAATTTAACCTAATAATGGTCAATACTACAAGATGTCTAATCTACAG
Organism: Moxostoma hubbsi; assembly: GCA_032164185.1. NCBI lineage: Eukaryota > Metazoa > Chordata > Actinopteri > Cypriniformes > Catostomidae > Moxostoma > Moxostoma hubbsi. Next base: position 41,786,246 of record JAVLUX010000018.1, read on the forward strand.
TATATACCAACCTGGTCTCACAGAATCATGTTACTATACCTACATTTCTGCTAAATGATTTTTACGAGGCTCGTTGAACATATTGCAACAGTTTCCTGGTGAAATGAACACAATAATGACTTTTATTCACTTTCACACAAATCAAGAATAAAACTGTTCACCTGTTCCTCACACAATGTTATCTTATGACATCTGAACACTTTTGCTATAGTGCATGACTCTCAACTACATTTACAATCTTGTTTAAGTGTAAATTGTGCAGTAGCTCAGCTGATAGAGTATTGCACTTGTGATGTAAAGGAGCGGGTATGAGTCCTGAAGAGCACACAAGTCCACACGTGAGCTAAAAGTGTCATAAAGTAACACTAAAGGACGTGGTTTCTTGAATAATTGCATCTTTAATATCACAATTTCTTTCTGACACAATCGGTTACGTTTAGGTTTAAGGGTTAGGGAAGGGAGGTCGGTTTTGTTGATTTAAAACTTGATGAAATAACTGACTATGATGAAAAACATCATCTGTTTGGAAGAACATTTAACTCGCTCTTAGCGCCACACAGTGGACATTTCACCTCAGAACTGTCGTGATGCAAGTAAAGAACTAAGTTAATATAATTTGCAAGCACTACAGGTTACAAACTCTTTTTCTTGAAAAAATGGCATTCGTCATGACTCATTTCTGATCTCCAGCTGCCCCCTACCCTGTGTTCTACCTACGGGTTTGATGCCGGCTCGGCTGATGCTGGATGCGCCAGGTAAACCCCACGCAGACCTCCTGTTTCCCAGCACGAGCTGTCTAGCTCTGAGATAAGACCAGCTCGCCTCACAGCCAGCTTAAAATCTCTTTCGGTGCCCGCGAACAGGAAGAGTCCTCGATTAGAACTAAAAATTATGATTTACCTTATCGTTATCAGTGAAAATGTATATTATGCTTAACAAGACAATACATAAGATTTTATGGTAAACTATTGTTACATTTATGGTGAATATAAAGGTTTCAAGGCATTAAAAACACAGCTTCACTAAATCAAACACAAACAGTGTGGATGTTGTTGACTCGTTCACAGTTGGACACCTGTGTCCATTTAGACATCCCTCCTGATTAAACATCACTTAATTGCTATGGAGACCAACATCAGAGAAAGACAACAGAAAGGATGGCACGTGTTGCTTGTCAGCCCCCCAAAAAAGTGACAGTGTGAAAGAAAGAGTTTTTAAAAAGAAGCGCAAGTTTACATGAGCTCATGTTTTTTAAGCTATATTTAGTTGTGATGTACCAAAAAATAAGACATGTATGACACCACTAATACAACATGCAACCAAAACACACACACACACACACACACACACACACACACACACACACACACACATGCAAACTTGAGAAGCTGACAAATAACATATGCATGTGATATTTTTAAAACATTAAGATATTGGGTTCAAATGTATTTGTATTATAGATAGTGTTCATTTTAGGTGTTATAACTGGTCTTTAGTTTTAAACCATTTCACCAAAGTGTTTCTCTGTGTCCTGGTTGTCTAAATGAAGGGTTGAAGAATGGCAAGAATGACAGAGAAATAACAAAACCATTTAAAGAGAAACAGGAAAGACCCCTCTAGAGTAATAAAGCATTTCCTTCACAGACCTCAAAATAACCAGATATTACTTTCCTACATGCTTGGAATGTCAAAAAGAAATTGCCAATATGTATTTAGTCCACACCAATATCCAATAGATATTCTTTTGCATGCACAGTAACATGATTTAAGCGTGTTCATCTGTTTCAGTGTGGACAAGCAACTTTTGGAAAATGCTTGAAAATGGCAGTGTGGGCTGAGAGTGTTTTGGAATCGCCGTTTTCAAATATATCTGGACTAATGTAGATACGGGGACATGTGTTTCTGTGTGATGTTGTTTGGATCAACTTGGCAGCCGGAGTGATCCTCAGTCATTTAGTGTGTCATGCCCAGTTTTTGTCTGTAGCCATTTACATAGTCATTAAGTGTTTGACACCTTGCATTTACATTCTGTTCAGATTTTAAAAATTGTGAAGTGTAATCCAGCCTTAAAGGGCATTCATTTGTCAACTGATAAAATAACTACATCTCAGAGTGTAATGGCATTTTGTGCCGATGTGTGATTGGCCACAAAACAGAAAACAGGCAGGGACTTCTTGCATGTGTGAGTAGCAGATGTGGTACATTTACCAGTAAAGGCAATCTAACAATTCTATTCCAACAGGTTTCATGTGTGAAAGTGGCTAATAGCTGTAATCTGATTACAAGAATTACATTTTTATGAATTACATTATTTTTTGACAATCAGATTGTAATTACATTTTTTTAAACTAAGAGAGGAGTGAAAAGTATTCAACACTAAGCTCCCTATCTATGTTGTAGATAGAGCTTAAATTGTATATTAAACCTGAAACAGTCTTCTAAATGACACTAAATGAGATTCTTTTAAGTCTCCATTTAAAGAGGCAGTTCCCTCCCAAAAATGAAAATTCTCTCATCATTTACATACTAACGTTATCACAGATGCGTATGACTTTCTTTCTTCTGCAGAACACAAACCAATAATTTTAGAAGAATATTTCAGCTGTAGGTCCATACAATTCAAGTGAATATTAACCAGATATTTGAAGCTCCAAAAAGCACATAAAGGCAGAATTAAAGTAATCCATACAACTCACGTGGTTAAATTCATGTCTTCAAAAGCGATATGATAGGATTGGGTGAGAAACTGATCAATATTTAAGTAATTTTTACCATTAATTCTCCTCCCTGCTCAGTTGGTGGCGATATGCATGTAGAATGTCATGCCATTTGCCATAAACAAAAGAAGAAGAATGTGAAAGTGAAAGTGGAGATGGATTACTATGGATTACTTTTATGCTGCATTTATATGCTTTTTGGTCCTTCAAAATTTGGTCACCATTCATTTCCATTGTATGGTCCAAAAATATTTGTGTTCAGCAGAAGAAAGAAAGTCATACACATCTGGGATGGCATGATGGTGAGTAAATGATGAGAGAATTTTAATTATTGTGTGAACTATCTCTTTAAGATAAAAATTAAACTACAATTTCAAAAGACATAGAAAGTAAAATAAAATATTGCATCAAAGCAGACACTTAACTTTACCTTCTGTCCATCAAAACAAATCACAGGATAGGCCTACTGTTTAATATAGAAAATCTCTCCATACCCTGTACGCACATACACTCTCTTTATATTCACAGATGCACATTTATGCATATACAATCTATAAAATATATAAAATATTATACAATCCTACAGATTCTACATTTATGAACACACACAGGAAAGTTGAGCACTAAAAGTGTTTTACCTGTGAATACTGTCTGCGGAGGCTGAAGCGCTGCACCATCTTGACTGACAGCACGGCGAGTGACAGTGAACCAAAACACACTCAAAAACCCTCCCTCTCTCTCTCTCTCTCTCTCTCTCTATGTCTTGCTCACTCTCTCTTCCACACACCCTCACAGACACACACTCATACACACACACCCACAAACACACACTCATACACACACACACACCCACAGACACACACTCCATTCCTCTTAAAAATATTCTCTCTTCATTGCACACCAACATATTCTTGGAATTGCCACAAGCACACACAGAATTCCTAACCTATGCAAGAGGATGCATGTGCTGCAGTATGTGATGGGCTGCCATTACTCATTAGTAAATATAGAGAATATCATCTAAACAGAGATGACAAACAGAAAATAGAGATGGAAAACAAAACAAAATGCACACTATCTAAACATTGAAGGTAGTTATGGGTGTGTTCAGTTCTCTTGGGTCTCTTGGTTAGGACCAAAAAGAAAATGATACATTTAGTCTTGGTTCGCTTAGCGTTCACTCTGACATTTTTAAAACTGAACCTAAAGATACAAAACAAAAGGCATAACGATAAGGTCACAACCTGATTGGACAGCTTTTATGACGTATATTTTGCAACATTGCTTGCTGAACATACAAAACAATGCTGGCTGCTGGGCTAAACGCACTCGTTGGATTTATGTATAAATGGTGGCATTTTTACTAGCTGAAAACAAATGAAGAGCTACTACAATGTGTAAAGGAATTCTTCTATTGCACACGCAAATGAAGATAAGCTGCGAGGATGCTGACGGCGGTTCCGACGGCAGTACCGACCTGTAATGGGCAACATAGCTACTATGATGAGAAGAACCAGGTATGCTTGAGGACAGTATTAAAGGCAAACTACTTCCTGTTATTGGTCCGTTTAGACATCTATGGTTCATGCTGCATTCATATATCACTATTCAGGTGGTCACGGTCCGCTTGTTTGGTGCAAACCAAGGTTCGGGTGGCAGCGTTCAAATTTTGTAGGTTACAAACAGATAATTACAAGGGTATTATGCTATAAATGAACTCAAGATGTCATGGACACAAGATGGCGCCGAGTATGGCTGTTGCGTTGCAAGCTCCAACATAACACTGCAGTTTATTGTTTGTTTTGTTTACAGTTTTTTGCTTTTTTGTCTTGGATGCTGTCTGCCTTATTGAATATGACAGACAAATGCTTTTGGACATTGGTTCTACAATTACACACTGAAAACCGGACTTCAAATTCCTCAATGCCGACCCACTGTTTACAAACACGCCAGCGGAGCCCTTTGTCTGGGCTGCCTGGCTGCGGAAACGCAGAAGGAAAAGGGGAAAAAGAGCCGGCATACTCATCAGAGTAAGACGTCGCACAAATCGACCCCCGCTACCCAGTATACTACTGGCAAATTTTCAGTCTCTGGACAACAAGCTCTGCGAGCTGAGAGTGCGGATCTCTTTCCAACGAGAGACGAGGGATTGCTGTGTTATCTGCCTTACGGAAACCTGTATGTCTGCGGAGATTCCAGACTCAGCCATGGAACCCGCGGGGTTCTCCGTGCACAGAGCAGACAGAGCAAAAGACCTCTCAGGTAAAAGCAGAGGTGGTGGTGTATGTTTTATGATCAACAAATCATGGTGTGATCAGAGGAATGTACATTTTATCAAGTCTTTCTGCTCTCCTGATCTGGAATATCTCATGCGTCAACCATTCTGGCTACCGAGGGAATTTATAGTGGTCATTATCACAGCTGTGTACATCCCCCCACAAGCCGACACAGACCGGGCACTCAAGGAACTGTATGGGAGCATAAGTGAGCAGGAAACCGCGCACCCTGAGGCCGCATTCATTGTTACCGGGGACTTTAACAAAGCCAATTTTAAAACAATCGCACCAAAATACCACCAACACATCAGCTTCAACACACGAGGGGACCAGGTTTTGGACCATTGCTATTCTCCTTTCCGGGATGGCTACAAATCCCTCCCCCACCCACCATTTGGGAAATCTGCCCACTTACAGACAGAAACTTAAACAGGAAGACCCACCCTCAGAACGATCCAGTGCTGGTCGGACCAATCAGAATTTATGCTACAAGAGTTTTGATCTCGTGGACTGTGAGATGCTCCGGTCAGCCTCTGATGACGACATCGAGGTTTACACTGATAGCATAACGTGTTTCATCAGGAAGTGCGTAGAGGATGTTGGTCCGACCAAAACAATACGCGTGGCACTTAATGCGAGGGCCTCTGCTTTTAATTCTGGGAATGTGGAGAAGCATAAACAAGCCAGTTATGCCCTCCGTATCTCTATCAGAGCAGCCAAACACCAGTACAGGCACAAAATTGAAGGACAGTTCAACACCACCGACTCTAAAAGTATGTGTCAGGGCATTAACATCATCACGGACTACAAAGGGAATATAAATATTCTTGTTGGTTCACTCTCCATCTCTGTTGCGGATGTAACCCGATCCTTCCGACGGGTGAGCTTCCGTAAAGCCGCGGGTCCAGACGGCATTCAGAGCATGCGCGAACCAACTGGCTGGTGTTTTTACGGACATTTTCAACCTGTCCCTCTCCTTGTATGTAGTCCCCACATACATCCACCTTTGTCCCCGTACCAAAGCAATCAAAAATTACGTGCTTAAATGACTGGCGTCCTGTTGCTCTGACCCCCATCATCAGCAAATGCTTTGAAAGGCTAATCAGAGATCACATCTGCTCTGTGTTGCCCACCTCTCTGGACCCATTGCAGTTTGCCTACCGCAACAACCGCTCCACTGATGATGCCATTGCATCTACAATACACACTGCTCTTTCCCACCTGGAAAAAAGGAACACATATGTGAGAATGAGGTTTGTAGACAACAGCTCAGCATTCAAAACTATAGTGGCCTCCAAGCTTGATGTGAAACTCCGGGCTCTGGGCTTAAACAGCTCGCTGTGCAGCTGGATCCTGGACTTCCTATCAGGCAGACGTCAGGTGGTTAGAATGGGCAGCAACATCTCCTCATCACTGATCCTCAACACTGGAGCCCTGCAGGGCTGTGTTCTCAGCCCACTCCTGTATTCCCTGTACACACATGACTGTGTGGCAACACATAGCTCCAATGCCATCATTAAGTTTGCTAACAATACGACGGTGGTAGGTCTGATCACTGATAATGATGAAACCCGCATCACTGAAATGCCTACAGAGAGGAGGTGCACACTCTGACACACTGGTGTCAGGAGCACAACTTCTCCCTCAACGTCAGTAAAACCAAGGAGCTTGTAGTGGATTTCAGGAAGAAAGCCCCATCACCATTAATGGAGCACCAGTGGAGAGAGTCAGCAGCCTTAAGATCCTTGGTGTCCAGATTACTGAGGAACTCACATGGTCCATCATCATTGAGGCCTTTGTGAAGAAGGCTCACCAGCGCCTCTTCTTCCTGAGACGGCTGAAGAAGTTTGGAATGAACCACCATATCCTCACATGGTTCTACACCAGTACTGTAGAGAGCATCCTGAGTGGCTGCATCACTGCCAGGTACAGCAATAGCACCACCCACAACCCCAAAGGCCTGCAAAGGGTGGTGCGAATTGCCAGACACATCATCAGAGGTGAGCTTCCCTCCCTCCAGGACATATATACATATACACCTCCAGGTGTGTGAAAAAAGCTCTGAGGATTATCAGAGACTCCAGACACCCGAGTCATAGGCTGCTCTCACTGCTACCATCAGGCAGGTGGTATCGCAGCATCAGGACCCGCACCAGCCGACTACATGACAGCTTCTTCCCCCAAGCGATCAGACTTTTGAACACTTGATCTCTCACGATCAATAATCAGCACTGCACTTTATTAATCATATATCTCACACTGGACTGTCATAATTATATTCTCCCCAATGCAACTACTGTATATATATTTTTATATACTCTTTATTTATTTGTTTTATTGTATGTGTATTCTATATTGTGTGTATTGTTTACTGTACATTGTATATTATTATTGTGTTGTGTAAGTATGTGTACATTTGATATGTAAATTGTGTTGTGTAAATATGTTGTTTATTGTAATTGGTATGTCTCGTCACTGTCATGACTGCTATGTTGCTCGGAACTGCACACAAGACTTTCACTTACTGTTGCACTTATGTACATGGTAGTGTGACAATAAAGTGATTTAATTTGATTGATAAATTGCTTAAAAAAACATACTAAATGTTTTTATTGAAAATGTAAAAATGCAGGAAGTTTTTTGTGAGGGGTAGGGTTAGGGCTAGGGGATAGAATCTATAGTTCATACAGTATTAAAATCATAATGTCTAAGGAGAGTCCCCATAATGATAGCTGCACCAACATGTGTGTGTGTGTGTGTGTGTGTGTGTGTGTGTGTTTGTAGTAGTAGTACTGTAGTAATAATAGTAATAGTAGTAGAAGTAACTCCCTCTTGTGGCCATACACAATCTCTCTTTATCTCCTTTATCTCTCACAAGCTGCACTTAACAATATTGTCACCAAACTATAGCTACAGAAAGTGAACCCACACATACACACAAACACACCCATACATTACTCACCCCTTCTGTCTCGTCAGTGGACTGAAGGCCTGAGATGATGAAAAATGAGTCTGCAGTCACAGAAGTGTGAGTGGTCACATATGTACCGGTGCAGATACTATGAGGGTTTCCTTTAGACTGCGACTCTGTCACAATTCCACCTGCTCTCATCTGATGACCCTGCAGACCACTCCCTCTCCTCATGATAGTGGGTAAACTGCTGCTCCAGTGACACCTGGAGAGTTCAGCCCTCACAGAGAGAGAAGAACCGGTGTGATGTCATGCTATAGGTCCTGATCTAGTATGTTTATGTCTATCTCTGCATTCTGGTAAGTTCTGAGTATGCTTAAGCACAAGCTAACTTCCGGACCTTTGATCAAATTCTTCATTTGATGCACTGCCAGCACTAGCCAGTGGGTGAAGTAAGAAGAGTGTTTATTTCTAATGCTAGTATACATCATGTAGTTCTCCGTTAGCATTCGTATTCATCTCAATTGGCAGTCGCTTGGCTGGTGAATGACCCACCGGGAGTATGTGATGCGCATGCTGACATTTTTGCTTCTAAAACATTTTCTAAGACATTTTTGCTGCCACCTAAAAGCCACCCAGAACACCCTAGCAACTGCACATCCATCTGCTTAAAACCACTGAGAACACTTAAGCAATTGCAAAGCAACCCTCTGTCAACCACCCAGAACATTCTAAAATCTTAGAAACACCACAAAAAATAAAAACATTTTGTTGCGATACTGCTAATTATTGTGTTTATGTTTATTGTGTTTTTTTCTGTTTATGTTTGTACCTGAATTCTTTGTGGTAAAGTTGTGTGGTGTTTACCTGTTTTCTTATTAACATTTGTTCGGTATCTCACTATGGGAAACACCTCAGGCAGGACCAATTACGAAAGCAACATCTGTACCATGTCTTTCAATTTACACACCAATCCCAGCAGTGACCAGGGAGCCCTGCCGGTTTCTCGCCTCTTCCTTGCCCGTGAGCCACTTTATTATGTTACATGGATATTCCTATCTTTCTCCACCACCAGTAGAAAAATACACTCTGAAGCCTCGTAGTTGGGCCGGGATCATGGAGGAGGCCTCACCTAAGCTCCCTCCTCTCTTTGGACAAAGACCCCTTGTCAAGGGACAATGTCAGGCTTTCCATTGAATGGCATTTGCAGCAGATGGGTCAGGGGTTGTAAAGGGATCTGTATGACGGGAAACAGCTGCCAACACACTGACCTCTTGTCTCAATTCAAAGAATACATATGCATATTTTTAAAGCTGTGTATTTTTATTGTTGCAGGAAAGTGAGTAGATGGTATATTCTAACATTTTGAATATAATATTATTTGCGTGTGACAATATATCCTGGGCTTCAATCTTCTTTGCTTATTTGAGCAGAGATTATGGGGGAGATGGGGAGGGAGATAGATGCTGGGACACCAAACCTGGCTATTTGAGAAGAAATCTGCATCACTTCAGATCTCGAACCGCAAATCTCAATGGGGCAGTACAGAGCTGTGGCCGCATCACAAGCCTCTTTGAATGAGCGTTGTGGCGTAGTTAGTTTAGGCCCTCTCAGAGAGTAAGAATATTGAGTTTCTAAATGCACCGATAAGGCCAAAAGGCATGTTCGGGGCACTAAACATGCCTTTAGTGCCCCGAAGCAATGTGACCTCCATAAGAAGGAATGGGAGACATTTGAAACTTGTCAGGAGCAGTGGTTTATTGCACTCCTCCAGTTCCTAGTGCAGGACTGGCAGGTGCTCCGGAGCTTGATGCACCAGGAGGGTGCACCAACCTGGACCACGCAACCACCATGCCTCATGTTCCGCTATTCAAGATGGTCCCCCTTCCTGGAGCTCTTTGAGCAGATGGCGGGGCTCTGCAGTTAGCCAAGCACACAGTGGGTGGTCCTGTTAATACCACTGTTGTCCAGGGAAGCCCAATTCATGGCACAGAAGTTACCAATGGAGAACCTCCTGGTATACGCTGACTTGAGAAAAGCCATCCTGCTACCGGCCGGACACACGAGCAGCAGCACCAATGCTTCACTCACTGACCATTGGCGAGCACGGCTGCACATTTGCCTTCACCCAGCAGCTTCGGGACACATGCTGGAGGTTGTTGCTGGCTGAGCAACGTGACGTCAGAGCTGTTATCGACCTGGTGGTACTGAAGCAGTTTATTGCTCGACTTCTGAGAGGGACAGCGGAGATGGTCCAGTGCCACCACCCGGCGTTGCTCCAAATTGTTATCCAGCTTGCAGGGAGCCGGCGAGCCCAGAAATCCTTCTCTCTCTCTCTCTCTCTCTCTCTCTCTCTCAATCTCCTGCCTCCCCTCCTTCCCCTTCTTTCCATCCTGTTCCTCCTCCCCAGAAACGGGGGTGCCCCACCCAAACTGACTCCTCCACTTCAGGGACTTCACTAGCTGCTGTCCATCACCGCTCTCACTCCCAGGTTGGTGGACCTGCTGCCATGGGTGCAGGCATGGATTCTGGGTAGGCCTGCTGGAGCTGCAGGAAGCCCGGGCATTTTTTGTGACCAATACCTGTTGATGGAGGTGGGGATATTGATATTGGTTCAGGTCCCCGACACGCCGTAAGCCGCACCCGATCGAGCTGGGATGTACCACATACCCATGAGTATTAAAGCCTTTGTGGATTTGGGTTGCATCCAACAATGCCTGGTTCAATAAGAGGCTTTGGGTGCTAGTCACAAGGCAAGGTGTGTGTATGGTGATATCCATGATGATCCTGTAGTCAATGTGACAGATATGCCCGCTAGGAATTTCCATCTGGAGCTGATGTGAGACGAGACCCTTAGGCACACCTTCGACCAAGTGAAAGTGATTGATAGTCAACAACTTCAGCCAGACACTGCACTCTCATATCCATACTTTTATATTATAGAAGACTTGTTATATCGAGTGCCACAGGACGCTGAGACAAAGAAGATACAATGCAGTTGTTGATACTGAAGAGCCGTCGGGAAATGTTATTCCAGAAGGCTCATTATAATCTGATGCCAGGTCACTTAGGGCAGGAAAAGACACTGAACCGTCTAATGACCCGTTTCTATTGGCCGGGCATTTGTGGGGATGTTCGCAGATGGTGTGCAGCATGCCATGAATGTTAGCTGGTGAATCCGCCGGCCACCCCAAGAGTGCCTTTGCACCCGCTTCCTTTGATCAAGGTCCCCTTTGAAAGAATTGGTATTAGAGCGGACGGCTCACAGGCATTGCTTTTTGTTGGTTCTAGTGGACTATGCAATCCAATTTTCGGATGCAGTGCCTCTGCGCAACATTTCAGCACATAGTGTTGCATCCCCTGATTGCTGATTCCGAATGAAATCCTCACTGATCAAGGCACTCTTTTCATGTCACATACAATATGCGAGTAGTGGTACACAGTCGTCCCTAAAGATTACCCAAGCACAAAAAAAGTGGTTCGGAAAGAAATAAAGGCAATGCTTAATATGGGGGTAATAGAAGAATCCCACAGTGACTGGGTCCCTTGGCCTTTTCCTCGCAGCAGCCATATTAGTTTGATCCATGGCAAGTCTCAGGAAATGGGTCTGTTGTCAGCAATAATATTGCCAAATTAGATTATTTCAAAAACATAATTTTTTTATCCATAATTTACCTCAGTAGAGGTAAAATATGTTACTGATGTGTTTGACAGGAGAGTACACACGCCTACCGGTGCATCACCATAAACATCCCTCACTCTGAATTTTTTGTGCGCGTGTGTGTGTGTTGTTCCCCTTCTGTCACTCGCTCGACGTAATGTCAATGTAGTGACACTAGGGGTCTCGCTTGAGAGCCTCGGTTGCCTCTGAACTTTGAGAAAAGAATAGAATTTGCATGTCCCTCCCCCAGACATACAGGTATAAAAGGAGGGAATTGTGCATCTGTTAAGTCAGATTTTTTCTTCGGAGCTGAGTGGTTGTATGTTCAGCAAGCTGGCGTTCCAACTACTGTTCACTCTCCTCTACAGAGCTTTTGTTGTTGGATCTACGAAACATTACCAGCGATTTTTCTCTTCTCTGTAAGCCAGAGCAGTCTATGTCCCTGAGCGCAGCACTGGCTTCAGACTTGAGTCAAACAGGGTTGGGGCGCTGTGTGCAATGGACACACTCCTTGACAGGGCCCCAGCTGGGTTGGCACATCAACTGCCTAGAGTTGCTGGCTGTATTTCTTGCCCATCTGAGGTTTCTCCCGCTGAATCGGGGCAAGTCCATCTTGATCCGTTCAGACAGCACTGCAACGGTAGCATACATAAATCACCAAGGCGGTGTGCACTTTCGTCAAATGTCACAACTCACTGCCATCTCCTCCTCTGAAGTCAGCAGGTCGCTGCACGCCACTCATATCCCAGGCAGCCTCAACACAGCAGTGGGCATGCTGTCTCGACAGGCCATGCTCAGTGGAGAGTGGAGAGTGGAGGCTCCACCCCCAGGTACGTTGAAGCACAGGAAGACCTATTTGCTTCCCAGGAAAACTCCCACTGCCCGCTCTGGTACTCCCTATCAGAGGCTCCCCTCAGGACAGACGCGCTGACACACAGCTGGCCCCGGGGGCAGCGCAAATACACATTTCCAGCAGTGAGCCTACTTGCACAGGTGCTGTGTTAGGTGAGGGAGGACGGGGAACAATTCATTTTAGTGGCTCCTTACTGGCCCAATCGGACTTGGCTCTCAGACCTCACGCTCCTCGCAACAGCACCTCCCTGGCGGATTCCCCTGAGGAAGGAACTTATTTCTCAGGGACTGGCATCCGATCCCAGACCTCTGGAACCTCCACATCTGGCTAGGGACCCCGCGTTATTGGCTAGGGACCCCTAGTGTCACTATATCGACACAATGTTGAGTGAGTGACAGAAGGGGAATGTCTAGGTTACTGTCGTAACTCCTGTTCTCTGATGGAGGGAACAAGACTTTGTTTCCCTCTTGCCACAACACTGTTCCAACCGCTGTAATGGGCTAACATTATTTTCGGCTCCTCAGTGCAAAACCTGACTAAACAGATGCATGATTCCCTCCTTTTATACCCATATGTGCAGGGGAGGGACATGCAAATTCTGTTTGCCAATTCTCATTGGCCTTTTCTTTTTTTTTTTTTTTTTAGAATAGAACAGCATATTTATTATGCAGACCAAACACAAATTTATAACTCTCAACATTTAAAAACTGTTCCTTTATAAAAACAGAAGGCCACACATAATAAAATAAATTAGGTTTTATTTTTATAACCATAAACTATCCTTCCCAGAACGTTGCAGGGAGGTTTTTATATGAAAACCTAATGATAACATTTTAATGGTGATTTTCTCAAGAGATACCCCTAGTGTCACTACATCAACACATCGTCTCGTTCCCTCCATCAGGGAAATGGGGTTATGACAGCAACCTAGACGTTTTCTGGATTGATTTGGTAAAAAAATTACAAAATGTCAGCGATGATTCTGTTTGTATGAATGTAAGAGTTGCTTTTACAGCAGCTGTAATGATGTTCAGATCATGAAGAATACACAGAAAGCAACTGAGGTGAGCACACCTATGCAAGTATACTATGTTTTTGCATCTTTTTCAGGTCTTAGTTAATTTAGATGTTAATTTATTTATAAATACACAGTATTTTCCACATCAAATTCAATATGACTAATATGTTTACATATTAGTTTGGTGGCGTGAATAAAGCCTGTGGTTCATAATCTTATGACATGTTGTTTATAGACTAACATTAGAATATACACATTAAAGAAATACTGAACATGGACATTATTGTTCTTTGGTATTTATTACAATGCATTATAATTATCAAATACCTCTATTACTATTCTAAAATGTGAGTGTTATGAAATTAACATTATGCTATGTGCATTTCAAGTTTATTTATAAACGACTTGACTTGAAAACTGACACGTCAAAGATGTTTAAGCAAAAATTTTAAAGCTTTAGGCTAAACTTTTTCTAAATAAATGAGCAAAAATCAATGTGTTCTCTGCTCTCCCCTTTCATCGCGGCTTGACTTTGGCAAAAGCTTGAAGCACTGGCTCTGGTAAGCCAACAACAGTATTACTTTATGAAGATTTCTGAATAGAAACAAAAGTTTTGCTGACATTTGCCTCATCCCAGAGCATAGAACACTGAAAATAAACGGGTTTTGGTTATTGCATACCCTGAAACTATAATAGAACACTTTGCATTAGTGTTTTCATTCAGCTAATTAAACTGACTTTCCAGCATGAATACATTCTGAATTGAATGAAATTATGACAACACAGGTGAAGCTGTTGTTGTATTCTCATTAGTACATTACTTTTGTAAAGCAGTACAGCAATGCTCTCACATGACTATTTCAGGCATGATATAGCATGTTAAATTCAGATTACATATCAGATCATGTCACAGTGTGTAATGTATCTGTGAGATTTCAATCTTTACACTGTTTGAACTAACCCATCAGTCTTTAATATAGTCTCATCTTACACAAGGGTCACACTCTCCAAAACATGCTCCATAATTCCTAGTGATTGTGGTGTTTCTCACAAATAACAATTATTCATAACTTTCCCAACACAATAGACAAGAACACCACTAGAGTATACTGTGATTATGGGTCTATTTCACACTCAACAAACATAGAAAGAGTTAAAATACACTTACCATCAGTCCAACATAGATGAGATCATTTTAAAGTGCTGGCTGATCATAACAGAGAAAACATACAGCAGAAAAACAGGTAAGCATGGGGTCAATGCAAAAGTGTTTCTCAATGAGGATCCAGACACAGAGAGACAGTGTTATTCATGTTTGCAGGCAGCTAGGCATTAGAGACAAACAACAGCACAATACACAAACTCAGGCCATTCAACAGCATTAGTGTCCACATCAGACCAGTGGTGGGCAGAGTGACAGTACGAGATACACAAATATACTGTAAGATTTATGACACAACATGGTATTGCAGCTTTCTTTAAACTTTTAAAGAGAAAGAAATGACAGACTGTTCTAAATTTTAATGCGATGACGAAATGTATTAAACTAAACTCGGTCTGTGCTTTTTAAAGAATGGGCACATATGAGCTCCAGTTTCCGGGTAATCATCCCTATGCCCTATTCCCTTTGAAGATAATTAAGACCTCGATATACTTCCGGACCCAGATAGCACAGGTATGTCTCTGATATGTTTTAGATCTGTTCATCTGGAAAGTATCACATTCTAAATAACATTTGCTAAACATCTTATAAAGATCAGATTTACAAACATTCTTAATCCTAAACGTCTCAAAGACATCTACTGAATGACTTATTGACCTCCGAGAGGAAACGTCTTACAGACGTATTGCAGATGAGCAAACAACCAAAAAAAATACATCTTTCAGATGTAAACACACACATCAAATAGACGTCTAGGTGATGTACATGTGCTATCAGGGAAGAAGTTGTTCTTCATTCTTCGTTCAGGGGTAAAAATAAGTTCTAAACATCCGAGCGACGGTATACATTTAGTGATCATTCTGACACCGGCCACACCGCTATGGGAGGGGTTTATTAGTACATTTAAATATGAGGATGCTACATGTAAAAATGTAACTAATGTGACATTAAAATGTGTTATGTGCAAAGATGAGTGTATAAAAGTGTTAATGTGCAGAATAAAGACAAAAGAATGATGATGCATATGTTACTTTTGGCAGATATGTGAATGGCTTTCACTGCCGATGGCACATGAATGGGCATTTGAGAGTATTTGAGTAGATTTGATTCCTTTTGTAGACTAATTTTAAAAAATGTAATGACGGGGTCTTGGAAAATGTCTCTATGTGAATGATTGTACAGTTGTAGGTAAATTTGCACCAGCTAATAATGCTATTACATGCCAGTGTGTTCTTGTTGAATGATTTTTGTAACATCTGAGACCAGAGGAGTGACTTTTAGTTTGAAGTTTTGTGTTTACATTGTGACTCTGTTCCTGGTTTCCTCCTTGATTGTTCCCAGCGGTTTCTTGTTTACCTTAGTTGCCCCAGTGTATAAAATGTTCTTGTGTTTACTCAGTCTTGGTCAGCTGTTGTTCCTGTTACTCTTCATGTATGTTATGTTTGTTCTGTTCAAGAATTTTGGAATTGTTTAGTTCATGGGTATTCCAAGTTTTCTTATTAAATAAAGCTGCACTTATTTTCCAGCATGCATTACAGAACAACTGACCATGCAACTACGGATCTAGCAGCTTTGCAACTGCTGTCTCTCAAACAGGGAGACTTAACCATCGAGCAGTATACTGTGTGTTTCTGTAGTCTCACCCATGATTTTGATTGGGGAGATATTTGTTTCAAGGACATCTATCATTTTGAACTCAATGAGCCGGTGAAGTCCAGCCTGCCTAGCAGCAAGTGTGAAGTCTCTTTAGTAGAATTTATTGACTATGTCCATTTTCATGAGCCAGTCCAATTTCATGAGCTTATCCAGTGACCCAAGCCCATCCAATTTCACAAACCTGACCAGTGCCCCAAGCCCATCTAATTTCACTAACTTTACCAGTGCCCTGAGACTGTCCAATTTCACAAACGTGTCCAGTGCCCCAAGCCAGTCCAATTTCACAAGCCTGACCAGTTCCCCAAGCCTGTTCAGTTCTCCAAGCTGATCCAGTTCTCTGAGCCTGGCGAGATTCCCAAGTCCGTCCACTTCCCAGAGCTTGTCCGCTTCCCAGGGCCTGTTCAGTTTTCAGTATAAATTAAGCCTGTTAAGTATCCAGCAGCCACCCATGTCCGGTATGTTCCCTATCCAGTGGGCATCATCAAAACTGCTGATCCCTGTCCAGTGGCTCTGCCCCATGAGTCATTCACGGTTCTGCTCCATTAGTCTTCCATGGCTCCATCCTCCAAGCCTTCAGCTACTGCATCTCTGCCTGATCTGCTCTGTCCTCCTTGGTCTCCTGGCCATCTGCTTGATCTGTCCTGGTCTCCTGGCCATCCGCCTGGTCTGCCCTGGCCTGCTTGGTCTCCTGATTCACATCGGTCTTTATACTCCCTGTCCACTCTGCCTTGGCTGCCTGGTTTGTCTTGCCCTCCAGTGGGCTCTCTGGGTTCACTTGTGACCTTCAGCCCCTCTCGTTTCCCCTGTGATTTCTTGGACTATGCGCCATACCTCCCACCACCCCTGGCAAATCATCTTCCTTTCTTATCGCGGCTGCGATGAGTCCATCAATAGATTAAAGTCTCCTCCCAATATTATATAATGAGAATTTTTAATTGATATTGTCTTCCTAGAACAGTTAATGATCAGGTGTCGAATCTCACTGGTTTATGACATAAAAATTATTAAAACTAGCAAAATGAGCAGAGCTCACCATTCACACGTCCGAACCTAGCATGGCATCATGTGACTTTGATTCGTTATTAAATAAAGTTGCACTTAGATTCTGCACACTTGACTTCCTCCAGCATTCATCCATCAATAGATTAAAGTATCCTCCCAATATTATATAATGAGGAATGCCAGTGGCTTGCAAACATCACTTCAAGATCTATAAAAAATTATCATCAGCAAAAGGTATGTAAATATTAACCAAAATCAACCTTTGCCCCTGTAATTCTGCTAAAACAATAATGACTCTTCCTAATTTATCTTTAATCTGTTTGAGGCATTTGAATTCTAGATGCTTGATTATCAGTGTAATGACTCCCCTGCCCTTAGTTGAGCCAGCACTAAAGAAAACATGTCCACCCCATATCTTCCCAAAATTTTCAGCTTCCTGTGGGGAAAGATGCACTTCTTGAAGAAACACTATATCATATTTCTTACATTTAAGAAGAGACATTCCATATGGAAACAGACAATCCACTCATATAAACATTTGACATTTTTGCATATTAGAAAAAAATAGATTGTGTGTCAAAAATAAAATTATAAAGACCACATTCCAACATTAGTGTAACAATCAAACCCCAAACCTCCCCCTGAACCAAACAAACAGAAAAAAGTAAAACGCGCACTTCCATCCCTCTAAACTCAAACAGGCTATGTACGCCTACAAGAGCCCCCATGGCAACTTTGCCATCGGATTTCTCAAGTCTGGTGTTTCGTTACAAAGTTTGAGAGACAGAATTACCCATCAGAAGATAATCTATAAAACAAACTCCAGCCAATAAGCGGATTAAACACAAAGAATGTGTAGATTCATAACATAACTGTCCCGAAGGTGTGTTCCTCCACAAAACAAGCTCCAGCCGCTATCAGAACCGGCAAAAAAAGAAGAGCTGTTAAGTTTCCTAGGGCAGTCAAATTAATGTTCAGTGAGACGGCTCATTCGAATGCGATGTGAGTGCAACAAATGACCCAGTCATTCCAATGTCCTGCAAGAAATACTCCACAAAACAAACTCTAACCAATTAGAGGCATAAGCACAAAGAACATGCAGATCTATCCACAACTCTGTCCCGAAGGAGTGTCACTACACATAAAAACTCCAGCCATTAGGCGGAACCAGCACAAAAAGAAACAAAAAAGGCGTTCAGTTTCCTCAGATGGTCAATTGAATGTTCAGTGAGTCGATACACTTGGCTGTGACGTGAGTACCACAAAATAACTTACTCAGTCCATTGTCCTTATGAAGGACATTGCTTGCTGGGGACATGTAAATATTTTCCTTCCATCCTTAGCAACTATTCTCAATTTGGCAGGGAACATCAGTGCAAAAATCCTTGAATCGATCATGTTTCTCTCTTGTCGAATTTGCAACATCTGGGAACTAGAAAATGCTGTGGTTCTTCCAAGAAAGCCCTCCTTTACTCCTCGCCTCACATATCACGAGATCTTAATTGGATGATATCAGAGTCTCCCTCAGCGGATCGCTAAGCTGGAACCCTGTGAGCTCGCTCGATTTCCAGCTTCTGGACTGTTATGTTGAGCAGACTCAGGAAGAGCCCATTCAGGAATTTCTCCATATCCCGACCTTCTTTGTCCTCAGGAATGCCAACAATTTGGAAATTATTCTAATGGTTACGGTTCTCAAAGGCCTCCAACTTTTCCCAAATCCACCTTGGTCACTAGCAGATTAGCAGCTAATTCCCTATCTGATAACTCCAGAAAATCAATCTTGTTCACCTCAGTGAATTGTGACTCCATGGTAGTGATTGATTCACATATTACAGCAAGACCCTGCAAGTCAGCAATGACCTTCCTCAGCATTGCTGGCATGTTCAATAATTCTCGCCGAATTTCACTTGCTTCTCTGGCCAAATCGGCTCCTGGGCTTGCGGCCCTCTACTCAGGGGCTTAAGCTTGAGGACGTAAGTGTCTTTTAATGTCTCCAGAGCCCGATGATTTTTAATTCTTTGAGATATTGTCTTCCTAGAACAATTAAGGATCAGGGTGTGTCGAATCTCACCGGTTTATGACATAAAAATTATTAAAACATGTCCGAACTTCATATGGCGTCACATAACTCTGACTCGTTGTTAAATAAAGCTGCACTTAGATCCTGCACTCTTGACTTCCTCCAGCATTCAATACAGATTTTGACAGAACAAGTTGAACAGAATTAGCCATCTGCCTCAAGGTAGGAGGATTTCCATGTCACACCTACCGATGACGTGAACTAATGACAGAAAGAAGGTGTTTAGAAAGCAGTAATAATTTTCCTTAAAAGTTCCCAAGGTGGTGGTGGCATAGTGGCTAGAGCACAGGGCTGCTAATCAGAAGGTCGCTGGTTTGAACCCCACGGCCACCACCATTGTGCCCTTGAGCAAGGCACTTAACTCCAGGTTGCTCCAGGGGGATTGTCCCTGTAATAAGGGCTCTGTAAGTCGCTTTGGATAAAAGCGTCTGCCAAATATGTAAATGTAGTTCACCCAGGCAAGCTGTACGAACCACTGAATCGAACGCAAAACCACCTTTTTCGCCAAATTTTGTTCTAAATGACATCACACATATTTGTACATTTGTACTGATTTTGTATGAAGTACTGTATATCTGGGCCTTTACCCTCGACTGTGGGAGCTTCTGAGGCATGAAAGGTGATAACTGTCATCCAGAACTCACTTTTTTAAACATAGACAAGCATGCTAAAGAGATGTTGGGGAGGGTGTATTCTCATTCTAAAAAGCATTTGAATGGACAAAGTTTCTCAGCAACGTTGTGACATCAAGACATTTCCTGGGTATTTTTATCTGGAGACTGCAGATTTTAAATGTGTATGTACCTGCCAAATCAAAATTGTCAATGTTTAGAAGTAGACTACCATAAAGACAACCTTAAAGCTAATAGACATGGGCTAAATTTTTATTTTATTTTCATGGGGTCTTTTAAATCCAAAGAACAAGGTGTTGTATCATTTCGGCACATTTTTAAAACTGTAACAGCAATGGCCTATAGAATAGAATTTTTAGAAAAATTTATGTTAGAATTTTGCATTACATATGGGTGAAAAATCACAAAAAGTCTCATTTCACTCCAAAATCAATTGGAACAAAATATTTTCTTGACAACTCTTTTCCCCATATTCATTTGATTTCAGGGTCATAATATGATCTCAACATGTTCTGAACAGGTTTTGTGGGATTTAACAATGAACTGTCGGACAAGTTCTGATTAGTACATGGTGAGAAATTATATTGATTAGCTGTAATATGAAAAAAAAAACACTTGTTAATATGTTTGACGATGAATGTGAGCACTGCTCAAATCATTCTTTGTACATCTAGGTTTCTGTTTGATGAAGAAGTTTAATGAAGTGAGTTATCTCTCTGTATAAACACATGTTTGTCCTCATTTACTGTAGATAGATAAAGATAACCATGTGTACATACTTAGGAATAGTTTTGGGATACATTTGTTCTCAGAAGTGAGCTGAATCTATGTGTGTATTCTGTACTCAGTGAAGGTTTCTGCCTGTTTAGTGAGCTATTGTCTTTACACACTTTGCACATAACATCAGTGTGTGTGAAAAGCTACTAGTCAGTATATTATACACAAACACACACACACACACACACACACACACACACACACACACACACACACACACACACACACACACACACACACACACACACACACACACACACACAGTAGCACTAGTGATGTTCAACCTATCAGAGAACAATGTGTGCTCTGGGTTCTGTGTAGTTTCTGTGACTATTGCATCAGTCATTGAGTGCAATGTGAAAGTGTCATTGTGTGCAGTTGAATGACATGAATGGGCGCAGTGTAGCAGCACCTCTGTGGGCAGAGCTCCAGTGCATTCTGGAGAAGAGAGGAGGATGGTACAGTTATGGATTGTTCTACACACAACCTTGTGCGACTGTGTTTCCAAGTGTGTGTCTATAAAACAAATTAATAGATCAATACCAGTACACATTCACAGTCGTTTTGTTCCATCACACTATTATTTGGATATTTTTGTCATGATAATTTATATTAGCTTTTAGCTAGAAGCACAGGGAAACTTTGGGAAAGTTTTTCTTGCTTAAAATCTTTCCTCTGTCGAGGCAGTCACATCTCATTTAATGTAAAACATTCGCTGCACTTGAACTGGTCTGCTTTGATTTCTGTATATGTTTTGGTGGTAATAATATATAATTTTTTTAGCAAGTCTACTCATGCCTTTTATTGTCCAGATCGATCTGTCATTCCCTGGACTATGGGTCCTCTAGAAATTTACGATAAACATGTTTAAACTTGGCACACTCAGGGGAGAGGGAACTCAGGGAACTATCTCAGCATCTGCCAAGCCAATTGGGGTATTTGATCTGTAACCCTATAGTGCCACCAACAGCTCAAAGTTGCACATCTCTGCTTGTAACTTTTGAACCATGTCGTCTAGAAATACTGTATAATTCCTTAGGTCATGCTGAGTAAAATGGTACCGGTAGTTTCAATATCCGCTTGAATCTGTATTAATTTTTCAGGCAAAAATTTACTTTTTAAAACTTATTCTAGCACGTTCATTGGCTCATCCTCAAATTTGTTTACAATAATCTTGAGACAGTGTGGGTCAAACAGGAAGAGAAACTGTATCTTGGCAATACTTTTAAAAGTTAAAGTTAAAATTAAACTTCAAGCAGGTATTCTAAAAACCTTGCCCTGATGGTCTCGATTTCAGAAGTAACTTCCCCTGCAAAAGTGCAAAAGTGTAAATGATATTAAGGCTGGTTTTCAGAGAATATATCTTAAAGGATAAACAAATCTTTAGCAGCTTGTCTCATCTACCTTTCCTCTTCGCCAGCAGGATTCTTCTTCATGGAGAAGAAGGATGGCTCGCTTAGACCTTGCATAGATTATCACGGGTTGAATGACATCACAGTTAAGAACCGTTACTCTCTGCTGCTGAGGTCCTCAGCTTTTGAACTCTTGCAGGAGGCATCCGTCTTTATGAAGTTGGACTTACGGAACATTTACCATATTAAGTGGTCCGTATTAAGAAGGGGGATGTGCGTAATTTACATTTACATTTATGCATTTGGCAGACGCTTTTATCCAAAGCGACATACAGAGCCCTTATTACAGGGACAATCCCCCCGGAGCAACCTGGAGTTAAGTGCCTTGCTCAAGGACATAATGGTGGTCTGTGGGGATCGAACCAGCAACCTTCTGATTATCAGTTTATCAGTTATGTGCTTTAGACCACTACACTACCACCACTCCATGGGGAACACATAGAATATCTGGTCATGCCTTTCGGATTTGTCAACGGGGCTCCAGGGGCTCATGAATAACATGCTTGGAGACATGGTCGATTGTTTTGTTGTCATTTATCTTGATGATATTATGATCTTTTCCCAGAATATGCAAGACCATGTGTGGCTCGTCAGGCAGGCACTTCAGCGCCAGCTAGATAATTGCCTGTTTGTCAAGGCGGAGAAGTGTGTGTTTCATGTGCAGTCGGTTATGTTTTTGGGGCTAATTTTTGTCATCCGAGGAAATGTGTATGGACCCGACAAAGGTTAAAGCTGTCGCTGATTGACCAACCCTATATTCTTGCAAGGCTTTGCAGAGGTTTCTGGGGTTTGCTAAATTTGATCAGAGATTTATAAGGAATTATAGCCAACTCACCGTGCCCTTGATGGATCTCATCTCCACACGCACTAACTTTTGTTGGACTCCGCATGCAGAGTCCACTTTTGCAAAACTCAAGGAGCGGTTTTCCACCACAGCCATTTTAATTCCCTCTGACCCTGCTTTACAATATGTGGTGGAGGTGGATGTGAAAGAGGTTGTTGTTGGAGCGGTTCTCTCTCAGTGCTCTCCCTCGGATGAAAGGTTCATACTTGTGTGTTTTTTTTCGCACTGGTTAACTCTTGCTGAATGGAATTACAACGTCAGTAGCCAGGAATTTCTGGCTCTCCTGTTGGGCTTGGGTGAGTGGCATCATTGGTTAGAGAGTTTGGGGATACCTTTCGTGGTTTGGACTGATCTCAAAAACTTATAGTACATCCGTATTGCTAAACGTCTTAACTCTAGGCAGGCTCACTGGCCATTATATTTCACACATTTTGATTTCACCTCATATCGTCCGGGCTCCAAAAACGTCAAGCCTGATTCCCTTTCTCAGTGTTTTGAAATCGAGATCTCTGCCGCCCCAAGACCCTCGAGTGGTGGGCATGGTATCCTATGATTGCCCGCCACATGCCCAGCGGGTAAGCTGTTTGTTCCACGATCTGTTCGAACGCACGTCCTTCAGTGGGTCACTCGTCCAACGTCGCCTGCCACCAAGGGGCTGTTTGTACTCAAACACTCATTAAACAGAGTTTTTGGAGGCCATCGCTTGTGTCAGAAGTTCACCAGTTTGTTGCCGCTTGTTCAGTTTGTGGTACTAATTAGATCTCCTGTTGTTCCCCGGCCAGACTACTCCATCCGCTGTCAGTCCCTTCGAGACCATGGTCATACATGGGTTTTGTAACTGGTCTCCCCCTTCCATGGAAACAGTCATTTTGACTGTAGTGGACCAGTTCTTGAAGGCAGCTCATATATTCCTCATTATGAGGCTCATTGCGACATTATTGAAATTTACCCGGTCACATAGCCCACAAAACTCCATAACGACTTCCTCAATGGAAAGACTCGCTTAATGTAAACGCAGTAGCTGAACTGCTGTTCATTTTGTAGGTCAAGTATTCTGTAACGTTACAGAGCAGGCAGCACAGACTGAACACAGGAACGGATGACGATGATGTGTGAACCCAAGTGCAGATTTATTTACAAAGTGCTGGTATTCAAGAACATGAATCCAAAGTGAAAATAAACATAACTTACTTGACTTGACAGCATGAAAACTGACACAACGTTACACCAACACATTACTAAACACCTGACAAAAGACAACTGCAAACATGAGGTCTTAAATAAACATACATGGGTAACCACATGACATAGACAACCAATGAGGAGACTAAACTAATGAACATGATAACAAGACTAATAAACAGGAACCAATAATAAAACAGAAGTGATAATAAGATTACAAGACATAAACATAAACACGTGAAAATACAGGAATAATAAACATGGTGAAACAAGAGGGTCGCATGACAAGGAAACCACATGTCATGAAACAGGAACAGGAAGCAAGACTAATTTCAAAATAAAAGGTATGTAAACAAAATATGAACAAAAACACATTTAAACATGACACTAGCGCCATCATTGATTTTTAATGAGAATGACAATGAGGCTGTGAGGGATAGACTTGCAGTCTCTTCAATGGGCTGTACTTCAGTTTAAAATGTTTTTGTACAGTTCAGCGAACAAAACATTGATAAAATCTATGTCCAAGGACATTCAGTTTACAATGAACTCCAGACAACATGAGTTGTGGAAAATCAGATGTGATCATGGAGCATTATACAGCTTTATACCATTCATACCATTGAAGTGTTCCAGGTGGCTCACTATAATCCGATGGCAGGTTACCTAGGGGAAAGGAAAACACTGAACTGCTTAATTGCCCATTTTTATTGGCAGGACATTGGCAGCGATTTCCACAGGTGTTGTGCAGCATGCCGTGACTGTCAGCTGGTGAATTCACCAGCCACCCCAAAAGAGCCCTTGTGCCCCCTTGTGCCCCCTTCCTCTATTTGAGGTCACCTTCAAGAGAATTGGCATGGACCTCATCGGGCCATTAGAGCGGACATCACACGGACATCGCTTTGTATTCGTCCTAGTGGATTATGCAACGTGATATCCAGCAGTGCCTCTGCGTAACATCTCAGCACGTAGTGTTGCAGAGGCACTATTCAAAATAATCTCCCGGGTGGGGATTCCGAAAGAAATCCTCACCGTTCAGGGCACAACCTTTATGTCACGGACACTACGCAAGCTTTATGAATTATTGGGCATCAAGTCAATTTGCACCAGTGTTTACCATCCACAAACAGTTGGCCTGATGGAGCGATTTAATAAAACCCTTAAGAACATGATTTGTATGATCGTGTAATTGGGATAAATGGCTCACTCCCCTTTTATTTGCAGTACAAGAGGTCCCGCAAGCCTCCACAGGGTTTCCCCTGTTTGAGCTGCTGTATGGGCGGCACCCGCGCAAGGTGCTTGATGTCATCCGCGAAGCTTGGGAGGAGGGACCTTCAGATAGCAAGAATGAAATTCAACACGTTCTTGATCTTAGAGCAAAATTCCACACTTTGGGGCAACTAACACAGGAGAATTTGCTCCAAGCTCAAAAACGACTACTTAACAGGGGAACTCGGCTGTGAGAATTTGCACCAGGAGATAAAGTTCTCTCAAAAAGGAGGTGAGACAGTTCCTGGGGCTAGCTGGCTATTACAGGAGATTTGTGCCTAATTATTCAGATGACACCTGACTGATCTTACTAAAAGGGGGCTCCAGACCCGGTCCGGTGGACGGAGCAGTGCCAACAGGTGTTCACGCAGGTTAAAGTGGCACTTTGAAGGAGGCCGTTCTTGCATTCATCTAATTTCTCTCAACCTTTCCTATTATAGACAGATGCTTCAGACAGAGGACTGGGGGCCGTACTCTCGCAGGTTGTGGAGGGGGAGGAGCACCCAGTGCTGTACATTAGCCGGAAGTTCTACTTGAGGGAGAAAAAGTACAGCATAGTAGAAAAGGAGTGTCTGGCCATCAAGTGGGTGGTCCTCACTCTCCGGTACTACCTGCAGGGGTGGGCCTTCACCTTCTGCTTGGATCACACCCCACTCCAATGGTTCCACCGCACGAAGGATACTGACGTGCGGATCACCCGGTGGTATCTGGCTGTTCAGCCCTTTAAATTCAAGGTGGTCCACAGACCGGGGGCGCAGATGGCTGTTGCCGACTTTCTTACCAGAAATGAGGGGGTGTTGTAGACAGGCCGGAGGGCACCCAGGCCTGAGTCGGGCGGTGGGAATATGTGGCAGCAGGGGCGTGGTCGAGTGCCCGTCCGGAGAGAGAAAGCGGTAAGGGCGCTTGCACCTGAGCTAAATAATGTCTTAACACCTGTCTCTAATTACAGAGAGCATGGGGAGAGCGGCATATAAACAGCCACGCCACCGCCAGACGGGAGAGAGAGAACGACATGAGTGACCAGTAACTGGCATGTCTTATTGAGGGTTTTATGTTTTTGTGAAGCTTATGAGAAGTTTATGTTGACAAAGTACCGGTTGTGAAGCTGAAGTCTCAGAAAAGTTTATGTTGACAAAGTTTGTGTTACTCTGATCTGTTTAAACTGAATAAAGCGCAAAGAAGAGTGCATGCAGAGTATTGAAGGCAGATAAATAAAGAGTCATACTTGACTGCATCACTCTGTCTCCTCCCTTCCATCTTCGAGCTTGAGCATGTTCCAGCATCTTTATAAAGATGAGTCTTTAAAAAGACGTTCACATCAATGTGTTTGCTCTTAAAGATGAAATATACTCTTTTAGCAGAAATATACTCTCTTAGTAGCGCTGTCGAAGTGTCCACAGGCGTAATCTGCACTAGACATGCAGAAGGAGAGAAAGCCGCTGGAATGCGCCATATATCCAACAGCATACGCTTCTTTGAGGTGAATGGAACAGCTCGCTGATATACAACCGCTCAGCTCCGAAGAAATTTTTTTGAGAGTGGGCATTCCTTCTCCTTCTATACCCGTATGTCCAGGGGAGTGGCATGCAGATTCCACTCACCAATTCCCATTGGCCTTTTCTCAAAGATTGAGGTGTTTCGGGGCTCTCAAGAGTAACCCTAGTGTCACTACACAGAAGGGGAAAGTATGTTTTCAAACAACCTTTGTCAACACAACTTAGACTCATCACGCATTTTCAAATTCTCTGATTCACTATGAACAAATAGTACTATAGAACTTTACTATGAACAAATAGTAGTCATACTAAATAAAAGGTGATAAATGTTTAACATTGTAATAAACAAGACCACTATTTCATATACACACCAGGCAGAATGTGCAGCAGAGGAATCTAATAACATCACTGGTTTGAACAGCAGCTAGGTTTACAGAGGATCCAGCACATGAGGTAGGATGGTTCTTCTGAGATATTCCTGTATCTTATGAATTTATCTGAAGCTCAAGAGCAGTGATGGGTAAGTTATTTAAAGCTGCACTTATGTAAGATTTTGGGGTTAAAAAATTACAATTTGCCATTATTGATCATGTACATAAACAATCAGTATTCAAAACAATGTCCTTACCTCTCCCGATTCACTACGGTAAACCTATAAAATTATTTGTATTTTGAGCTGTCAGGTTCGATTTGGCACACAATTGCTGGCTTATGACGTTCATCTTTGCAACACTATGTCATGTCCGCACACACAGGAAAGAAGTGCCAGCTGTCTCATGTTCCGGCTGGAGAAACTACGGTGTTCAACTCAGTTTAGTCACACTCACACAGTTCAGGACAGCATTGCAACAATATGAATGGATGTTTTCTGTTATCTGTTTGGCAAAGTTGTTTACCTGCTATAATGCTTGAATATGTTTTCTGGTAGGGTTGTTGAAGCTTATATTGCTTGTCATGCTTTTATGAATGGAATGTTACCAGTGTGTTAACCGTATGTGATGTATCTATGTTGTCCGGTGAAGTTAATGTGACATGTTTAATATGTATGACTTCTGAAATGGACTTCTTGTAATAGTTATATTGCATATTTAAGCATATTATTTTTACATTTAATAAAGTATGTTTTATCCCCATCATTATTGAATCCTAGTTTTATTTTTGTATTTTTGTATTATTGTGTGCATTGCATATACATGCTATTTTAGTAACTGAGGCTGAACAATATAGTATAAAATAATAAAGTCTTCTATTGAACTCAGACATAATATGAGTTCAACCTCTTAAATTGAAAATAGTAGTACAGTGTAGTACAATTCAAACATTAATAGTAGGTAAAACACTTGAATAATCATATTAAGGTATACTGGTGCTGGTGAGTCTTCTGTTCTCTAATTAAAAGTGCTTGAAAAGTGCTTGAAATTCATTCAAATATGTAAATAAGAGTGTTGTTTATATTCATCAAACCAAGTAATGTTTCCATTTCAAATGTTTAATCACATAACATAATATCAACATGAAAATATTACGTTATTACTCCAGTTCCAGTCATGACCACACAGGCGATGTCCAGGAAAGCTCAAATCAAGAGATTCATCCACCAGAAAGCAGTGCCAGAACACGACTGACGTAAAGCGTTCCTCCGCAAATTGTTTGCAATTTTAATTTTCAACCACACATATCTGTCATGTTCACTGTTGTCTTTTGTTTTTGTGCTTTTATGTTGAAGTTTAGTTTAGTTCCTGTTTGGTTCTTGTAGTCCTTTGTAGTTTTATTTTATGATTGGTTTTCCCCTAATTAGTTCTCGTTCCCTTATTGTTGACCCAGGTGTTCCTCATTCCCTTGTTTGTTCCTTTATGTATTTAAGTCCTTGGTTTCCCTGTTTCCATTGTCAGTTTTTTCATGTTTAATATGATTGCACTATGTTCCCTGAGGTTTTCCTCCCGAGCCTGGTTTTCCTGTTTTGAGTTAAATAAAAGCTGCACTTAGATCCTCTCTCGTTGCCTGTCGTTACAGAAAAACTGACCAAAAACATGGATCTAGCAGCAATCTTCCTCCAGCTGAGCCGAGCGAACCTCCCTTTAACGGAATACTCACGTCTGTTTAGCACCATTGCCCGATGCACTGGTTTTTCTGATGGGCATCTCAAGTCTATTTACCAGCTCGGCCTCCTGGCCCATGGATGGATCGAGTTGCCAGAGACTGGTGATTACACGTGGGAGAGGTACGTGAATTTGGTTTTGGAGACGTTTGCTCCTGTGGGTACTTCCAACGAGCCAACGCCCACGCCTGCCACGGCCAACGAGCCAATGCCCATGCCTGCCACCGGCCAACGAGCCAACGCCCACGCCTGCCACGGCCAACGGCCACGCCTGCCACGGCCAACGAGCCAACGACCACGCCTGCCATGGCCATCGAGCTGGAAGTCTCGTCCGTTCCAGAGCCAGCGTTGCCAGCCTCGTCCGTCCCAGTGCCAACGTTGCCGGCCTCTTCCCAGTGCTCCGCCTCCCGAGCTTCCCAAGGCTCCGCCTCCCGAGCCTCCTAGGGCTCCGCCTCCCGAGCCTCCCAGTGCTCCACCTCCCGAGCCTCCCAGTGCTCCACCTCCGAGCCTCCCAGTGCTCCACCTCCCGAGTCTCCCAGTGCTCCTCCTCCCGAGCCTCCCAGTGCTCCGCCTCCCGAGCTTCCTAGGGCTCCGCCTCCCAGTGCTCCGCCTCCCGAGCCTCCCAATGCTCCGCCTCCCAGGGTTCCGCCTCCCGAGCCTCCCAGGGCTCCGCCTCCCAGTGCTCCGCCTCCCGAGCCTCCCAGTGCTCCACCTCCCGATCCTCCCAGTGCGCCGCCTCCCAGGGCTCCGCCTCCCGAGTCTCCCAGGGCTCCGCCTCCCAGGGCTCCACCTCCCGAGCCTCACAGGGCTGCGCCTCCCAGTGCTCCGCCTCCCGAGCCTCCCAGTGCTCTGCCTCCTGAGCCTTACACGGCTCCACCTTCCATGCCTCCACCTCCCGAGCCTTCCATGCCTCCCGAGCCTTCCACGCCTCCCATGCCTCCCGAGCCTTCAGAGCCCTCCACGCCTCCTGAGCCCTCCACGCCTCTGCTTGCTCTGCCTTCCACGGCTCTGCATGCTCTGCCTTCCACAGCTCTGCCTGCTCTGCCTTCCACGGCTCTGCCCCAGAGTCCTCCATGACTCCGCCTTCCACGACCCCGCAGCCTGAGACTTCCCCTGACCCTGACCTGCGGCCTCCTCCCGGGCCCCCTAACCCGTTCCCTGTCCTGTGGCCTCCTCCCCGGCCCCCTGACCCGTTCCCTGTCCTGTGGCCTCCTCCCAGGCCTCCTGACCCGTTCCCTGTCCTGTGGCCTCCTCCCCGGCCCCCTGACCCGTTCCCTGTCCTGTGGCCTCCTCCCCGGCCCCCTGACCCGTTCCCTGTCCTGTGGCCTCCTCCCAGGCCTCCTGACCCGTTCCCTGTCCTGTGGCCTCCTTCCCGGCCTCCTGACCCGATCCCTGTCCTGCGACCTCCTCTCCGGCCTCCTGACCTGCTCCCTGTCCTGCGGCCTCCTCCCAGGTCTCCTGACCTGCGGCCTCCTCCCCGGCCTCCTGACCCGGTCCCGGTCCCACGGCCTCCTCCCCGGCCTCCTGACCTGGTCCCTGTCCTGTGGCCACCTCCCAGGCCCCCTTACCCTCTCTCGTCCCTGTGGCCCCCTCTTGCCCCAGTCCCTGTCCTACGACCACTTCCCAGACTCCCTGTCCCTACCTTGCTCCTCTGCTCCCCTTGTGCCCCCTCGGACTGCCTGTTTGCCCACTGTGCCCCCGTTGAACAATTTGTTTTTAGTTTCTGTGTTTTTTTTTTTGGGTGTTGTTTTTTTTTGGGAGCGTCTGGAATCCGCTCCTTAAAGCGGGGGCTCTGTCATGTTCACTGTTGTCTTTTGTTTTTGTGCTTTTATGTTGAAGTTTAGTTTAGTTCCTGTTTGGTTCTTGTAGTCCTTTGTAGTTTTATTTTATGATTGGTTTTCCCCTAATTAGTTTTCGTTCCCTGATTGTTGACCCAGGTGTTCCTCATTCCCTTGTTTGTTCCTTTATGTATTTAAGTCCTTGGTTTCCCTGTTTCCATTGTCAGTTTTTTCATGTTTAATATGGTTTGCACTATGTTCCCTGTGGTTTTCCTCCCGAGCCTGGTTTTCCTGTTTTGAGTTAAATAAAAGCTGCACTTAGATCCTCTTACAATATCGTTAGAGAGCACAAAGTTACACAATGCAGTTTTAAAAATAGTAATCCACTACAAATTACTAATAATTTATCTAAAAATGGAATCAGATTACTTATTAATTTGTTTAAAAAATAATCACATTACTAATTATTTTATTTTAAGTTCTTGTTCATTGTGTCACACAAGTCATACACACATACATTTTTCCTAATCGTTACATGGCCATAATTCATGTATTCCTCATAAACAATTGTGGAAAGGGGAGTGTGGTCATGTGTCTGTCTGCGGGAGAGGGAAAGTCATAAGGCTCTTCACCTGGGTTGTAATTACTGAAACACCTGTCTCTCATTATAGTGATGGCCGAGGGAGACCTGATACGGCATGCCAGTGCGTCAGAGTGGAGAGAGAGAGTGGCTGGCAGCACCATAATAA
This sequence comes from Moxostoma hubbsi, assembly GCA_032164185.1. Taxonomy (NCBI): domain Eukaryota; kingdom Metazoa; phylum Chordata; class Actinopteri; order Cypriniformes; family Catostomidae; genus Moxostoma; species Moxostoma hubbsi. Next base: position 41,817,819 of record JAVLUX010000018.1, read on the forward strand.
GAGACGGCATTTATTTTTTAAAAAGACGTTCCGATGTGTGCCACTCATTTAGAATATAATATTATTGTGAGAGAAAAAGCTCTTTTAGAATTTACTCTTTTAGGATCTGCTGAAGCGCACAGATCCTGGGGCAGTCTCTGCAGTGCACCCGTGCAGAGAGGGGAGAAAGCTGCTGTAATGCATCGTAAGGATCCTGCAGAGGTGAATGGAAGCTGTGGGAATTCAGCTCGCCTATTTCTCAATGAAATAGGGACAGCTCGGCTCCAAAAAGAAAATCTGAATGAGCGGTATACATGCCCCCTTTATACCCGTATGTCCGGGGGAGGGGCATGCAAATACCACTCGCCAATTCCCATTGGCTCCCAAGAGTGACCCCTAGTGTCACTACATCGACACAACATCGAGTGAGTGACAGATAGGGAACCTAAACAACCTGAACATCCCAGTCTGTGTGTAAAACGCATCAGTAGTTGTAAGTATAGTCACCAAGTATAAATAGTTGTAGACGTTCTATTATAAATATAGAAGTGTTATGTATTCATTGATATTGGGTTATAGTTTTACTTAAACTGGAGACTAGAGTCACCATTTTGGGGTGAGGATGTTATGTTCCTCTGGTCCACTTGGTGACAGTCAGTTGGAGTTTTTGTTTAGTTGGCCTGCTTGCAGCCCTTTGTTCTGTTTTCCCTCTTTTTCAATTCAATCACCTATAGATGCAGTACACTTGGGCTACCTCATCAAAGGGTAATGAGCTCTCTTTTAAATCCACACTAGTTAGACCCGATCAGTGTGGAGAGAGCCTGTCAACTGCTGCGTAGCTTTGGACTTGTTGTTTGTGTTAATGGAAATTGTATCTCTTCCAGAAAGTCGTTACTGAATAAAATACCCCATTTAGAGCCTTTGTGTGTGGTACATTTAATATTACTTCTAGTGGATCACAAAAAAAGCAGAATGTTTGCCAATGTTAGTCATCATTCGGTGTATGGATAGTTTAAAAAAATGCAATGAAAGGTGACTGAGTTTGTCAGCCTCTAACATTCTTCTCTGTTTCACAGAAGAAAGTCATACAGGTTTGGAACAGCATGAGAGTGAATAAATTATGACAATTTAAATTTTTGAGTGAACTATACCTTTTAGGTTTTTAACTGTTAACATTTAGCTGAATCCAGCATATTCTGTGTGATTCTGTTGAATCTGCATGAAAACCCTTAAGGAATCTGTGATGAACTGTGCTGTCATTGCATGATGTTACTAGAATGTATATTGTTTTATAACGTTAATCTTTTACAAAATATTATAGCAAATTTTGCAGGGTTATTAATTATGTATGTTCAATTCAACTAAATACTGTATTTATTGCATGCCTATATATAAAATATAATAAGCAACTGCATTTTGTCCAGCAGATGGCAGTAGTATCCAAGCAATACCTAAAGACTGAAGCAATTCCTAACATTAATACCTTACTTTTCAACCCTGGAAAGTTTAAAAGGCAATTTTAAAACATGGCATTCTTTATTCAAATTCATAGCAAATGCACTTTTGAATATAAGTGATAAGACCTGTTCAGGTAAGAATAAAAAGTCCTCATCTGCACTTCTGTAAACAATTACAGCCAAAAAAATGTATTTGGTCTGTTCCAAAAAGCTAAAATTTACTTAAGAGTAAGCTGTTCACCTCAGCTTTCAGTTCCAAACACTGGAGTATATTTTCAGTGTATGTTAGTAAACATGGCAACTTATTCTACAAACCTAATCTGCTCCGGTGAAGGTTATGTTCCAGAGTTAGTTTATTTCAGGTAACTCTTTACGTTTCAGAGGTTGTCGGTGCATGCTTGCTCTTTTGATAGCAACACAGTGGTGCTCAGATTAAGCACAATATTATAATTTTAGAATATTACATTTTACATTTGGCAGACACTCCAAAGCGGCATTATCATGATATTCAGAAATCTTTACCTCACAAATCTTTGTCTGTCCATACTCCTCACAGTAAAGAGAGGGTTTTATGAATTTATATTTAAATATAAATATTTGTGTTTATATTTAGCACTACTAATAGATAATTTTATTATATTAATATAATGTATATATCTATAAATATCATACAATAAAATGACACAATCCACATTCTTTTTGCAGTTCCTTCAGTCAATAAATGTTAATATGTTAATTGTAAAATTATGAATATGAAGTATTCAAAAATCGAAATGTAATGTCTAATATTAAAATATATAATCTAAAATGTTTTCAAATTGAATGTAGCCTCCTTAAATTCTATGGCCAGTAATGCAATTACTTTTAAGACAGTAATTAGTACAGTAATCTAATTACACTGTAAAATATGTAATTAGTAGTTAGTAATTTATTACTTTTTTAGAGTAACTTATCCAACACTGGTTATAAGCCAGTAAAGTTCAAGTAGAGATAGCTGCAAGCCAGAGACCTCCAAATCAGAATCAGAATGAGATTTAATGTCAAGTATGCTTACACATACAAGGAATTTGTCTTGGTGACAGAAGCTTCCAGTGCACAAACAATACAACAACAAGAAAGAGAAAAATAATAATAATAATAATAATAAAAGTACATATAGAAATACAAAAAATATATACAGTATATTTATATACGTATGTACAAATACAAATCTGTTATATACAGATGCAAGTGATGGGGTTGGAATCTTCAAAAGAGGGTGGGGTTACTCCAGCAGGGGGTTGTGGTTACTCCAAAAGTTGGTAGTGGCAGCTCCAAAAGGGAGTTTCACTTCCACTCATGGTTAAGGTTAGTGAAAGGATTAGATTAGGGGCTCCTTATATCTTCAATGGTGATAGTTTGACGTGCGTCAGCACACATCAGTCAGCGAGAAGTTCCTTTGAAGTAATTGGCATTGCCTCTCACTCGATGATCGCTCAGATTACTACTACAACATTACAGCTGGGAAATACAGTTAAACTAACAGCATCAGCATTAAGGCTTATCACAGCTGAGAGACACAACAGATGGAAAAGTAAAAAACATACTCAATGAGTGTAGCTAATACCAGAGTCTCCATGTTGTGAGGAGATCTAATCAACATGGCGGAGGAGAGAACAGTTTCTGTAGTGAATGACTCTTGCACATTGGCTACCGTGAAATACTCAGAGAAAATGGTATGTATTTGATACTTTTTGTGTATTATGAGTCAGTTTAGTTGTTGTGCATGGAGTCAGCACTGACAGTCAGCATCAGAGAGCAGTTACAGCAATGTCTCTCACTCCATGATCGCTGGGATTTTTACTACACAACAGCTTCAGCATTTAGATTTATCACAGCTGAGAGACTCTTCAGCCTGAGTAATCACACAAACTCAAAGAGCTTACCTTTGCCACATTTGAGAAGATGTAAACATTGAACATGGCTGTGGAGAGAACGGTTTCTACAGTGAAAGACCGGCGACCTCAAAGCGGGAGGAATGCCCCCAATCAGATGGCTATTTTTCCACAGAGAAAATATGATGAATTTGACCAAAATGACACTATCTTCAGCAAGCTGACTAACACAATACAGCATCTCTGCTTGAGAGTCGCGACAGACGCAGGTAATCGCACACGCTCAATGTCTCTCTCTCTCTCTCTCTCTCTCTCTCTCTCTCTCTCTCTCTCTTTCTCAAACACTCTTCCTTTGAACAGTTGGAATCCTTCAAGGAAATCCTTCAAGAAAATCCTTGTTTCCACCATAACTTGTTAGAAACAGCCAAAGCCATCGTTACTAGTTCTAAAGTGACATTTTCAAATTAGTAACGCAGGATTGAGCACATCTTTTGAACAAGCAACTAGTGGTGGTAATTTTTATCAATTTAATTGACTCTTTTGATTCCATTGACCAAAAAGATTTGTTGGAAATGACCAACTAGTTCAGTTAAGGGGTGTTCATTCAGTAGGTCAAACCAATGATATACTCCTTCACAGCCCGCTCTCTAATGTTATTGGCTCGTTCTGAAGGAAGAGGAAAAAGGAAGAGTTTGAATTTGCAAGTGTACAAATGTAAAAAGACACTTTAAAAATAAAGTTTAACCCATAACCATTTTCACCACAAATGGCGGGTCTTATTTTCCCTATATTTTTTTCAAATACTGGGATTAATTATTACTAAGACAAAAAAATGTGATTGAAAAGTTTACATTTATGCAAATGAGGAGCAACTTTCAGGAGCGACAGCCAATAGGAGTGAAGATAGGGCAGTGGAGCTCACATCATCCATTTCCTTTGAGATAATGGAGATGAGCGCAGATGAGACAGATATGTTTCTGTGAGCAATTTCACTGTTTTATTTGATTCGTCTGTAACCATATACATGGATATAATTAAAAAAGGATGCATGGAAAAGAAGTATTTGGCAGTCAGTGAGAGTTTGATTCATACATTGATAGTTTGTTTATCTTATTAATGTTATCATGCATTGAGCACTGCTGTAGTTCATATAAAACACTCTCCCCAGCAGAATGTGCATTTTTAGGGACAAAACAAATGATTCCATGACAAATTAGAATGAAATCATAGAATTTTTTAGCAAAAGACAAGGCCAGATGTGCAGTCCACCAATAACTTTAGAGCGACAGCAATAGGAAAGCTCACTAGCAACTTCATAGCACAGAGACTAGCGACATCAAGTGATAAAGTCACTGCATGTGTGTTCAACAGATCTTCATTCACAAATCATTCTTGAATGAGCTGACCAATATATTCAATTCATTCATGAATCACCTCTTATCTCGTTCAGACTCAAATGACCGAATAGATTCTTTCAACATGGCTTCATTTCACCAAAGGCAAGTAACGATGAAGGGGGAGAGCAGGGATAAAAACAATTGTGGGTCTTTGCTCATTTATTCAGACATGTCAGTAATCTGTACACATGGCAATTATGTTTATAACACCATTGATTAGGACACAATTAAACAGGAAATGCACAGGACAAGGTTTTTCATACCACCCAGCCTGTATAAAGGTATGAATGTCATGTAACACATTATAATAAATAAAAAAGCACTATATTGTGAGTATATAGTGCATATTTAACATGCATATATTAATGTTAGTCAATAAACAACACATCATAAGGTGAAGCACACACTTTATTCACATCACCAGACTTCAATGTAAACATATTTTTCATATTCACTAATATGCCTCAGTTGCTCTCTCTGTATTCTTCACAAGTTAAAAGCAGCTCTTATATTCATACACACAGGATCATCACAGACATTTTGTAATTTTTGACCAAATCAGAACGGATAACAACACAAGTATGTGTAACTTCTGAATGACAGATTTTTACAGTGATGTACTGGTAGACGCATGTACTCGCAGGTCACACATCAGACTCATCAGTGTACATGGATGAATCGCTGATAAAACATATTTAAATGTCAGTGAAAGTCAAATATAGTAATATTTGTGCAGATCTCAGACCTGTGTACACCTTTCCTGAGACTTGGCATGGATCAACAGCACTTTTTGAGGTTTTTGCATTCACTGCCATTGTTTCCTCCCGCTGAAGGTCACAAATATGGCGGCTGTGGGGAAAAAGTCACTGAAACTGAAATTGTCATTGGTTTTGTTAATTAAGCCCTTTTGTCCTTTGTCTTGAATTGAGATTGGCTTGTTCTTGTTTCTTGGTAATGGTTCTAGTTCATGGTTTTTGTCATAGTCATTAGTAGGGGTGTAACGGTTCAAATTTCTCATGGTTCGGTTTGTATCACGGTTTAAGGGTCAACGGTTTCGGTAAGGTTCGGTATTTATTTAGATTAAGAATACTCTATGTGCTGAACACTTTTACAGGTTTGCCCTTAATAAAACATTTTACAACAGTAACCATATAGTTTAATCATGGTATTTGTTTTAAAATCATTGTACCATAGTATAACTGTTGATATGATTACTGTCCACCCAAGACTGCATAAAAATGCACGGCTGTGTCTTTTGAGACATGGAACAGAGAAGCAGCAACATCAACAGCAGCGCTCCTGTACATCCATTTGTTTACATCTTACATCTGCCATGAAGGGGGCATGTGTTTCTGGGAGAGTTTGTGATCGGATTGACTAGACAGCCGGAGTGAACCTCAGTCATTTAGTGTGTCCAGTTTTTGTTTGTAGCCTTTTAAATTGTCAGTAAATGTGTGATACCTTGAATTTGTAGAGTATGTTCAGATTTTAGAAGTTGTGTAGTGTAATCCAGCCTAATTTGTTGACTGATAAACTACATCTCAGAGCCTTTTGGTGCTGATGTGTGCATGGTCGCAAAATGGAAAAAAGAGTTGCGTGTGTGAATAGCAGATGTGGTACATTTAAAAGTAATCATCAATCAATGTGTGAAAGGAGCTATTGTCTTAGTTCATGTTTATGTTCTATTTTATTTAAAATTAGCAGTTTTGTTACTTTTATGTTTTTGGGATTTAAAATAAACTGCACTAGAATTCATCTAGTGTTCAGAGATGTTGTGTCCCCCCGACCACAATGCTGAACCAAGCCACTGTAACAGCCGAACCTTATTCTCGGCTCCTCAGTGCAAAACCTGAATGAACAGATGCACGATTCCCTCCCTTTATACCCGTTTGTCCAGGGGATGGATATGCAAATTCTGTTTGCCAAATTCTCATTGGCCTTTTCTCGAGTTCAGAGGTAATCGAGGCCTTTAAGAAAGTCTCTTAGTGTCACTTCACTTGACACAATGTCAGATGGGGAACATTACCACATCTTCGAGTCTCATCAGCTGCTCCACGTTAAGTACATCATCACAGTATTTGTTATACTGTCTTTCATTTATGTAGACGTATTCTGAAACTATATTGACTATATCTTCATAGTCATGAAAATAATACAAGAAAATCTTAATGTTCCTAAATCAGGCTTCATTTTATATATGCAAAATATTATTTATTTTGAATTTAGGGAGAAAACTGGACGAATGTATGTACTTCCTCAATGCAGACTGTAGTCATCACAGCTGAGAGACAGTACAGCCCGAGTAATCACTGTCTCAACTCCAAATTAAATTAATGCATGCCCAATGAATTCCATGACTGGCACAATCAGTCAGTAGTCAGTCTCTGCTAGTAAATTTAGAGGTTTAGAGTGGATATAAAGATATTAATGAGTAAAGCTCACCACTCATTCAGTTTTCTGCTTCTCTCATTTTCTTTCTCCTCTAACTCTGTTCTGATTATCCATCGGTAGCTTCTTTCCATTTATTTGAACCTCTATGGCTTCACTCCATCCAATTTCTCCACTCACTCTTTTTAATACTCTCCTCTTCTCTTTTTTATCTGGGTGCTTTTGTAGAACTCTCTCATCTGTACTATTTTGATACGATTCTTATTCACTCAGCTATCCGCTGTTTGTTTTGTTCTTAGTTTGTTCAAAGTAAAACTTGCTGAAAGCATTATTCTTGTCCATTAAAAGCAAGTAAACAAATGCGTCACACAACCATTCAACTTGAAAACACAAAAACAGACGTGTGTGTGAGAGAGAGAGTGTGTGAGAGAGAGAGAGAGAGAGAGAGAGAGAGAGATCAACAAAATTTGCTTGACAACTCAAACACTTTGCTGCGAAAAATTTTACAGTTAAAGCCAAACATCTCACATATATACATATACAATTACACACTAACAAACACATTGCTTAGCACAGAACTTCACACATGACTCTTCAGACATAATACAAATGTCTCATAATTTTACCTGCCATTTCTTAGCAATATAAACAGCAACAATCACTTATAAATTAATAATAGATAATCACTATATTCTTAAATTTGACATTTGACTTTGACATTTGATGCAACAGTTCCCTTCTTTTTGTCAACACAGTCAAATGTGTTAAAACAATTGGGTTGTGAATCTTTGGGTTGACAGCAAATCGATTAATAATTAATTGGTTTTGATTAGATTCAAAAGCGATTTTTTTTGGAAAATTCTGAATGATTCAATTTGATTCACTTAACTGCGATTCGATTCAGTGATTAAATTCAGTAACTTTTCAAATGTATTCATGAGATATTATTGCTCCTAGGGCTCTATTTTCATGAGTGTGCAAAGCGCTACGCACAACGTCTTATCCGATTTTCGTGAGAGCACTAATTCTAACTGCAATTTTTGTGCCAGCACTAGGTGCAACTGGGTGTGGGTGGTAGTGTTTGCACTACTGTGTAAAAAAGAAGTGCCACAAAGAACATTTTGCAATTTTTTCTGATAAATAGGTCATAAGCAGGCCTTATCTCATTGCAAAGTTCAAATTCAGTTCCTATATTTGCAGTTTGGAGATTCCACCAGCAGGTGGTAATAAAGTTCTCATCCAAACTCTTAAAATGAAGTGGAACATCAAATGATGTCCATGATGATCACTATTGTATCCCTATAGAACAAATAATTATGAGATTTGTGTTAAACTAACTTAAAGTCATGGCTTATTTTTTTCAATTATTATTATTAGTATTTGTTTATATTTACAATTGTATTTATGATTTAATCTGTATTAGTAATTTTCCACCTGGTATCATAGTGTGATTTTTAAGTCACTGCAAAAGGGGTGGGTGAAAGAAGTTAAAGAGGGTAAAATGTTTGGATATGGGAAGGTTGTTATTTAAAAATTTTTGACCACTTCGTTATTTTGATTTCATTTCAACACTAATTTAAATTTGGAAATATTTTTGGTTATATTTTTATAATAATAATATATTTTTTTACAATCAATGTGGACTGGTAGATGTGTAGTGCGTTCCTATAAAATCACTGTTAATATCAGCAATGATTTGTGAGAAATAATTAATAATATTTACATTCACTGTAATTTAACGGAGCATACATCCACATCCTGAAACACATTTTCCAAGCACATTAAAGGAGCATGTCCCATTTAATAAGGACACAGTTAGAGTTACACTATGTAACTTTTAGCCCTTTAGCGGCTGAAGCATAAAACTGCAGGTTACTTGTGGAGGATCACTGTTTTGGTAATAAATTGAGTTGGGCTTTGACCCTGCTCTTCTGCGCTGATGGTTTGAAGTGTACTGGTGTAACCATGATTACAGGTGATCATCAGAACAAATGTCACTAATAACCAACCCCCCCCCCCCCCCCCTAAATCTGCCCTGCATGCCACGGCCCTTCTGCAAGTCCACCAAGGCCAAGGTTCAGGAACGACATCTGTGGCTAAACATGGTCGAGATGCGCAAAGTGGACAAAGACGCTTCCTGAACGCACCTGTCTCCCAGTTCGGCCTTTTCAGCAACACTGTAGAGGACTTCGCCCAGCAGTTCTCAGCGGTGAATAAGCAGACGGAGGCCATATCTCACATCATGCCCTGCTGCACCTCCAGCGTGGGCCGTGCCCCGTCAGCCTGAGAGGACGTCCCCCTGCGGCACCTAAGAAACACAAAGCTCCACCTCAACCTGGCTCTTAGCCCCAGCGTTGAGCACCCCACAGGAGGCGCATGCCCCCCGTCTCACGAACCCTTTCGAGGACCCGGAAGGCTCCCAAGCGTTCTTGAGACGGACGACCCAGGGAATAAGATGTTTGCTCTGGAGCTGGTAAGCAGACCACTCTGTCCCCCGGTGGAGAATTTTCAGTTAAGTTTACTTACTTTGCCGCAGCCCGAACCACATTCTCAATAAAAGAGCAATTCCCTTTGTCTCTGGGTCACCTGGCCCACAAATGCCATTCTCATGGCACTCTGCCGCCACACCTCAACAGTCCTGGCACATTGGACTCAGACCTCTCGCCTCCAGCCCCATGATTGTTGTCCCTCGGCTGGCTGGTTCTGACGAGTCCAGAGGACGCTTCCATAGGACCTCCTCCTCAGTCACTAACCCGCCCCCCGCCGGGTGTGCGGAGCAAGGTAAGTGCTTTGAGTCTTCTCTCAGCACCAGAGCCTTGGGACGCGTTTTTGCATCCCGACGCTGCATTACCTGCTCCACTCTGCTGTGAAACCCCGCCGGGTACATAAAAAATAATTGTCCCCTTAGTGCCCCTAGCACGGAGCTTGGACACATGGCTCTCACTTCCCAATCCATCATGCTGGCTGGCCAGGACCATTCGACTCTGTTATGCAATTCAATTTTCCAGCACCCCCCCCCCCCCCCCCCCCAACTTCGGGGGTGCCCGCTTTACCGCAGTACACGGCGAAGATGTCAAATCCCTGGGCACGGAAATCGCGACTCTCTTACTCAAGAACGTGATAGAGCCTGTCCCTCCAACTGAGATGAAGAAGGGTTTCTACAGCCCTTACTTCATCGTACCCAAGAAAGGTGGTGGCTTACGACCGATCTTGGACTTGCGAGTTTTCAACGGGCTTTGCACAAACTTCCATTTAAAATGTTCACACGTTCAAAGACACATTCTAACTTGCGTCCAGCATCTAGATTGGTTCGCAGTGGTAGACCTGAAGGACGCATATTTCCATGTCTCAATATTGCCTCGACATCGACCCTTTCTACGGTTCACATTCAACGGCTAGGCATATCATACAAGGTCCTCCCCTTCGGCATGTCCCTGTTCCCACACATCTTTATGAAGGTCGCAGAGGGAGCCCTGCCCTGCTTCGGGAAGCAGGCATCCGCATTCTCAACTACCTCGACGACTGGCTCATTCTGGCCCACTCTCAAGTGCTACTATGCGCCCACAGGGACCAGATGGCCTCAGCCATTTAGGGCTTCAGGTCAACTGGGAAAAGAGCAATCTCACCCCAGTTCAGAGCATCTCTTTTCTCGGCATCCTTGGTTCTCGGATCTTGTACTCCTCGCGACAGTCCCTCCCTGGAAAATCCCCCTGAGGAAGGACCTTCATTCTCAGGGACGGGGCATGCTCTGGCATCCGCACCCAGACCTCTGGAACCTCCATGTCTGGCCCTTGGACGGGATGTGGAATATCTAGCTGATCTACCACCTGCTGTCGTAGACACAATCAACCAAGCCAGAGCTCCTTCTACCATGCAACTTTACGCCCTGAAGTGGTGCTTGTTTGCAAATTGGTGTTCTTCCCGGGCTGAAGACCCACAGAGGTGCGCTGTTAGGTCAGTGCTTTCATTCCTGCAGGAGAGGTTGGAAGGGAGCCTGTCCCCTCAAGATCGCGGTCGCGGGTCGGGGACCTGCAAACGTTCTCTGTCAGTGACACCAACCTGGAATTTGGTCCGGCAGACACTCACGTGATCCTAAGACCGCGACCGGGCTACGTGCCCAAGGTTCTCACTACTCCCTTCAGGGACCAGGTAGTGAACCAGCAAGCGCCTTTGTTGCTGTGTCCTGTACGTGGTTTTTGTATCTACTTGGACCGCACGCAGAGCATTAGATGTTCTGAGCAGCTCTTTGTCTGGTTTGGTGGACAGTGGAAAGGGAAAGCTGTCTCCAAACGGAGGCTATCTTTGCAAGATTTTACAATCTCAGGGTTGAGTCAGTTTCGTCCCGTGTTTTCTCAGGTCTGAGCCGTAGAACTCGGTAAATGCTGGGTGGACCGCTTGCACATAGCACCCTTTCCTCCCGCTGAGGTAATACCATGCACCTTTACCCCAGGAGATCCCACAAACTTGGCTCCCTGGATGATTCCTCCCAAGCCCTCTGATCTGCGAATTCAGCGGAGGAATTCGCCGACCAAGACCAATGCAGGTACTCAATTTACCCTGTACTGGAATAGGTGCTCCACAGGACGGGCTCCCACGTGGACTTTTCATGCGTATTTTCCACGGTACGGTCCCCTTGCGAGTGGACCCGCGTCTCCCTTGGACATTCCTCATGGACCCCTGGTCTCTGTGTTTGTAGCAACTCCTCCCTCCCAATGAGGTAGGATCTACCACCGCGCCATTCTCCACATGTGACCTAAAAGCCCATGTGATGTAATTCACCGCTTTACCTCCCCCAGTCTGGGCAGGAGTCATCTCCGCTGGGTCTTTCCCCCCTGAAAGAAAAGGAAAACTGGGAAAGATCGCCATCCCCGATGTGTATGATAGCATTAAGATGGCCCAAGCCACTTTAAATCTATGCGAGTAACATAGAGAGAAAAGGCGCGGCTGGCGCGGCCTGCTCCCATGCTTGGCACGTCGCCTTGTTCCCCCCTGCCAGGGGTAAAGAACCAGAAGGCTTTGACGATTTTATGAGGCGTTGGGGAAGGGTACGTGCAGCCTGGCACAGGTGGTCTCTTTGGCATGTAAAATACCTGCCCGCTCCTGTGTCAGCAGTACACGTACATGGCTCAGCGCATGGCGTGATTTAAATTGAATCCCTAGTGCCACTTCTTCGACAAAACGTTGAAATGAGTGACAGACGGGGAATGTCTAGGTTACGGATGTAACCTCCGTTCCCTGATGGAGGGAACGAGACGTTGTGTCCTCCCGGCCACATTGCTGAACCAAGCCACTGTTGTGGCCGAACCTTATTGTCGGCTCCTCAGAAAAATCCTGCATGAAACAGTTGCATTTCCCTTCCTTTATACCCGTATGTCTGGGGGCGGGACATGCTAATTCTGTCGGCCAATGTCTCATTGGCCTTTTCTCATAGATCAGAGATGCAAAAGGCTCTTAAGAGAGACCCCTAGTGTAGCTTCTTCGACACAACTTCTCATTCCCTCCATCAGGGAACGGAGGTTACATCAGTAACCTAGACGTTTAAGTGGGCCTTGATGGATAACAGTAAAAATATAAGATAAATTGTTTTCTACTGTTAAGTGGGCCTTGATGGATAACAGTAAAAATGAGCCCTATGAATAAGGGGACAAGTGTGAATATAAGCCCTAAAAATTAAAAAGAGACAGGATGAATGGAGTAAATGTTGCCTAATAGAGAAGATTTTTCTTGTATATGTGTAATGGATGTTGGGAATGAAAGCCTGTCTCGTGAAACTTTGGAAAGGAATTTCCTTGGTTAACAGAAATCTTGGCGTTGTGGGTTGTTTGACAAATTTACAAAATTGCAACATTTGTAATCCAGATAGAAAAACTCAGTCTTTAATACATAACTAACGAAGAGAATATAAGCAATTTACAGCAAAGAAAATCTATTTTCAAACTTCCTTCAATAAATGAGGCAAAAGAGTAATACAGTATAAATTAACAATAGAGAAAATAATAAAAACGATGAGACAACACATCTGTAAAACAAAATGTGCATGAAAGGTACATTTTTTTTAACTTTTGGCTGGCAGAACAAAATTTAGTCAAAGGCGGTTCTATTCAGGCAACACAGGAATCCTGGTTTAAGATTAGATAAACTGAGAAAAAGCAGCTGTTGACTGATCATAACTCCTAACTAGACTGTAGCAAAGACAAGTATTTAACTTCATACAAGAGAAGTTATACAGTTAAGTGATATAACTGTGCTTATGAGTTCATTTCACAGTGACAAGTAAGAATAATAAAATAATAGAAAACTTTAAAGTACTTGAATTTCATTTGGGAAATCACATTATCTGAGAAAAAAACGTTGACTCCAGTGTTTTGCAATAAATGAAATTCAACTAAGTAATTGCATTTTAAACAAAGGTTGTATTAAAGATAAGTGTTCATAATACATAAGGTATAATTATGGTAGCCACTCCTGTGGACATATTATGATTAAAATATCCATTGTGTAAAGAACTTATAGATAAACTCTCAAACAAATGGCAAAAAAGAACCAAAAATTTTATGACAAAATGGCCAAAGGAAGATTTGATGTATCTTTGTGTGAGGAAATGGAAACAGATTACAAACTAAAGTTAGGAGTAATGAAAATAAAAAGAGAAAAGCAAAAAGAGAGAGGGAGAAAGAAGTGCTAGCATTGTTCAAAACAGGAGAAAATTATCTGAAAAATATAAGACAGGCTAGAAAAATATTGAAGGATGCAGAAAAAGAGATAAGTAAAAAAATGAGACGAGGCACTTGTCAAACCACCTCCATATGTGCCCTCAGAAGGACAGATCCCAATAATCAAGGGAACTGTAGAGGTTCTAGGAAAAATGCAGATGGAGGGACATGTGGAGTTAGAAAAAGAAAGACAAACAAGACTGGAAGTCAGACTGAAGGAAAAAAGAGAGTTCAGAAAAAGTGAGAAAAACCTGGCATTCGATTGTTATAAACACGGGCAGTTTTAGAAAAAAAATTATTGAAATATTATGAAGATACTCTATGTGAAAAAGAACTGTTAGGACAAGTGAGAACAGAAGAAGAGGAGATTGAAGCAGAAGCGCAAGTAATAGAAGCACAAATACATAAAAGAATTAAAGAAACAGAAAAATGGATACATCATAATAGGTAAACAGGGAGCAGCTTTGAGTATAACAGAATTCATTTGTAAAAAAAATTGGTTTAATGTGGTAGATTCTGCTCCACATGTATCCTTATATTTAGGAAAGAATTGTAAATTGGGGCCAATGATGAAAAAAAGAAGCTAAACAGTGCCAATGGGAAACAACAGTAAATCCATTGATTTTTCATTCTGCTGACAAAAATTACATGAAAATTTGAGGAAAGTAAACACTTATTTGCATTCACGTATGCTGGTAAGCAGTATATCTATACCAGAAAGCCACAATGGAAATGCTAACATGTCAAGATAATGGGAAAGAGAAATTAAAAAGAAGGATTTAAAAAAAAAATTTAACTGGAGTATGAAAAGTAAATCTAAAATTAGAAAACTTCACGTGCATGTGTCTGTTTTAAGTTCTGTCTATTCAACTTTATGAGAGAATACATTTTTTGACAATATTAAATTAAACACTAATTTCTTGATATCTAAATGTAAAAACGTATCGGGTAACATGTGTAACCCTTGTTCCCTGAAAAAAGCGGAACGAGATGCTGCGCTTTGCTAAGCGCTATGGGAACAATCCTAGTTGTGACCTAGCTGTGAATATGTGTGTAACACGTCAATGAACATTGACCGGAATTTATAGCCTCGGCTGATGTAGTCATTAGACGCACCTGTGGCCAGGCTATAAATGGATGCGTCACCAGGTGTCGTCAGATACTTCTTTTTGAAGAGCAGTCCTGGGACGTCCCAGTGCGGCAAATAAGCGCAGCATCTCGTTCCGCTTTTTTCAGGGAACAAGGGTTACACATGTAACCCGAGATGTTCCCTTTACAAAAAGCTTCACTATGATGCTGCACTTTGCTAAGCGCTATGGGAACAAAATACCCACGCCGCCGCACTGGGGCTGTCCGGACCCCAGCAGTTGTGAAGTGTGCTCATAAGAACACGAGAGGTCGTGTTTGAGCTTGAGATGTCGACTCAAGGGCGTAAAACCCGGAGGAGCAAGAACATCTAAACCACAAAATGTATGAATGTGTGCGGAGTGGACCAGCCTGCCGCATCACAGACTTGCTTATAGACCATTTCAACAGCTATTTGCAGATGAAAGGAAGTGACGTGTTTGGCCCTTAGACGTTTCCGGTTAGTTATCGCGCATATTCAAAACAACAGACGGGAGGCGGTTTTTTATGGCAATTGTTCGATTATTTTCTTATTCATTTGATAAAACATGTCCAAATTTAAATTAGGAGCGTGCTGTTCGGTTGTTGGCTGTTCTCTCAGGCCCGGAACTAACTTGCTTTCGGAAATCAAAGCGTTTAGATTTCCGAAAACCAAAAAACACCGTGACGCCTGGATTGCGGCAGTGAAGAGAGAAGGCTGGATACCAACTAGCAACTCTAGAATATGCAGCACACATTTTATCTCTGGTAAGTAAACGACATTTTTGTCACTAAATAATTTGTATTTCTATACGTTAACTAGTTAAGTATGATGAATCATTATTTGAGCTAGCAGTTTGGCTCCGTCATTGTTTTCATATAGCATGTAAGTTAATGTTAAATAGCTAACGTTAGCGTTTTGATACGTTTGCAGTGAAAAATCCATATTTTTATTTCCATTTCATTTCTAAATATACTGTGGGCTGTAATTGGGAAAGTAGCCGTACATTAGTTGTCTAGCTAAGTTATCCATTCAGCTGACAGCAGTGTATAACACTTTACAGTAATGTTTTATTGTGTAATATTAGCTGCATTATTTCACAAAATATAACAATAAACAATTTTTTTCAGGACTTGTTTCATGTTAATTCCAACATGTACTAATGCATTAAAAAATAACAGTATGGTTATTTTCTCATTGCTCATTAACCTGGTTAATTTAAACATTTAATCATTTAGCAGACGCTTTTATCCAAAGCGACTTCCAAATGAAGAGAGCAATAAAAGCAGTCAAATCATCGTATATTAAATATTAAAGTAATATATTTTTTATTACAAATGTGTTTTTAATTATTGTGTGTTTTAAAGTTAACCCGATTTTGCCATAGGCCACTAACAAGCTGTACATTATGAACTTGTGAACAATTGTAAATGTATTAGACTTGCTGTAAAATTTTAATTGTTTGTTCATTATACCTAAAATATTACGAATACAATACCCTTTTTAAAGTGTTACAGTGCAGTATGCAGTGGTCATTCTGATAGCTAGCTAGCCAGTTTATTGATGATTACATTTAAAATGCTCTTGGTCTTTGTCATCTATCTTCAACCAGTGATGTGTAAAATATATAACCTATCCCAATAATGTTTTTCTACTTGTGTCTTTAGGAAAGCCATCAGATGATCCCCTAAATCCAGATTACATACCATCAAAGCTTCCTCACAGACCTGACACCTCCAGAAAAATGGACCGATATCAGAGGTCTCTGAGACGAGCATCAGAGGTCTCTGAGACGAGCATTGCAGTTCAGTCTACTGAGGAAGTAGAGGACATGGACATAAATATAACTGAAGTTTGTGTGTGCAAATTTCTGTGAGAATGTGCTGTCTGTAGAAGCGGTCCAGTTTTGTTCTGATCTGAGCCCAGTACTCTTTAGAGAACTCTACTTTCTGAATGTGGCAGTCCTCTGTTGTCCAAATGACAAAGAAAGATGTTTTGAGTTCACACACTGCCATTTGCCCCTGAACTTGTGCATAGTATGCATGGTTCTGTTTAAGCTTAAAGTTTTTCCCTAGACAGAAATCTTTGTGCTTGATAGCATCAGTTATGGACATATTTGCATACTTTAAGGGGCATTTTATTTCAAGTGTTGCACGTGGGCAGCACTTGCAATGGACTATTCCATCTGGGCTGGCTCCTAAATGAGGAAACTTTGGATTTACTACTAACCCTATTTCTTCCACTATCAAGCTGTCATGACAAGTCATCTGCTTTGAAGTAAATGCTTCTCTAGCTAGTTTTTCATTATTCTTTCCCCAAGCTAAGGATGGTACATTTCTGCTGGATGTGTAGCCCATGATTTTAGATGTCACGCTAGCTTGACTTGTCTTGCTTTTTAACACTTCATTAAAGTGGCTAGCGGTGATTCTGCCCTGTCTCTGCTCAAACCACTGTTCACAAGAGGACTGATCCAGTGTACTTTCTTGGAGGTGCTTACAATTCAGTTCATTAAAGTAAGTAGGGATGGTTTGCATGATTTTATCTAGCTCATTTTGTAGTTCATCTTGTGACAATAAACTGTGCTTCTCATCAAAAAGCTGTGTAAGGGGCTTTGGCAAGCTTGTTGCATCTACAATGCTGTCGGTACAAGGTGTGTCACTAGGAACTGCTACGTGCGATTCCTCACTAGAATCTGCCTCAACTGTAGTCAGAACATCAACCCTGTCTGTGTTCTCCTTCTCTCCCTCAGATGCAGTGTCTGTATCACTACCTACAGTGATAGTGGTAAACAGTGCACAGTCTGGGATCTCATTCTGAAATCAGAATCACATTAAGTCATAGTCAAATTTATTTGTGTAGTACATCTCACAATACAGATCATTTCCAAAAAAACATGTTAAGAGTGAATGTATATGCTTATGATGGTATAGTTACATATCTTTATTGCATTTGGTTTACATTATTTGGTAACACTTTAGAATATGGTTCTTTTGTTAATGAGTAACTACACTGGAACACATGAGTAACACAATATTAACAATCTAGTAACTAGTCAAAATCATAAATACTTTTCTATGACCTGCTTTGTCCTTAAAAATTTCCTATTTGACGATTCAGTCCATACAAATGCACACACACATATACTGTATGTGTATGGAAAAACATGAAATGTGTTGTTATGGTTATTTATTTATTTCACAGATATAGTTAGATACATGAATACATATATGGATATAGTCACCATATATACATGTAATATATGTATATATATCCATGCAAACCATATAGGAACATGTGTTTTGTCATCAGGTTTCTGCAAATTCATTACCTTCAATGACTTAAAAAGCATGCTTGGTGAGACCGGTGTGACTACAGTGGGTAAGACGGGCTCCCTACTCTGAATTGCTCTTTGTCTGACAGGCTTGGAAAAGTCTATGTCTGCTACTGGTTTTGGATCAATCTAAAACAAAGTGGGATTATAAATTTGCTGCGAGTATCTACTTTTATATAAAAGCAGCAACACACCCCTTATGAAAATTAACTATGGTTATTAACCAAGTAAAATCTAGTAACCATGTTTTTGTTTCGTTTTTTGATACTCATTTGTATAACCATAGTTTTATTATAAGTGCCATGGTTAAACTATGGTTAGTGTTGCAAAACTATGGTTAATTTTGTGGTTACCATGGTTTAACCATGTTTTCTATTTGCATTAAAACCATAGTTCATTTTCATAAGGGATGTGATTAGAATTAGATTTTTAATTTAATATGAATTAGAACAACAACAACAAAAAATACACGTTAGCCCGAATTGAATTGCATGCACCTTCTTGTTTATTCGTGACCACATGCAGGGCTCAGATGTCACAGAAGGAGCATTCAAACCTTCTCTAACACACTGTTCCACAGCAACCAGGATCGCAGCAACATGGCTACACACTTCACCTAACCTAACCACAAATATTTCCAAACGTATGAAATAATAAATTATGCAATGGGTAATAATAGAACACAACAATTCGTTTACTAGAGGATTATCAATGTGATTTATTATTTGAATAGACATATTTACCCAGCCATGCAAGTGCAATGCCCACTAATAACCTCCCCGGTCACCTTAGCAACGAACCACGCAGAGTACGTTTTTGACAATGTCTGACTTGCTCCAACTTCACCAAATACAAGACAGACATCGTCCACATTGTAGGAACAAAACAAACTTTTCCACTAAGGAAGTAGTTGTAAGCATCTAGGCTACGATATGCCTTGACCGCGTCTCTCGTGTAGACACACTCGGTCTCAACCAGATAATGGTACACGTCTGGATACGACACTTCAGGTAAATGTTTTACGTTCTGAGTGAATAGTTGTCGCCTCAGCGTCTGATTTAAAGGGTCCGGTAATTCCACGCTATCGCCTATTTTAATTTTTTTTAAATATCTTAACTGTTCTGTTTTAGCTAGATTTAAAAAGTACGTGCTAGTCATTTTGTTTTGACAGCTCTGTGTTTTAAAAATGGCGCCACCGGAAGTGCTTCAGGGCCAGACATGCGCAGTAGCATTCCAACGCGTTTGTTATTGTTTACGTCCTTGAAATGGCCTATACATGAGCTTCAGATGTTGACTGAGGGGCGTAAGAGCCAGGAGTAGCATGAACATCCAAACCATAGAGCCTGAAGAATGTGTGCGGAGAGGACCAGCCTGCCGCATCACAAACTTGATTAGACATGAGCTTAGATGTCGACCCAAAGGCATAAGAGCATGAACATCTAGTAACATGACCATAAATCCAGATGAATGTGTGCGGAGAGGACCAGCCTGCTGCATCACAACCTTGTAAAGACATGAGATTGAGATGTCGACTCAAGGATGTAAGAGCCCGGAGTAGCATGAACATCTAAACTATAAAATCTGATGAATGTGTGCGGAGAGGACCAGACTGCCGCATCACAAACTTGCTGCAGATGGACCCCTCTAGCCAAGGCTTTTGAGGAGGTCGACTCCTCTGGTGGAGTGAGCCCTGACACCTACTGGCGAAGCTTGACCTCGCACCTCATAGGACAGGGCAATAGCATCCCACACCCAATGCGACATAGTCTGTCTGGTAGCAGCCGCCCCCCTGCTGTGGCCCCCATAGCAGACAAATAATTGCCCTGACTTACACCACTGGCTAGTGCGGTGGACATAAGTCTGAAGGGCACGGACTGGGCAGAGTCTGTGAAGTCTTTCTTGCTCCGGCGTTTAAAACGGCAGTGAGCAGAAGGCTTCCAGAGTGACAGGATGTAGTCAGGATGCGGATGCAGAATAGCTTTGGCCATACCTGGGGCAAATTCTAACCAGGCTGGCAAAACAGACAGAGCCTGTAGATCCCCAATCCTCTTAAGAGAAGTAATCGCCATAAGAAAGACCATCTTGAGAGTCAGAAGTCTGTCAGACGCTGACTTTAGAGGTTCAAAGTGGGTCTCAACCAGACCCTCCAGGACTATGGCCAAGTCCCATGAAGGAGTTCTGGTCCTAACAGGGGGCATCAGTCGCATGGCTCCACGAATGAAGCGAGCAAGTAGAGGATGTTTCCCAAAGGCACCCCCTCCATCAAGGCGTGGCAAGCCAAAATGGCGGCCACATAAACCCTGAGAATAGCGGGGCATATGCCTGTTGACAGTTTTTCCTGCAGAAAGTCCAGAACTGAAGCGAACTGGCAGTTAGCTGGTTCTGCAATATGAACTTAGTAGAGGGAAACGCATACAGGCGCATTCTGGGCCATGTATGCGCCACCACGTTCAACCCCCCTGGGGGGTACTGGGTGACTCGGGGAGAAGTAGAGGAGACATTGCGCAGTTCATAGAGGTGAAGAGGTCCTCTTCTGCCCTTTAAAATCTACCCAGATCTTCTCCAAGTGGAGGGACCCCTAGCAATTAAAATGTCCTTGATAACCTTGTAAGGCTGGGTGCCAATGTGCTAATGTGTTTACATTCAAAGGCAAAGAGCATTTGAAGATCAACTTAGAGAAGATCAACAAATGAACTTTCTCACAATTAGCATCTCTTCCTGAGGCACCGCACCCCACTGAGCGAAGACTGCAAAATTCACACCTCACTGTTGCCCTTCCACATCTGTCCCATTCTCTCCCCTCTCCTCCTCATCCATTCCCCCTCAGCTCAGAATCACCTCAAACTCACCTAATATCTGTATGTAACAAAAGACCATATCTGATGTATACAAATAATGTAACTAGTGTAACATGTTTGGTATCATTCAAAATGTCTCAGTGCGTCTGGTATAGTGTTTTGTTCCCAGGTTTATAAAACTCAATGACAACAAAGTTATAAGGTCTTTGCCAAATACTGAATAACTATGGAGATCTATACCCCTCCTTGAAGATTTAACACCAGGAAGCCAAGAACCCATTCACCCCCAAATTCTCAAAGGACAATACCATTTGGTACACAATGTGTATTCTGTCTGGATATTTAAGGAAGGCTGGCCCAGAGCTCAAGGTTCTCTGTAGTCAGACGATCCCGCACACCTCACTGTGTGTAACTTTAATAACAGAATTCTGCATTCAGATTTCCCAAGCTTTGCATTTACATGTAGTTTTCTCAACTGCCAGGTATGTTCTTTGACTTGTTTCTCTAACTTGTGTTTTAAATCTTACCTGGCAAATAAATTGTTACCTTTTGATTTATTCTGTGTTCCTCTGAAATCATTTATATCAATATTGGTTCTTTAAAATAGGAGAAACTGCTCTGGAGGAACCGAGCAGGAGAATACCATTTTATATCATAACTGAAGCTTTAATGTAGGAGGAAGCCACTTAAAGACTATCAGTTTGAATCTCATTAGAAACTGATCAAAAGGTAAATGAATAGAAGAGGATTCAGAGTAATCAATAACTTAAATGATTAAAATAAAAGAATGATCAGAAAGTATTTAGAGCTTTAATTCTAAATTAGAGGTCAACTTAAAAATGGAGTCAGATTAATATAAAATTGGAGTCAGATAAAATTAATAACGGGATGAATTTGTAAAGTGCAAATTATTAACAATAATTGCTTTACTTCAGTGCTCAGAAAAGACAGAACAACGCAGAGACCTTCAAGGGGCAAATCTATATGTTTTTAGCAGTTGTGCCTGCCCATTTTTACAACCTCATGAGAAAGCCCTGTGCACCTCAGTTGGTACCCAACAGGGGCCAAGCATGAAAGGTTCCACAATTGGGACGATATACAGTACCCTGTGCCTGAGAAAGAAGGTCCTTCCTGTTCGGAAATGCCGAGGCTGGCCGTCGATGGGAGAATTTAACTCCGAGAACCATACTCTGTTCAGCCAGCTCGGCGCTATCAGAAGGAGGCAAGTCCCTTGCTGGCAAACCTTGTCAAGACTCCCGGGAGCAGAAAAAACGGGGGAAAAAGCGCATACAGTTGCATTCAGGGTCATGTATGTGCCTTTAAGTCCAGACCCATGGGGGCTGGGTGACTTAGGGAGAAGTAGAGGAGACATTGCGCTATCATAGAGGCGAAGAGGTCCTCTTCTGCCCTGTGAAATCTCACCCAGATTTTTTCACTACCTCTAGTAAATCTGCTCCCACACACACGGGCATCCAGGGACGAAACTGTCCTGAGTGACAGGAGCTGCCCTGGGCCCAAGGAGGATCCAACGTGCCAGAAATTCAGCTGACGTGAACGTGGATCCCCGATAGTTTACATAAGAGGCTACTGCTGTATTGCCGACCCGCACCAAGACATGGCAGCCTCAGGAGGAAGTATTTCAGGGCCAGAAGTATGGCCATCAGCTTGAGACAGTTGCTGTGACAACAGAACTGACGACTCTCCTATCCCTTTAAGCCGGATGACCACTTAAGGCCGCTACCCAGCCCGTCAGGGAGGCGTCTGTCGTTAGCAGCCTGTGATGACAAGATGCACCTAGAGTGGGACCCAAGGTAAGAACCGGGGTCTGAACCACATAGAAAGGGAACGAAGCACGTGGCGTAACCCTTATTTGCTTTAGGGGACCGGCCCCCGGATAAAACCCCCTGGCATCTAGCCACAGCTGAAGTGGTCTCATGTGCAGAAGGTCCGAAGGGATCACCACGGACACCAACGCCATGAGACCTAGTATTCAATGATACTGACAAGCAGTACAACCTCGACCTAGTCCGACCTTGCTCAGGGTGTTCTAGAATGGAAACGATTCGTGCGGGAGACGATTGTGCCTGCATCGTGACTGAATTCCATATAATCCCCAGATGCGTCAAGACGATATCCCTGTGCTGAACTGCCAGTTCTTGGAACTGCGCTAGGATCAGCCAGTCGTCTACATAATTCAGAATGCGGATGCCCTGGAGTTGCAGAGGAGCCAGTGCTGCATCCATGCATTTCCTGAATGTGCGGGTTAATAGGGCTAGGCCAAATGGAAGAACCCGGTACTGGAAGGCTTTGCCCCTGAAAGCGAACCTCAGGAACTTCCTGTGCTGTGCCTCTATATGAAGATATGCGTCCATGAGATTGATGGTGACCAGCCAAATGTGATGTTGGGCTTGAGACACGATCGTCTTGACACCGAGTGGTTCAAGCCTCGAAGATCTAGAATCGGATGCAACCCCCCACCTTTCTTGGGAACCAGGAAGTATCTGCTGTAATAGCCTGACTCTTTCTCTGGAAGGGGAACATGTTCTATGGCCCCTTTGACCAAGAGATTTTGCAGTTCTTCTCACAGTAGACATGCCTGTCCTGGTTTAACAGTAGTGGGAACCACGCTGTTGAAACGGGGAGGACGACGAGCAAATGGAATTCTGTAGCCTCTTTCTACTGTTTCTAGAACCCACATAGAAATACCTGGCAGAAGTTTCCACGCTGCCAGGTTCTCTGAGATGGGTATTATTTCTGACACTTCCTGTTGAGGGGATGTCGAGTGTTCCGCGTCCTGGATCAAGGCAGGAAGCAACGGTACATCCAAATCTTTGTTGGAAGCCTCTATCACCCGAAACACCAAAGGCGGCGGGAGTGAAGAGGTTTCGTGAGGGTATCGGGAGGGCCGAAGTGGATAATACACTCGCCTCATACCGAGGGGAACTACCCCCACAAGGTTGGGTACAAGACCGTCAGGGTTTCTTTTTCTTAGAAATCATGCCCCTGAGGTCTTGCTTTGGGGGCTGCTGAGGGTGACGAACTGGACCCCAGTCTTTACGAGGGGGGGCACAATCCGCCACGTTTTGTTTTAGAGCCTCCCGTCTAGAAGGACCAGGGCGGGGCTGGGTGGCTGACGGCCCGTCCCCCTGAGTGAGATGCCCACACTCAGGTCCTTCAACAGATTTAGCCTAGTGTGCTTGTAATACTGCCATAGTGTGCAGGGCAACACCAGCCTGACCTGCTGCCTGATAAGCTTTCCCTACAAGTGTGGAGGTGGTCCTGCACAGCTTTGTGGGGAGAGTAGGTCTCTTTAGTGATGATGCCAAGCCAGGTGAGAGAAAACCCGCAGGTGTCTCTTCTACCGGTGGCATCACCAAATACCCCCGAGCTTCAGCACCCACGATAGTTGAATACACCAACGTCGAGGGCACGAAGACATGGAAGAATAAATTTCCTCCATAAAGAAAATATTTGTTATGGAGGTCATAGAAGAAAGGAAGGGACTGATATAGAGTTCCATTCCCTCTTTTATTTATTTAATTATATTGGCCACCAGACAGAAATTAGTCTTCTAGTTTGGAGCGTTTGGGGGAGGGTTTCTTGTTCGCGTGGCCAGTCTAGCTGTAGTCTGGCCACAGCCCGCGTAATCAAAATCAAAATCAAATCACTTTATTGTCACACTACTGTGTACACGAGTGCAACAGCAGGTGAAATTCTTGTGTGCAGTTCCGAGCAACATTGCAGTAATGACAGTGACGAGACATAAACCACTTTACAATAACAACATATTTACACAACATAATTTACATAACAAATGTACACATACTTACACAACAATTTACATATCAAATGTACACAATACACACAATGTAGAATACACATACACTAGATAAGGGTATAATATATATATACACTAACTGAATTGGGAGCGAGAATATATTGACAGAATGAAGATTAATAAAGTGCAGTGATTGTTGATCGTGAGAGATCATGTGTTCAAAAGTCTTATTGCTTGTGGGAAGAAGCTGTCATGTAGTTGGGTGGTGCGGGTCCTGATGCTGCGATACCGCCTGCCTGATGGAAGCAGTGAGAGCAGCCCATGACTCGGGTGGCTGGAGTCTTTGATAATCCTCCGAGCTTTATTCACACACCGTCTGTTATATATATCCTGGAGGGAGGGAAGCTCACCTCCGATGATGTTTCTGGCCGTTCGCACCACCCTTTGCAGGTCTTTGCGGTTGTGGGCGGTGCTATTGCCGTACCAGGCGGTGATGCAGCCAGTCAGGATGCTCTCTACAGTGCTGGTGTAGAACCGTGTGAGGATGTGTTGGTTCATTCCAAACTTCCTCAGCCGTCTCAGGAAGAAGAGGCGCTGGTGAGCCTTCTTCACAACGGCCTCAGTGTGGACAGACCATGTGAGTTCCTCAGTAATGTGGACACCGAGGAACTTGAAGCTGCTGACTCTCTCCACCGGTGCTCCATTAATGGTGATGGGGCTGTGTTCTCTGTCTTTCTTCCTGAAGTCCACCACAAGCTCCTTGGTTTTACTGACGTTGAGGGAGAGGTTGTGCTCCTGACACCAGCGTGTCAGAGTGTGCACCTCCTCTCTGTAGGCTGTTTCATCATTGTCAGTGATCAGACCTACAACCGTCGTATCGTCAGCAAACTTAATGATGGCATTGGAGCTATGTGTCGCCACACAGTCATGTGTGTAAAGGGAATACAGGAGTGGGCTGAGAACACAGCCCTGCGGGGCTCCAGTGTTGAGGGTCAGTGATGAGGAGATGTTGCTGCCCATTCTAACCACCTGACGTCTGCCTGACAGGAAATCCAGGATCCAGCTGCACAGCGAGCTGTTTAAGCCCAGAGCCCGGAGTTTCACATCAAGCTTGGAGGGCATTATGGTGTTAAATGCTGAGCTGTAGTCTACAAACAGCATTCTCACATACGTGTTCCTTTTTTCCAGGTGGGATAGAGCAGTGTGTATTGTAGATGCAATAGCATCATCAGTGGAGCGGTTGTTACGGTAGGCAAACTGCAATGGGTCCAAAGAGGTGGGCAGAACAGAGCAGATGTGATCTCTGATCAACCTCTCAAAGCATTTGCTGATGATGGGGGTGAGGGCAACAGGACGCCAGTCATTTAAGCAAGTGATTTTTGATTGCTTCGGTACAGGCACAATGGTTGATGTTTTGAAGCATGTGGGGACTTCAGACAGGGAGAGGGACAGGTTGAAAATGTCCGTAAAAACACCAGCCAGTTGGTTCGCGCATGCTCTGATGACGCGGCCCGGAATGCCGTCTGGACCCGTGGCTTTGCGAATGTTCACCCATCGAAAGGATCGGGTTACATCCGCAACAGAGACGGAGAGTGAACCATCATCTGTAGTATCGGCTGCGAGTGCTCTCTCCGCGAGGGCGGTGTTATTGTCCTCGAAACGAGCATAAAAAGTATTAAGCTCGTCCGGGAGAGAGGCAACGGTGTTCATGGCGGAGTTTTTATTCTGTTTATAGTCCGTGATGATGTTAATTCCCTGCCACATACTTCTGGAGTCAGTGGTGTTGAACTGTCCTTCAATTTTGTACCTGTACTGGCATTTGGCTGTACTGATGGAGTTACGGAGGGCATAACTGGCTTGTTTACGCTCCTCCGCGTTCCCGGAATTAAAAGCGGTGGTCCGCGCAGTAAGTGCCGCGCGAACATCGCCGTTAACCCATGGTTTCTGGTTGGGGTAGATCCGTATAGTTTTTGTCGGAACAACGTCCTCTACGCAATTCCTGATGAAACACGTTACGCTATCAGCGTAAACCTCGATGTCGTCATCGGAGGCAGACCGGAACATCTCCCAGTCCGCGTGATCAAAATAGATCACCTCGAGTAATTTCTCAGCCGCTTTATTATTGTGCGTGAAATGTACAGAGGTTCAGCGCCCCACCCCCCTCGTGAACCGAAGAGGCACCGAAGCGCACTTCGAGATCACGGGAAGGATAAGCTGGGTCTGGGGAGAGAGCGAGGGAAAGGGACGAACCCATCTCGTGCTCCTCAGCCAGATCCATGCGAGAGCCCCACGGATGAAATGTGGGCACTGACTCCCGGAAGTGAGCGAGCGCGAAGCATTTTGTCCAAAAGCAGATCGCAATGCTCACATTTGTCTCTTAATTCCACAGCCGATTTATTATTATGCGCAGGATTTACAGAGGTTCAGTGTCCTCGTGAACCGAAGAGGCGCCGAGGTGCGCTTCAGGCTTACGAGGATCAACTGGATCTGGGGAGAGAGCGAGCGAATGGGATGAACCCGTCTCTCGCTCCTCAGCCAGATCCATATGAGAGCCCCACAAATTAAGTGTGGGTGCTGACTCCCGGAAGCAAGTGAGGCGAGCGTGCAACGCGAGAGCAGAGTGCTCTTCTCCCAAACAAACAGAGCAAAACTGATGCGTGCACAGGGGAACACTGTATATATAAAAATATATATATTTTCTAGACAGAAGAGAAAGGAGAAAAGGTTCACTGCACACTGCATCTCAAATTGTAATTCCTAGCAGAGGAAAGAAAGTTTTGACAGGGTTTGTAAAACACACACACACAGAATCGCTCTGAAAAAAGAGGATCTGACAACACCTGGTGACGCATCCATGTATAGCCTGGCCGCAGGTGCGTCTAATGACTACATCAGCCGAGGCTATAAATTCCGATCATTGTTCATTGACGTGTTACACACATATTCACAGCTCGGTCACAACTAGGATCGTTCCCATAGCGCTTAGCAAAGCACAGCATCATAGTGAAGCTTTATGTAAAGGGAACCCATGATTATATGTTTTGTTTTTTATTTTTTTGTAAATATGTCTGGAGAACAATTTACATGTGAGTGCAACTTTATCAGTGAAAACTTGATCAACCAACAAAAATATGACAGGTAGAGTTTATTATTTTTGCTAGGGAATGTCTGAATGGAGAGATTTGAGTGAGACCTGTTAGTGCCATTAATAGACTTCTCTCTCTTGATGTCTCCACTCAAACAAAGGGGCACCCCGAATTTAGAAAAGATAGATAGCAGATTCTTTTAAGATTAGATATTTTTCTTTTATTTCTTGTTTTATATATAGAGTGTAGGCATTGGTTGATCATGGGTACACTGAGGGATGCCACTAAAACTAGATTTAAAGAAAATTCATTTAAGAATGAGTTAGATCATTTCATGTTCTCTACTTTTCAAAATTTGCTAAGTTTTGAGAAGTTTTTTCTTTGGTTTGTTCTGTGACCAATCATGCCAGATAAAATTGAAATATGTGATATATTTAATATAAAAATTATTGAGAATGCTAATAATAATTGGTCATTGGTAGCAGGTGAAACCCATGGAGAAACATTGAGATTAAATTGAATATCATAAATAATTTCAAGCTGTCATCATTATGTGTATGTTGTGCACTAACTCATTCTGCAACTAGTATCTCACCATTGTAGATGACCTGGCCAAATGATTTATTGAAGTGGCTAACACTGCAGGAGGAAGTCAGAGGAAAAAAGACTGAAAGATGTGGGCTATTATCTGATTGGTAATCATTACTGAATTGACATTACAAATGTGGATTAAATTTCTCTGGATAAGTTAATTTTGGTCATATATGACTAATTGGATTTTTACATTTACATTTACATTTATTCATTTGGCAGACGCTTTTATCCAAAGCGACTTACAAAAGAGGAAGAACATAAGCGAATCATCTTAAGGAGACAGTGGTACGAAAAGTGCCATACTACAAAGTTTCAGTATCATCACAATAGTATACAAAACCGATTTAAGTGCAACAAAAATTGTTAATACATTTAGATTTTTTTTTTTTTTTTTTAGCGGCTGGTTAAATACTCTTGGAAAAGATGTGTTTTTAGCCGTTTTTTGAATATAGAGAGTGAGTCAGCTTCACGGATTGAGTTGGGGAGGTCATTCCACCAACGTGGTATGATAAAGCTGAAAGTCCGGAAAAGTGTTTTGGTGCCTCTTTGTTTTGGTACAACAAGGCGCCGCTCATTTGCCGACCGCAGGCTTCTGGTGGGAGTGTAGCTCTGCATAAATGTTTTTAGGTATGCTGGAGCAGACCCAGTGATTGTTCTGTATGTCAGCATCAGGGCCTTGAATTTAATATGTGCATGAACCGGCAGCCAGTGGAGAGAGACAAAGAGTGGTGTAACATGTGCTCTCTTTGGTTCATTAAAGACCAGACGTGCTGCTGCATTCTGGATCATTTGCAGAGGTCTAATAGCACATGCAGGAAGGCCTGCAAAGAGAGCATTACAGTAGTCCAGTCTAGTTATGACAAGTGACTGAACAAGCAGTTGTGTGGCATGTTCAGAGAGGAAAGGTCTTATCTTCCTGATATTGTAGAGTGTAAATCTACATGATCTTGCAGTCTTTGAGATGTGGTCTGTGAAATTTAACTTGTCATCAATGGTTAGCCCTAGATTTCTGACCGTTTTGGATGGCAACACTGTAGTTGGACCCAGCTGCACAGTGATGTTGTGTTCAACATCAGGGTTGGCTGGAAAGACAAGGAGTTCAGTCTTGGCTGGGTTGAGTTGCAGGTGGTGTTCCTTCATCCAGGCTGAGATGTCAGCCAGACAGGCAGCGATTCGAGCGGTCACTGTGGTGTCGTTGGGCTGGAAAGACAAGTAAAGTTGCGTATCATCAGCGTAGCAGTGGTAAGAGAAACCATGTGACTGGATGATGGGTCCTAATGATGTTGTGTATATGGAGAAGAGAAGTGGCCCAAGCACTGATCCCTGAGGTACCCCAGTAAGTAACTGATGTGGCTTGGATACCTCACCTCTCCAGGCTACCTTAAAAGACCTACCTGAGAGATAGGAGTTGAACCAGTCAAGCACAGTTCCGGTGATGCCCAGTTTAGAGAGGGTGGAAAGTAGGATCTGATGGTTGACTGTGTCAAAGGCTGCAGAAAGGTCCAGCAGAATCAGAACGGATGATCTGGATTCAGCTTTCGCCAGTCTCAGCGACTCTGTGACAGACAGCAGGGCAGTCTCAGTGGAGTGACCACTTTTGAAGCCTGACTGATTGTCATCCAGCAGCTTGTTCTGTGAGAATTTTGACTTTCCAACTGCCATCCATGGGTTCAATACCCATGTCTAAATTGTTCTGAGGGTCTAAATTTAAATCCAGCATCTAATCACTGAATTATTGATTTAAAGAGTAAATATTATTAATTTATTGCAAAGTAAGAGTTACCTATTGGATTGGTACTCACCTAAATTTTCCAGAGCATACCCTCACTTTAAATAAAAAGGTTAGTGGGTGTTACAAAGAGTTGATAGAGTATCTTTTTTCCAGTGTAAATATTTCCATTTTGAGATAAATCTATGAAAGTATCACTTTAGAGGCATACAGTTTCTGCACAGTGATGTTTGTCTCTACTATTTAACTGAATCATTTATCAGGAAATGCTGAGGAATATAAGAGAATAATAACTGAAAAATCTTATTGTTAAATTATGCTAAACATTAGGATTTAAAAGATGAGAATCATGAGAAATTAAAAGGATTTAATGTATTTTACTGATCAATTATTTCAAAACATAAGAGATTTGATTTTTTTTATCTAAAAATAAATGATATTTATTTTATTTTAACATTTACTTACTTTTTGGTTAGTTTAAAAAGGTGATTTTTGTTGTTTCATTAGATAGAATGGAACTTGCTTCTCATGAGAGAGTAAGAAAATAGACAAAGTAATCATCAGAGAGTTAATCAACAGAAAGAAAAAAGAAGGGATAAGATGGGTGTTGTAAATGTAAAGCTCTGCTTGAACAGAAGGCTAAAGTTAGTTGTATTTAATGTAAAGAGAATGTTGTAAAAGAGAGGAAAAGCTTGTGTTTATTAAAGATTAGATGGTTGTTGTTTTAGAAATCATTAAGGGAAATAATGCAGGTCTATATGAACATACTATGTGGAAGAAAAAAAGAGAGAAAAAGACTCAAGCTATAGCATTTTCAAGAAGCATAGATGGTTGTATCAACTAAGATTAATGCATGGTTTTAACCAATGCATAAGGGAAGAAGTAATACAAATAATTAAATAACAGTGATAAGGAGAATTAAATAACAAGAATATTAGTCTTCATTTTTAGGTTAATTAGTTTTTGTCCACATGTGAAGTCTGTGTGCAAAACAATGTCAGAAAAGGAATAATACCACCCATAGCTCATATGCCAGTGCCAGAAGGACAATTCAAGCATTTGTTTATGTATTATATGGACATGAGAAAGATAGATTTAGCACATGTCTGGAAGCAGTGCTATCAGCAGGTCAGGGGTCAGGAACAGTAATCAAATTTCTAACAAGAGAAGAAGGTTGAAAGTTCTGGAAGGTGTTTTTTTTTTTAGTTGGTTTAAAATGGAAAAGTTTGAAAGCAGTTAATATAATGAATTCTTATAATGATCACTTTATTCACTGTTGAAAGATAACTTAAATATATTATTGTGAGATTCTAAAATGAACAAGAAGGAACAGCTGTAATAAGATGGAATGTCCCTCTCTGAACCCCTCCCTTTCTCACTCTCTGTGTGATAAGTGTCTGCTTGAAACAAGAAACTCAAGAGCAGATGTTGAAGTGTGAGCTAAAGGCACATCTTTAAATTGTTGAATTTTCTTTTATATGGAAAATGATGTGATGTGACACAGATGTTAGATACAGTGACATACAGTGACATGAAGGAGATGTTCAAACTGCTTTCCTTATCATGATTAAAGTTTTAAGGGCAATTAAGGTTTTCCAAATTCAGAGGACAATTTGAAGTTAAGTGTTTATATTAAAGATAAGAGATTAAGTTGAACATTCATCTGAGAGAATAAAGTCTCGGGTTCGTATGTAACCTCCGTTCCCTGATGGAGGGAACAAGACGTTGTGTCGAAGAAGCGACACTAGGGGTCTCTCTTGAGCGCTGAATATGCCTCTGATCTATGAAAAAAGGCCAATGAGAGTTGGCGAACAGTATTTGCATACCCCGCCCCTGGACATATGGGTATAAAGGCGAGGAAATACACACGTTCATTCAGGATTTTTCTGAGGAGCCGGGAGTGTCCGGCCACCTCAGCGGCTCGGCTCAGCGACTTGGCTGGTTGGACACGACGTCTCGTTCCCTCCATCAGGGAATGGAGGTTACATACGTAACCGAGACATTCCCTGTCTGTTGCTCACCTCGACGTCGTGTCGAAGAAGTGACACTAGGGGTCCACTTTAAATCACGCCATGTGCTGAGCCGTGTACATGTACTGCTGACACAGGAGCGGGCAAGAATTTTGGTTACCCTAGAGGGGAACAAGGTGACGCTTGCCAACCTGGGAACAGGCCAAGCCTGGCAGGGCCTCTTTTCTCTCTATGTTTCTTGGCATAGAGCAAGAGCAGCCGGGGCCCTTACGGCATCGTGGGAAGGGGGTCTTACCGGTTTCCTATTCTTTCAGGGGGAAAAGTCCCTGCGGTGGCCACACCTGCCCGAAAAGGGGAGGTAAGGGTGGCGAAATACATCACATGGCCTCTTTGGTCACATGTGGAAAAAATGGCATGGTGGTAGATCCAGCCTCGAGGAGGGGGGAGTTGCTACAACACGGCGACCGGAGGGCAGCAAAAAACTGCCTAAGGGAGACGCAGGTCATCTCGTACGGTGACCATACCGCGGAAAATACACACAGGAGGAGTCCATGTAGGAGGCCTGACCTGTGTAGCACCTATTCCAGTACAGGGTAGCCTGGGGTACCCGTAGTGGACTGGGTCAGCAAGTTCCTCCGCTGAACTGCGGACCCAAGAGGGCTAGGGAGGAATCGACCAGTGACCCGGGTAGGTGGGATCTTCTGGGAAGGAAGGCGCACTGTTTTACCTCAGCCGAGGGAAAGGGCACTGGACGCAAGCGATTCACCTGGTCAGACCGATGACGTGTACCGAGTTCTACCGGCTCGGACCTGAGAAAACACGGGACGAGACTGACTCAACCCTGAGATTGTAAAATCTCCCAAAGGTGTTAGGTGTTGCCCAACCCGCTGCCCTACAAATGTCTGCTAGGGAGGTGCCCATAACCAGTGCCCACGAGGACAATGTACTTCTTGTAGAGTGTGCTCGAACCCGTAGGTGGGGTGGCAATGCTTGGGTGTGATAGGCCAGCAGGATGGCATCCACCACCCAGTGGGAAAGCCTCTGTTTGGAGACAGCGATCCCTTTCCACTGTCCCCAAAAGCAGACAAAGAGCTGCTCAGAGCACCTGAAGCTCTGAGTGCGGACCAGGTAGGCACTTAAGGCATGTACCGGACACAGCAGTGAGGGGGCTGTGTCTGCCTCCTCCCGGGGCAGCACTTGCAGGTTCACTAACTGATCTCTGAAGGGCGTGGTAGGAACCTTGGTCACGTAGCCCGTTCGGGGTCTTAGGATCACATATGTGTCTGCCGGACTGAAATCCAGGCAAATGTCGTTAACAGAGAGAGCTTGCAGGTCCCCGACCTTCTTGATGGAGGCGAGCGCAATCAGCAGGGCCGACTTTAGGGAGAGGGCCCTGAGTCCAGCTGATTCCAGCGGCACGAAAGTGAATCTCTGAAGACCGGCGAGGACCACCGAGAGATCCCAGGAGGGGAACAGGCCAGACCGGGAGGGATTTAACCTCCGGGCGCTTCTTAGGAACCTGATTATTAAGTCATGCCTACCCAGAGACTTGCCGTCTACTGGGTCGTGGTGAGCTGCAATAGCGGCATCATACACCTTCAAGGTAGAATGGGACAGCCTCCCCTCCAGCCTCTCCTGTAGGAACAGGAGTACTGACCTAACTGCGCACATCTGTGGGTCTTCTGCCCGGGAAGTACACCAATTCACTAAGCGATGCCATTTCAGGGTGTAGAGTTGCCTGGTAGAAGGGGCTCTGGCTTGGTTGATCGTGGCTACGACTGTGGGTGGTAGACCAGCTAGATCTTCCACATCCCGTCCAGGGGCCAGACGTGGAGGTTCCAAAGGTCTGGCTGCGGATGCCAGAGTGTGCCCCATCCCTGAGAAAGAAGGTCCTTCCTCAGGGGAATTCGCCAGGGAGGGGCTGTCGCGAGAAGTACGAGGTCCGAGAGCCAGGCCCGGGTGGGCCAATAAGGAGCCACAAGGGTGACTTGTTCCTCATCCTCCCTGACCTTGCATAGCACCTGTGCAAGAAGGCTCACTGGGGGAAATGCGTACTTGCGCAGCCCTGCCGGCCAGCTGTGTGCCAGTGCATCTGCCCCGAGGGGAGCCTCTGTTCGGGTGTACCAGAGCGGGCAGTGGGAGGTTTCTCTGGAGGCAAACAGGTCTACCTGGGCCTTGCCGAACCGTTCCCAGATCAGCTGAACCGAGTGGGGGTGAAGCCTCCACTCTCCACCAGGCAAGCGTTGTCGTGAAAGCGCGTCCGCTATCACGTTGAGGTTGCCGGGGATGTTGCACGCAGTGACTTGAGTCCAAAGGAGGAGCGTCGGGTGAGTTGTGACATGTGGCAGGAGCGTAGGCCGCCTTGGTGATTTACGTACACTACCGCAGTGGTGCTGTCTGACCTGACCAGGACATGTTTGTCTCGAACTAACGGGAGAAACTTCCGCAGGGCAAGAAAGACAGTCAGCAACTCCAGGCAGTTGATGTGCCAACGCAGTTGGGCCCCTTTCCAAAGGCCTGCTACTGCGTGCCCGTTGCACACGGCGTCCCAACCCGATCTGGAGGCGTCGTTGTGACCAAGACGGGTCGGGACACCTGCTGTAAGGGTACTCCTGCCCGTAGAAAACAGAGGTCTGTCCAGGGTTTGAGTGTTTGGTGGCAGGCGAGGGTGATCGTCACACGGTGCTTTCTTTTGAAAGCAAGCCGTGACCGCAACGTTGCCATGGTCATGCTCTCGCAGTGAGAGCATGAACCATCCACAAACACTGCCTCGGTGTGATCGTGCCCAGACACATGAGACAACGCCTGTGGCCGTCTGAAGCAGAGAGCACTCTACCGCATCCAGGGACTACAGAGGGGCGGAATGGCATCTTTAAAAAGATGCATCCTGAAAAGGACGTTCAACGCCGCTGTGTATTGCTCTTTCAGAGAAATAAACTCTTTTATAGAGAAAATTACTCTTTTAATAAACTCTTTTAGAACTCTGCACTGTCGAAGCACCCAGGGCAAGCTGCACGTGTCGGGGAAAATCTTTGATGAATCTCTCTAAAATTCAAGAAAACTCTCTGAGTCCCGAGTTCCAGATGCCAAAGTTGTAGTTTATTGAACACCAACAAACAACATGAGACCGGTCAGCTGTCCGTTCTGATTTCATTATCCTAAGTTCCCAGTTATATACCTTTTTGTTATCTTTCTACTCATTGTCTCTGGTCAATGGGGTCATTGCCCTTTTCACTCTCCCTCGCAACCAATATGTTTTATGTTCTTCGTTAATTAAATATTGGTGGAAAATCCCTCGCTTATCTATTTAAAAAAAAAAACATATTTCTTTCATATTCATCTAGTTACCTCTCATGTTTTGGACATATTCCATAGTTCATGGAAAGAGCACTTCAATTAAGAAACACCTGTGTATGAGAAAAACAGTCATGTCCCCATCACATACCTTTTACCTTTGACCCACATTTCAGTGTACCCTCTTAATGAGGCGGCTTCTTTTGCTCACACTCACAATATTATTAGATCAATGAAAGGGATTCAGCTTGTTAGGGCAGACACCATGACAGAATGAGAAATATCTCTCTTGCCAAAAGTATCTTTGTAAGAAGATACAACTAATTAATAGAAACACCTGTTTTTAGAGAAACACACAAAGAAATACACCATATATCTGTTTTTTAGAGAAGTACACAGAGAAATACACCATACACGCCGTGCAGAGCGGTATCAGATCAGTGGCAAGAGGTGGTGACCCAAAGACGGGAAAGACTTTCCAATGGCAAAATGAGAGCGGCCTAAGACAGGGCTCCACCGCCCTGGAAACCTGTCCAAGATGGGAGTGTAATATGTTTGTGATGCTTTTAGGTTAGAAACATCAAAAAGGAGGTCTAGAAGAAACCTGCCTGACAAGTGAGTTCCACTCAACCCGACTGCATTTTAATAACTGCTTTATTAAAATATTTTAGCACAGAGATAAATACCAAGCATTCTATCACTGTGTTTTCATGGGATCACACCCTGTACTGAAGATAAATTAAAGATTGCATTTGGGGGTAAAATTTCGAGAACCGTTGCATACAAAGAAGTACCTAAATTATTAAAGAAGTATTGAACAAACCTGAGAATGATGGTATGATGAAGAATTAGGATTGAAAAATGATTTTTTCTTATGATTTTATTGATGTACATTTTAATAATAATGATGAATGGGAGAAAGAAAACATGGTGGCGTCTAAAAATTAACATGGCTTGACTTGTTTTTAGCTATATTAAATAGATTGCTTAAAGAAATGGGGTGCACAATTAGCTAAAATTAATATAATGTTTGGAATAACAACATTGAAAGAATGTTGGAAGACAGATCGTTGGTGTAATTGCTCATTAATAAAATTTTGTTCATTTCTAACAAAACAATCTTACATAGTGTGCCTTAATGCACACTATAATGTAAATCAATATTCCTATTCTTTTAATTCATTGCATACAGTCCATTTACACTACCAACTTCTTATGAATGTGCTGTCTTTGTTTATATCGCTGGTGCTTGACAGGGTAGTTCTTTGAAGTGTGGATCTAAAGCAGATACTAGTAAATAAAGAAAAAGAAATAGACCATTACTAATGTTACCAAGTCAAAACACAAACAATGAACAACATTATGCTGCTACATGTTAAATGTAGACTAAAGAAGACATGAATAAAGGCATCAAAAATTTAAAGATTGTAGTGCATTCTCAAGACTTTTAATATGGAGAAATAGTGTCATCTTACCTTTAAGTTTGTATATCAAGATGAAAGGTCCACTTTCATCAGAGACTTCATTTCTCGAGTCATGTCTTTGTCATCCACACAAGGTTTAAGATGTTTTATTAATTTAGCCTGGAGTGGCGCAATCACAGACATGGTTTGCTTCGTTTAGAGTCTTTGTTTGTAGAACAAAGTTCTGCATTTGCCAGTTCTTGGAAATAAGATGTGCGGTGATGGTCACAAACGCCTCAGTTGAACAGGACGTCCAGGAATCAGTAGTGAGGGCAACATTGGCAGACTGGGAATGCATGAGCTTCAGCTCCTCTTTCATAGACTGGTACAATTGGGTATACACTTTTCAATGAAGAACTGATAGCTGTGAATTGTGTATCTTTGTTCTAGTTTTTAGCATAAACTAACATTTTCCACCATGCTATTGGTCCGCGTATCAATGCATATTAATCTTGCAATGGATGCAGTTATAGCTTGAGCTCCAGTGGAGTTTTCAGGAAGATTCTGACCAAATAGGTTAAGCGAATTAGGCCTTACCATATCCAAACTTGAATTTGCAGCTACCACAATTGCAGCTCCAGATATCTCTGTCTAAATGCCATGGCGCCTGAGGAGATGCTTGCTGAGATTCACTGTATTCCTGAAGTACTTCAACTTGAAATTACAATGTATGCAAACTGCGACTGACTTTTTCCATAACTTTTGTGCAAATTTCTGGCTCTTCCATGGTAACACCACCTGTGCAACTCTCTCACATTCCGCTTTAGCTAGTCAACTGTCTGGAGTCTGAGAGTAATGACATAATACACCGCGCCCACCATTCGCACCACTTTTCTCAGATAACCTATATGAAATAATCACGATGCATTAATTTTTTTTAGCATTTTTAATCGATAATCAAGCAACACAAACAATTTATAAATCAAAAATGATTTTCCAAGATCCAAGCATATGAATCAGCAGGATTCTTAATTGATGCATTAATAATGCAGAGATAACAAGCAAATCGTTACACCCCTAGAAAAATTTTATAAGATCAGACAATATAAAAGTTAATCCTCATTCTAAAGGTCCTTTTTTAATATTTTAAATTCAGTGAGGTCAACATAGTCACAGGCTCTAGTAAAAAGGGTTGGGATGGTTACTTTTGAAATGTATTCCACTACAGATTACAGAATACATGCTGTAAAATGTAATTTTTAACATATTCCGTTAGATTACTCAAGGTCAGTAACATATTCTAAATACTCTGGATTACTTCTTCAGCACTGGTAGATTTGTGCACTTGTTTTGACTATAAAATCTCTGGCAGTACAGTAAGACAAAATACACGTTAAAAATACATTCTCTGAAAAAACGAAATATCTTATGCAGGGTTGTTCCCCTTCTGTCACTCTCTCGACGTTGTGTCGAAGGAAGTGACACAAGGGGTATTCTCGGATGCCGAATCGTACCTCTGAACATGAGAAAAGGTCAATGTCAAGCTGGCAGACAGAATTTGCATGCCCTGCCCTGCATACGGGTATAATGGGAAGCGGGGCAGCGAATGCCATTCAGAATTTTTCTTCGGATTCGAATGGTTGTGCAGCAAGCAGCTGAATCTCACTACTGTTCCACTCACATCTACCAGTGAGAAGCGTGGCTGTTGGATCCGCACAGCGCATTTCCAGCTGGCGTTTCTCTCTATGCACGCTGTGCAGTTCACGCCCCTGGGCGCTTCGACAGCTCTTCTTCCTATTTAAAAGAGTGTTCTCCTAAAAGAGCTATATTTTCTCTAAAATAATCTGAGTTTTCCCACTCACAAAAAAGAGCAGTACACAACGGCGTTGAACGTCCTTTTCAGGACTCGTCTTTTTCAAGATGCTTTTCCACCCCTGTGTTGTTCCTGGATGCGGGCGATATCTCTCCAAGAATGATGGCCACAGACGCTGCCTCATGTGCCTGGGCAGCGATCACACTGAGGCGGCGTTCGTGGATTGCGAGAACATGACCATGGCAACGTTGCAGTCGCGGCTCTCCTTCCTGAAGGTGAATGCCACATCAGCCGCCCCCCCCCCCCCACCCCCCATGTCGCTCCTTCTTCTCACAGGATTGAGGGCGGCCCGGCTGGCGTTGAAGGCGATATGGGGATAATGATGGGCTCGGTTTCGCCGGGTAAATCCCCAAGAACCACCCGCCCCTCGACACGCTCGTGTGCTTCCTTCCAGGCTCAGGATGAGCGCGACTCGCCACATGGCCAGCCGGCACTCTCCCTCGAACCCCCGGACTTGGATGATGACATCACTGCAGAAGACTCGATTGGGCAGCCGCCTTCGGGCCAGCCCACCCAGTTTGACATCATCTCTGACCTCCAAAGCCTACAGCGCCTCCAGACAGGGCGCCTACGCCCTGCACACCATGGCTCTCCTGCAGGTCCATCAAGCCAAGGCACTTAAAGATCTGCACCTGGGTAGTCCCGATCCCGACGTGCTGCAGGAACTGCACTCTGCCACCGATTTTGCTCTCAGAGCCAAAGAACCAAAGAAAAGTGGCAGGTTGCGACCAATCTTGCACAAACTACCATTCAAAATGCTCACGCAGAAACAGATTCTCACCTGAGTTCGACAGCTAGATTGGTTCACGGCAGTAGACCTGTAGGATGCGTACTTCCACGTCTCCATTTTGCCACGACACCGACCCATCTTACGGTTCACGTTCGACGGCCAGGTGTATCAGTACAAAGGTCCTCCCCTTCGGCCTGTCCCTGTCCCCTCGCATCTTCATGAAGGTCGCAGAGGCCGCTCTTGCCCCCCTAAGGGAATTGGGCATCTGCATACTCAATTACCTCGATGACTGGCTCATCCTGGCCCACTCTCGAGAATTACTATGCACACACAGGGACCAGGTGCTCAGGCACCTCAGCTGCTTAGGGCTTCAGGTCAACTGGGAAAAGAGCAACCTCGCCCCAGTCAAGAGCATCTCTTTTCTCGGCATAGAGTTAGACTCAGTCTCGATGACAGCGCGACTCACCAACGAGCGCACCCAGTCAGTGCTCAGATGCCTCGCTCACTTCGAGTCCGGCACGGCGGTTCCTCTAAAACAATCCGAGTCTCCTGGGGCATATGGCATCCTCAGCCGCAGTCACGCCGCTCGGGTTGATGCATATGAGACTGCTACAGCACTGGCTACAGACTCGAGTACCGAGATGGGCATGGTGCCATGGCATGCATCGTGTGATAATCACCCCTGCCTGCAGTCAGAATTTCAACCCTTGGACAGATCTCTGCAGCAGGTATCCAGATGTGTCGTTGTAACCACAGACACCTCTCGACAGGGTTGGGGCGCCGTGTGCAATGGGCGCGCTGCCGCTGGCACCTGGAAAGGACCCCAGCAGCATTGGCACATTAATTGCCTAGAGTTGATGGCCATAATTCTTGCCCTACGGAGGTTTATTTCTCTAATCCGAGTCAAGCACTTTCTGATCCACTCAGACAGCACCGCGACGGTAGCATACATAAATCGCCAAGGCGGCGTGCGCTCCCATCATATGTCACAACTCACCCGCCATCTCCTCCTTTGGAGTCAGCCGCGACTCAAGTCGCTGCTCGCCACTCACATCCCTGGCAACCGCAACATGACGGCAGATGCACTGTCGTGGCAGGTTCCACCCAGCGGAGAGTGGAGGCTCCAACCTCAGGTGGTCCAGCTTATTTGGGACCGATTTGGCAAGGCACAAGTAGACCTCTTTGCCTCCCAAGACAACTCCCATTGCCTGCTCTGGTATTCGCTGATGGATTCTCCCCTCGGGACAGACGCGCTGGCACACAGCTGGCCCTGGGGGCTGCGCAAGTACGCATTTCCCCCAGTGTGCCTTCTTGCATCGGTGCTGTGCAAGATCAGGGAGGACGAGGAACAGGTCATCTTGGAGGCCCCTTACTGGCCCCCCCGCACCTGGTTTTCGGATCTCACGCTCCTCGCAACAGCCCCTCCCTGGAAAATCCCCATGTCTGTGGAATCGGCACGTCTGGCCCCTGGATGGGATGTGGGAAATCTAGTAGATCTAACACTGGCTGTCGTAGACACAATCAATCAAGCCAGAGCTCCCTCAACCAGGCAACTTTACACACTGAAGTGGCGCGAACTGCTGTTCTTATCGAGCCGAAGACCCACAGAGATGCGCAGTTCGGTCAGTGCTTCTATTCCTGCAGGTGTATGTAAAGGTGTATGTGGCTGCTAACATGGCCCACCATGATGTAGTAGATGGCAAGTCCCTTGGTAAGCACGACTTGATTATCAGGTTCCTGAAAGGCACCTGGAGACTGAATCCTCGCCGGTCTAGCCTGTTTCCCTCTTGGGATCTCTCAATGGTCCTCTCGGGCCTTCAATGGTCCTCTCGGGCCTTCAGGACCCCCATTTGAGCCGCTTGATTCAGTTGAGCTCAAGGCCCTCTCCCTGAAGATGGCCCTCCTGATCGCGTTAGCCTCAGTCAAGAGGGTGGGAGACCTGCAAGCATTCTCTGTCAGCAACACCTGCCTGGAGTTCGGTCCGGCACTTTCTCACATTATCCTGAGACCCCGACTGGGCTACGTGCCCAAGGTTTCTACGACCCCTTTTAGGGACCAGGTCATGAACCTGCAAGCGCTGCCTCGGGAGGAGGCAGACCCAGCCCTTTCGTTGCTGTGTCTGGTGCGTGCTTTGCCTACCTACACTCTCCTAAAGGATTATTAGGAACACCATACTAATACTGTGTTTGACCCCCTTTCACCTTCAGAACTGCCTTAATTCTACGTGGCATTGATTCAACAAGGTGCTGAAAGCATTCTTTAGAAATGTTGGCCCATATTGATAGGATAGCATCTTGCAGTTGATGGAGATTTGTGGGATGCACATCCAGGGCACGAAGCTCCCATTCCACCACATCCCAAAGATGCTCTATTGGGTTGAGATCTGGTGACTGTGGGGGCCATTTTAGTACAGTGAACTCATTGTCATGTTCAAGAAATCAATTTGAAATGATTCGAGCTATGTGACATGGTGCATTATCCTGCTGGAAGTAGCCATCAGAGGATGGGTACATGGTGGCCATAAAGGGATGGACATGGTCAGAAACAACACCACCACCAGCCTGCACAGTGGTAACAAGGCATGATGGATCCATGTTCTCATTCTGTTTACGCCAAATTCTGACTCTACCATCTGAATGTCTCAACAGAAATCGAGACTCATCAGACCAGGCAACATTTTTCCAGTCTTCAACTGTCCAATTTTGGTGAGCTCTTGCAAATTGTAGCCTCTTTTTCCTATTTGTAGTGGAGATGAGTGGTACCCGGTGGGATCTTCTGCTGTTGTAGCCCATCCGCCTCAAGGTTGTGCGTGTTGTGGCTTCACAAATGCTTTGCTGCATACCTCAGTTGTAACGAGTGGTTATTTCAGTCAAAGTTGCTCTTCTATCAGCTTGAATCAGTCGGCCCATTATCCTCTGACCTCTAGCATCAACAAGGCATTTTCGCCCACAGGACTGCCGCATACTGGATGTTTTTCCCTTTTCACACCATTCTTTGTAAACCCTAGAAATGGTTGTGCGTGAAAATCCCAGTAACTGAGCAGATTGTGAAATACTCAGACCGGCCCGTCTGGCACCAACAACCATGCCACGCTCAAAATTGCTTAAATCACCTTTCTTTCCCATTCTGACATTCAGTTTGGAGTTTAGGAGATTGTCTTGACCAGGACCACACCCCTAAATGCATTGAAGCAACTGCCATGTGATTGGTTGATTAGATAATTGCATTAATGAGAAATTGAACATGTGTTCCTAATAATCCTTTAGGTGAGTGTATGTGGACCACACGCAGAGCTTTAGATGTTCTGAGCAGCTCTTTGTCTGCTTTGGCGGACAGCGGAAAGGGAATGCCGTCTCCAAACAGAGGCTAGCCAACTGGGTCGTTGATGCTATTGCCTTAGCCTATCACTCCCAGGGCGTGCCCGCCCCCCTGCAGGCCCGAGCACACTCTACTAGAAGTGTGGCGTCCTTGTGGGCATTGAGCCATGGCACCTCCCTAGCAGACACCTGCAGAGCAGCGGGCTGGGCAACACCCAATACCTTTGCCAGATTTTACAATCTAAGGGTTGAGTCGGTCTCATCCCGTGTTTTGTCAGGTCCGAGCCAGTAGAACTCAGTAACGCGGCACAACTGACTGGGTGTTCTGCTTGTATTTTGCACCCTTCACCAAAGTGATCCAGTGCACCTTCTGTCCCAGGTCAGCCACTGAGCGTCGCTGCCTGGATGT
The DNA here is from genome assembly GCA_032164185.1 of Moxostoma hubbsi. Classification (NCBI taxonomy): domain Eukaryota; kingdom Metazoa; phylum Chordata; class Actinopteri; order Cypriniformes; family Catostomidae; genus Moxostoma; species Moxostoma hubbsi. The sequence goes on from JAVLUX010000018.1 coordinate 41,861,044, forward strand.
TTTTCCTCTCTAGCCTTCTGGCCCGCGAATTCAGCAGAGCAACTCATGGCTAGACCCAGTACGAGTCCCAGGGCTCTGTACTGGTGTCGGGCTCCACAGGCATAGTTCCCTCTTCAGGCTAACACCCCATGATGTATTTTCCACAGTACGGTCCCCCCTCTCGGCGGACCCGCGTTTCCCTCAGGCAGCCCCGCATCCTAGGACCCGTGCCTGTAGAGTCCCCAGTTCGTTAGGCTAAACCTACCTACTGCTGGCGCTGACGAGTTCTGAAGACACCTCCTTAGGCCTCTTCCTCAGTCTCTAAGTCGCCCCCTGCCAGGTGCGTGGAGCAGGGTTAATGTTTCGAGTCTTCTCTCAGCACCACTAGCCTCGGGACACTTGCTGCGCCCGACAGGCTCTCCTGCTTCCCCCTAGGAAAGACCACCTTCCCCAACTTAGGTTGGGCCCCAGTCGCTTTACATCCTATGTGAGAGACATAGTGAGAGAGAAGGCCGCGGCTGCTGGGCTTGCTCCCATGCAAGCATGTAACACCTAGCATGTTTTTCTCCCTCAGGGGTGTGAGAAAACTTAAGGTGGGTATGCTAAAACTCTTTGAGGGGGCGTTGGGGAGGGCTACGTGCACTCGGTACAGGTGCCTCTAACACGCAATAGCCTGCTTTGCCCCTGTTCCGACAGTCACGTAACACGGTCAGTGCGAGGCGTTTTTATATGGACCCCTTGTGTCACTTCCTTTGACACAACATCGATAGAGTGACAGAAGGGGAACGTCTTGTTTACTATTGTAACCTCAGTACCCCGAGGGAGGGAACGAGACGTTGTGTCCCTTCTGCCACGGCACTAGACCTAGCACTGTAATGGCTGTGCTTCATCCATTCGGCTCCTCAGTGCAAAATCTTGACTGGTATTCGCTGCCCCGCTTCCCTTTATACCCGTATGTCCGGGGGCGGGGCATGCAAATTCTGTCTGCCAACTTGACATTGGCCTTTTCTCAGGTTCAGCGGTACGATTCGCCGTCCGAGAAGACCCCTTGTGTCACTTCCTTCGACACCACATCTCGTTCCCTCCCTCGGGGAATGAAGGTTACAATAGTAACCAAGACGTTCCTAAAACAAGATCAATCAAAATGATTCAAAATTTACAGGAAAACAATAAAAAAATATTCTCAAGAATATGATTTTTTGCCCTAATATCAAAGGTCTTATTAGTAAAAATTAATTATGATCCAACGTGAATTTTCTTGATAAAAAAAATATGATGGTGTCTGGTAACACATGCATATAAAATGGCTAGAATTCGCATTTTAGCTTAGCGTAAAGCTGACAATTTACACAAGGTTTATTTCTATTTCTTGTGCTCCAAACTGACTTCAAACTCACTTCTCTGTCTGCTCGTATGAATGTAACACATCATAAGAAATTGTTTCACCACAGTTCAAATGCACTTTGGATCGCATCATTTATAGGTACAAATGTTTTCCATCTGAAAGAACTAAATATTAAATGAAACAAATGACAATAAAATGCAAAGTAATCTCTTCAGTAATCAAAATAATTTTGCATGTAACTATTCTAATTACCAATGATTTAAATTGTAACTTAAGTGGAATACAGTTACTTATATTTTGTATTTTAAATATGTAATCCCTTTACGTGTACTTTGTTACTTCCCAACCCTGCTGGTAATGTATTGTATATAATTTTTGGGATCTTTCCCTCATTTTACATAGGTCATATAGAAACACCAAAAAGACAAAATTACTACTGCATTTAAATAACACCATCAATTATTTTGTAACAAAAGCGAGTTCATATGCACGTTCACTCTTAAAAAAATATAAGAACACCACTTAAGCGTTCAAATGGACACATAAGGCGTATTCTCCTATAGAAACTATATGTATATGTATAAATATAAATATATATGTGATAATATGCTTTCTTTTAATAGCCATTAATCCTTTTTAGGGCATAAGGAAGGCTGCATTCGCATCTACGTGACGTTTCAGAACACCTCTTTCTACAAAACTCTGGAATTTCCTGGAAAATCTTGAAGGCATGTAAAAGGGCTCAAATCTTGACAGAATGAAAGATATGTATGAAGTAAAAGATTCAGCAAACTACAAGGAAGTATGTTTCTAACAACAGGTGGAGAGCTGTAGTTTCAACCACTTTCAATTTTGTGATGCTGTTTTCGAAAGTTTGTTGGTAATAGTCAAGTCAATTTTGTATTAACTACTGTTAACTTTTTTAATGTTAAAAATTTACTAGTATAAGTATTGTTCTTTGTAAGCTCATAACTAATGTTAACAAATACAACCATAAGTGTTACCCATTAAAGTCAAATAAAATAAGAAAATTCTGTTTAAAATAGTTTTTCATGATTGTCTATAAAGCTGCTTTGGAACGATATACAAATAAAAATGAACTTACTTGACTTTTAGATAGTTTTCATTGTATAGGACACTGCTGACAATGCTAAACAAAACTAACTATGCGTAAAAGTTTATTTAGAGCAACAACATTTTTCAATGAAAAACAAAGTTGGTCCGAATGTGTCATTTGTTTACAAATACTATATATTTGTAAACAAATGTAAAGAATAAACATATCTCTTAGAGAGCAGATCTTTGCAGATAGGATTGTTTGGTTATTTTCCAGATGAATTGCATATGTTCTATCTATGTGAGTTTTTTTGTATCTGTACAATCAACAGTGTCTGAATTTCTTCCCCAGATTATTCTTGTGAAAACATGAAAAGCCCTAATGGTTTGACAAGCGCTGTTTATGCTATCCTTTACAGAAAATAAGCCTCAAAGACTCAAATAGCCACAAAGCAATATTTTTCATAACTTAATTCCTGCGTTTCAGTCAGGCGTGCGCATTATTCAGCAAGGTGTGCAAACTGTGTCTAATAGTACTGTGAAAAGAAGCCGTGCTCCAGTTCCCAGCAATGCTTTGCGTTATGAGTAAATTATGCAGATTAGTGTGTACTGCTTAGCTTTACTTCTTGCCGATTTTAGAGACAATGCTGTTATTTTATTTTAGCTTTCAGTTATTTGTCTTTTTGTGACTATTCAGAGCTCATTTTATACTTCTGTTGTTTTTAGTTTTTACGGTCATTGATAAGTTCTACACGCTTTGCACGTTCTCTTGTGTGTGTGCGCGATACATAAATCATAAAATATGTACTCGCAAACCACTTAAACCTGCTCACACAGACACACGCACATGCGTGCACAAACACACACAGATACACACTCACACTCACACAGACACACACACACGCGCACAAACACACACAAATACACACACACTCACGTGCACACACTCTCACACAAACACGCACACACTCTCACTCTCACACACACACTCAAACTCACACACAAAAACACACTCACACAGCACTGCTAAAACAGGCTGTTTTTCTCATCCACAGCACAGACATAATGGAAAACATTAGTGTTAACGGATGCCTCTCAATCTTATTGAGTCTATTACACACACGCACACACACGCGCAAACACACATACACACACAAACACACGCTCCCTGTGGCTCTCTCCAATTACAGTTGGCCAGCCACCTACTTGGCGTTAATAAAGAACAGGCCAGCCAGAGGGAGGTAAGAGATTGAGGGGTGCACCCCAGCATTGATCACCCATACATGGGAGGCTGCGATTGGGCCGCTTGTTCAGGCAAGCCTGGGGACTCTATGTGGGCCACGCTATGCCGTAAATCACTGGAGAATTAATCCACTCTCTTCACCTCACTCACACACATCAATCCTCATATGTATCTGTGTTTATGCAACTCATACCTCAAGTATCACATTGTAAATAGGCTAAAATGACAATCAAACATGCACACATGATTTAGAAACATAATTGAGTGCCTCTTGGAAGTTTATACACTGTCTATCAGATCATTGCTTAAGTGTACCGTGTGCAAAGAGACGTCATATTTGTATATACATCCATATTCAGGTAATTGATGCATGCCTTTTTATTTTTATCAACATCAAAATGCTGGGAACAGATAAGCAGAGTGATGCAAACATTGAAGGGCCCCAGTGCTGTTATGAAGGGGGTATACAAGTGTATTTACTACAGAGAGGACGTGCATCTATCTTATGTTACATAACATATGTTATTCTTTGCAATTATATTATATTTGCAAAACATATTTTAAGTGCACCATTATTGTTATTATTTTATTTAATTTTTTTTGGCATACAACACCAAAGCATTAAAATCTGGTGACTTTGAGGGAAGCATTTTTTATTTCAAATTCTATGTATAGCATTTATATAACAATTGGCTGAAGCACTTCTAAGCTATTTAGCTATTTAGGCTAGTGTCAGAAATTAAATTTTCTATTAAGGGGCAACATTTGCCCCTGGAGTTGTTTTTAGGGGCATTTTTCACAATTATGACGGAATGGTTTGTAAAAAAAATTTTTTAACCGTACAAAATATGACAATATGACATCAAGCATTTCATAAATTCCTTGTTCAACCTGAACAATCAGATAAGTGGTTACCTATAAATTTAAATCAACATCAAATAATTTCATGTGATACGTATATACTAGCTCTAGAATAAAAATAAATATATCCAATGTTATGAATAAGAAATACAAATCATAAGTGGCATTTTATTTTTTTGATAGCGGACACGCTGTCACGACAACACTTGCCTGGAGGAGAGTGGAGGGTTCACCCCCAGTCGGTCCAGCTGATTTGGGAACGGTTCGGCAAGGCCCAGGTAGACCTGTTTGCCTCCCACTGCCCGCTCTGGTATGCCTGCTCAGAGGCTCCCCTCGGGGCAAGACGCGCTGGCACACAGCTGGCCTGCGGGGCTGCGCAAGTACGCATTTCCCCCAGTGAGCCTTCTTCCACAGGTGCTGTGCAGGGTCAGGGAGGACGAGGAACAAGTCACCCTTGTGGCTCCTTATTGGCCCACCCGGGCCTGGTTCTCGGACCTCGTACTCCTCGTGACAGCCCCTTCCTGGCGAATTCCCCTGACGAACCACCCACAGTCGTAGCCACGATCAATCAAGCCAGAGCCCCCTCTACCAGGCAACTTTACGCCCTGAAATGGCGCTTGTTCGCGAATTGGTGTTCTTCCCATGCTGAAGGCCTACAGAGGTGCGCAGTTAGGTCAGTGCTCTTGTTCCTCCAGGAGAAGCTGGAACCTTCAATCTTAAAGGTGTATGTTGCCGCTATCGCAGTTTACTACGACCCAGTAGACCTTTACCTCCCCTATCGGGCAGGTGTTTTTTCCGGCTCCTCAGAAAAATCCTGAATGAACTCGACGTATTTCCCCGCTTTTATACCCATATGTCCGGGGCGGGGTATGCAAATACTGTCTGCCAACTACTCATTGGCCTTTTTTCATAGACCAGAGGCATATTCGGCGCTCAAGAGAGACCCCTAGTGTTGCTTCTTCGACACGACGTCTTGTTCCCTCCATCAAGGATCGGAGGTTACATACGTATCCGAGACGATCTTAACACACCACAGAGGGGTCCAATAGAATCAATGTAAAATCCAGAGGTGGGTAGAGTAGCCAAAAACTGTACTCAAGTAAAAGTACAATTACTTCAAAAACATAATTACTCAAGTAGAAGTAAAAGTATTTTATGCTCGTTTCGAAGACAACAACACCGCCCTCGTGGCCGATACTACAGAGGTTGGTTCACTCTCCGTCTCTGTTGCGGATGTAACCCGATCCTTTCGACGGGTGAATATCCGCAAAGCTGCAGGTCCAGACGGCATTCAGAGCATGCGCGAACCAACTGGCTGGTGTTTTTACGGACATTTTCAACCTGTCCCTCTCCTTGTATGTAGTCCCCACATACATCCACCTTTGTTCCCGTACGAAAGCAATCAAAAATCACTTGCTTAAATGACTGGCATCCTGTTGCCCTCACCCCCATCATCAGCAAATGCTTTGAGAGGTTGATCAGAGATTACATCTGCTCTGTTCTGTCCACCTCTTTGGACCCATTACAGTTTTCCTACCACAACAACCGCTCCACTGATGATGCCATTGCATCTACAATACACACTGCTCTCTCCCATCTGGAAAAAAGGAACACATATGTGAGAATGCTGTTTGTAGACTACAGCTCAGCATTTAACACCATAGTGCCCTCCAAGCTTGATGAGAAACTCCGGGCTCTGGGCTTAAACAGCTCGCTGTGCAGCTGGATCCTGGATTTCCTGTCAGGCAGACATCAGGTGGTTCGGGTGGGCAGCAACATCTCCTCATCACTGACCCTCAACACTGGAGCCCCGCAGGGCTGTGTTCTCAGCCCACTCCTGTATTCCCTTTACACACATGATTGTGTGGCAACACATAGCTCCAATGCCATCATTAAGTTTGCTGACGATACGACGGTGGTAGGTCTGATCACTGACAATGATAAAACAGCCTACAGAGAGGAGGTGCACACTCTGACACGCTGGTGTCAGGAGCACAACCTCTCCCTCAACGTCAGTAAAACCAAGGAGCTTGTGGTGGACTTCAGGAAGAAAGACAAAGAACACAGCCCCATCACCATTAATGGAGCACCGGTGGAGAGAGTCAGCAGTTTCAAGTTCCTCGGTGTCCACATCACTGAGGAACTCACATGGTCCATCCACACTGAGGCCATTGTGAAGAAGGCTCACCAGCGCCTCTTCTTCCTGAGACGGCTGAGGAAGTTCGGAATGAACCACCACATCCTCACACGGTTCTACACCAGTATTGTAGAGAGCATCCTGACTGGCTGCATCACCGCCTGGTACGGCAATAGCACCGCCCACAACCGCAAAGAACTGCAAAGGGTGGTGCGAACTGCCAGAAACATCATCGGAGGTGAGCTTCCCTCCCTCCAGGATATATATAACAGGCGGTGTGTGAAAAAAGCTCGGAGGATTATCAGAGACTCCAGCCACCCGAGTCATGGGCTGCTCTCACTGCTTCCATCAGGCAGGCGGTATCGCAGCATCAGGACCAGCACCAGCCGACTACATGACAGATTCTTCCCCCAAGCAATCAGACTTTTGAACACATGATCTCTCACGATCAACAATCAGCACTGCACTTTATTAATCTTCATTCTGTCAAATATATTCTCCCCAATTCAATTAGTGTATATATATTTTTATATACCCTTATCTAGTGTATGTGTATTCTACATTGTGTGTATTGTGTACATTTGATATGTAAATTGTTGTGTAAGTATGTGTACATTTGTTATGTAAATTTTTTTGTGTAAATATGTCGTTTATTGTAAAGTGGTTTATGTCTCGTCACTGTCATTACTGCTATGTTGCTCAGAACTGCATACTCGTGTACACAGTAGTGTGACAATAAAGTGATTTGATTTGATTTGATTTGAAGTACTAGCATAAAGTAAGAGTAAGGAAGTATCAAATTAAAAGAATACTCAAGTAATGAGTAACTCATTACTTCCACAAATTACATAATAGACTTTTACTCCCCTATATTCTATTACATAATACACATTGAACATGTACTACAGAATTATTATTATTATTATTATTATTATTAATGGAAATTCTGTCACCATTCACCATCATGTTGTTCCAAACCCTTATGACTTTCGGATATTAGACAGAATGTTTGTCACTATTTACTTTCAGTGAATGTTTTGTAAAATATATATATATATATATATATATATATATATATATATATATATATATATATATATATTGAAAGTGAATGGTGACCGAGACTGTCAGTCCCTAACATTCTGTCTAACATATTTTGTCTTCCACATAATACAACCTGTTTGGATCAACAAGAAAAGATGACAGAATATTAAATTATGGCTGAGCTATCACTTTAAAGATATAGTTTACCCAAAAATGAAAATTCTCTCATCATTTACTCACCCTCGTGCCATCCCAGATGTGTATGACTTCCTTTCTCCTGCAGAACACAAATTCAGATTTTTAAAAGAATATTTTAGCTCTGTAGGCAAAATTTATGATGCTCCAAAAAGCACATAAAGGCAGTATAAAAGTAATCCATAAGACTCCAGTAGTTTAATCCATGTCTTCAGAAGTAATATGATAGGTGTGGGTGAAAAACAAATAAAAATCTGTCATTTTTTGCCTGAAAGCAAGGGCGATATGCAGAGAAGAATGCAGAGAAGAATGTGAATCACCAAAAACACAAGAAGAAGAATGTGAAAGTGATCTGTTTCTCTTTTTCTCATCCACACCTATCACCTCGCTTCTGAAGATACTGATTTAATAGTCTTATGGATTACTTTTATGCTGACTTATGTTTGTTTGTTTAGCTTTCAAATGTTGCCACACATTCACTTGCATTGTATGGACCCACAGAGCTGAGAAATTGTTCTAAAATTCTTCACTTAAGTTCAGCAGAAGAAAGTAAGTCATACACATCTGGGGTTTCATGAGGGTGAGTAAATAATGAGAACTGTCATTTTTGGGTGAGCTGTCCCTTTAAGGGCTCTTGTCAGATCTGGATGAATTTGTCATTAAGATGAGAGGTTTGGAAAAATTTCTAGTAATTATTACAGTGAAAACTTGAAAATGTTATATAATGCTGAAATATAATGCCTTCTTTTGCTATTTCATAGTTTTAAAGTGAAATTTACCAAATCATTCACATGCATGCATAGGCTATTTCACCATCACCCAACCCCCAACCAATGTGTGTATGTGTGTATAAGGAAAATTATATTTTGCATCATGACATTATCTTGACAATTCAGCACACTTTACCCCCAATTCTTTTTACTGCACTTTGCTTCATGATTTTGCACATTTGGGTGTAATTGGCAGTGCAAATCTTAATAATTCTGCTTTATTTTGTATTTATTTTATAGTCTTATAACCCAGACTTGTTTTTAAAAGGTTGTGTGAGATTCACCCACACACATGTAGGAAGTCAGTCAGAAAACAGAACACAAGTGCACAAACAAACCCTCTGCACAGACACAATGGAGGTGTAACAATATGTTGTCATCCAGTTTTATTAGACAACAGTTTCTTCATGCCTGCAGTGGTTCATTAAGGTAAGAGAGACTTGTAATTATTAAGACATACTAATAAGCTTGGTCTGATGAGAATAAGATCTGGCCCACACACATGCAAATGGCAAACACTCCCAGGAAGCTACTTTAAAATGGTTGCTACAGTGAATACAGACAAGTTTTTTAATTTAACATCAGTACATGTGATTTCAATATCAGACATGACAACAGACATCAAGAAATGTTTTCTATTCTTTGAAATTCTATAATGTTTGCTTTATTTCAATATCTTGCTACTTGGTTTTCCCTCTCCATACTTGACTCATTTTGATTGTCTCATTTTGTGTTTCAATTTGGAGTTCACCAAGTTTTACCTCAGTATTCAGTTCCTGCTCAGAGCGATGGTGGGATGAAAAGGTCCGGACCCCTTCACACTTGCTAGTCATGACATCACCATGATGACTAGCATGCCAGTGAGGCTAATTGCTGCAAGTTCCTTATTAGCATACTTCACGACAGTATCTTGGAGGCAAGATTTCTTGGAGGCGCTACCTTCATTTACATGGCCTATGTTAAACACGACCCCTATTTCAATATGTGAACAACCCAATGAAAATCCCACTAGAGGAATGTTTCCAGACAACATATGTGGATGTGCTAGAAAACATCAAGGTAACTATTGTAACCCCAGTTCCCTGATGCAGGGAACGAGACATTGTGTCGATTGTACTGACACTAGGGGCTTCTTTCGAGAGCCTCGGTTATCTCTGAATTTGAGAAAAGGCCAATGAAACATTTGTGGACAGAATTTGCATGTCCCGCCCCCCCCGGACATACGGGTATAAAGGTGTAGAAACACGCATCTGTTCAGTCAGGTTCTGCACTGAGGAGCCGAGAATGAGGTTCGGCCATTACAGTGGCTTGGTAGAGTGTTGTGGCAAGGGGGACACAACATCTCATTCCTTCCATCAGGGAACAGGGGATACAATAGTAACCTAGACATTCCATGTCTGTCACTCACTCGACGTTGTGTCGATTGTAGTGACACTAGGGGTCCCCTCTGCAGATGTCTGCTAAGGAGGTGCCATTGGCCATTGCCCACGAGGATGCCACACTCCTTGTAGAGTGTGCTCGAGCCCGCAAGGGGGTGGGCACGGCCTGGGTCGACAACCCAGTGGGCGAGCCTCTGTTTGGAGACAGCGTTCCCTTTCCGTTGTCCACCAAAGCAAACAAAGAGATGCTCAGAGCGTCTAAAGCTCTGTGTGTGGTCCAAATAGGTACGCAAAGCATGTACCGGACACAGCAACGATAATGCTGGATCTGCCTCTACCGGGGCAGTGCTTGCAGTTTCACTATCTGGTCCATGAAAGGGGTCGTAAAAACCTTGGGTACATAGCCCAGTCAAGGTCTTAGGATGACATGAGCATCTGCCGGACCGAACTCCAGGCAAGTGTCACTGACAGAGTACGCTTTTAGGTCTCCAACCCTCTTGATGGAAGTGAGTGCAATCAGGAGGGCCGTCTTCTGGGAGAGGGCACTTAGCTCGACTGACTCTAGTGGCTCGAAGGGGGTCTCTGAAGGCCCGTAAGGACCACGGAGAGATCCAGTGAGGTGAACAGGCATGGCCTGGGAGGATTCAAACTCCGGGTGCCTCTTATAAACCTGATAATCAAGTTGTGCTTCCCTAGGGACTTACTGTCCACTGCATCGTGGTGGGCAGCTACAGCGGCAACATACTTTTTACCTTTAAGTTGGAGGGGGACAGCCGCCCCTCCAGATTTTCCTGCAGGAATGAGAGAACTGACCCGACTACGCACCTCTGCTTGTCTTCAGATTGGGAAGAACACAAATTTGTGAACAGAGGGCCCTTTAGCGCGTAAAGCTGCCTGGTAGAGAGAGTTCTGGCTTGGTTGATCGTGTCTACGACAGTTGGTGGTAGACCAATTAGATCTTCTGCATCCTGTCCAAGGGCCAGACGTGGAGGTTCCAGAGGTCTGGGTGCGGATTCCAGAGGGCACCCCATCCATGATAAAGAAGGTCTTTCCTCAGGGGAATTTGCCAGTGAGGTGCTGTCGTGAGGAGCATGAGATCCGAGAGCCAACTCCAAGTGGGCCAGTAGGGGGCCACTAGAGTGACTTGTTCCTTGTCCTCCCTGATCTTGCACAGCACCTTTGCAAGTAGGCTCACTGGGGGAAATGCGTACTTGCGCAGCCCCTGGGGCCAGTGCATTTGTCCTGAGAGGAGCTTCCGACTTGAGGGAGTACCAGAGGTGGCAATGGGACTTCTCTTGGGAAGCGAACATGTCTACCTGTGCTTTGCCATAATGGTCCCAAATCAGCTGATCCACCTGAGTGTGGAGCCTCCACTCTACACTGACAGAGTGTCTGCTGCCGCGTTGAGGCTGCCTGGGATATGAGTGGCATGCAGCGACCTGTAACAAGAGCACACGACGCCCCAACCCTGTTTGGAGGCAACTGTGGTGACCACAATCTGTCTGGACATCTGCTTTATGGGGACTCCTGTCCGCAGAAAACAGAGGTCTGTCCAAGGGTTGAATAACTGATGGCAGAGGGGGGTGAAGATCACACAATATGCGTTGTGGCGCCATGACAATCTCATGACTGGAGTCTGAAGCCAGTGATGAAGCGGTCTCATATGCATCAACCCTAGCGGTGCAACCGCGGCTGAGGATCCAATATGCCCCAGGAGCCTCTGGAACAGTTTTAGAGGGACCCCGGTGCCTATTTTGATTGATGAAAGGCAATTCAGCACTGACTGCGGATGCTCGTTTGTGAGGTGCGCTATCATTGAGACTAAGTCTAACTCCATGCCGAGAAAAAAGATGCTCTGAACCGAGGAGAGCTTGCTCTTTTCCCAGTTGACCTGAAGCCCTAAATGGCTGAGGTGCCTGAGCACCTGGTCCCTGTGAGCGCATAGTGCGTCTCGAGAGTAAGCTAAGTTCAGCCAGTCGTCGAGGTAGTTAAGTATGCGGATGCCCACTTCCCTTAGCGGGATAAGGGCAGCCTTTGCGACCTTCGTGATAGGGACTGGCCAAAGGGAAGGACCTTGTACTGGTACGCTCGGCCCTCGAATGCGAACCACAGAAAGGGTTGGTGTCGAGGCAAAATCGAGACGTGGAAGTACGCGTCCTTCAGATCTACCACTGCAAACCAATCTTGATGCTGAATGCATGTTAGAATATATTTTTGCGTGAGTATCTTGAACGGGAGTTTGTGCAAAGCCTGGTTGAGAACTCGCAGGTCCAAGATTAGCCTCAACCCACCTCCTTTTTTGGGTACGATGAAGTAAGGGCTGTAGAAACTCCTCTTCATCTCAGCTGGAGGGACAGGCTCTATCGTGTCCTTGTGTAGAAAGCTTGCAATTACCACCCATAGGGTGATAGCGTTCTCGCTGTGCAACAAAGTGAAGTGGATACTGCGAACTGAATCGCGTAGCCGAGTCGGATGGTCCTGGCCAGCCAGTGAGATGGTTGGAAAGTGTAAACGATGCATCCATCTCCAAGCATGGGGCACTAAGGGGACGATCATGTTTGATGTACCTGGTGGGGCTTCGCAGCTGTGGGGAGCAGGTAGTTTTGCATCAGGTGGCAAAGCATCCTGAGGCATGTGTGCTGAGAAACGACTCAAAGCACTTACCTTGCTCTGCGTACCCTGCAGAGGGTGGGTTTGTGACTGAGGAGGAGGTCCTAGTGAGGCGTCCTCTGGATGCAGGGGTGTGTATGTGGTGCAGTTGTGGATGTGGAGGTGAAAGGTCTACGTCCATAGTGCCACTTTGACTGTAAGAGTTTGATGCCACCTCCCTCCTTGAAGCTTTTGCAGCTGCAGGGGGACACCCTCAGCGCACAGACGGAGTATGTGCTCTTGAACGATGAGGAGGTGTGATGTGTTGAATGATCTCTGTTTGTTTTTCACCACTGAAAAACACTGGGTGAAATCCTCAGCGGCATCGCTGAATAGGCTGAGCTGGGAGACCAGGGCGTTGAGAAAGCAAGCTTTCTCAGTATCCCTCAAATTGACCAGGTCCAGCCACAGATGTTGTTCCTGGACCACGAGGGTGGCCATGACCTGTCCGAGTGCCCGCGCTGCGGCCTTCGTGGCCCGGAGGGCGAAGTCAGTTGCTGAGCTCAGTTCCTGAAGCACATCAGGATCAGGACTACCCAAGTGCAGTTCTTTAAGTGCCTTAGCCTGGTGGGTTTGCAGGAAGGCCGTGGCATGCAGAGCGTAAGTGGCCCATCTGGTGGCACTGTAGGCTTTGGATGCCAAAAGCAACAAATTGAGTTTTAGAAACAAGGATTGGGAGGATCAAGTTAATTTAATCTGACCAATCACATTGCCTGAGTGAGCGTATATAAACAGCCGCTTACCTCTACATGGCATCAAGTGTTCTGCCATCCCTTCACCTCCCCTTTCTCCACCTACCTATTCTTAATAACTACTCCAAGTGAGGGGGGCCTCAAGCTCTTCACCCAGGACAGTGAGCCACTATTCTATAAGCAGGATTACATAAACTTGCGAACTACTGAAATAACTTTGTGTCATACATTCATTGTGGGAATGTAAGAAGTTTAAGCACGGTCACATATTTAAAAAAAAAAAAACCTTCCTAGAAATACTTATTTGACAGATAGGAATATACTTTGGAACACATCTATCTTGTTCTTTATTCAGGCTTTTGCATTGCTACAGTTAGCCAGTTTTCTGCTTACTAAAAACCTGCTGGTATAATAGTAAGACCACCTACACACTGGAGTTTACACTGTGTCAGAGAACATGCATTGTTTCCATTGATTTGAATGGGGATGGTGCTTCTCAAGGATGTAAAGGAACAGGGCAAGGGTTTGCGGAAGTGATGGTCCATTATGTGACCAAAGGTTGAGAACATTTCAACTTCTGTTGACTAGAGGGAATGTCAGAGAGGCAAGCCCAGTTGTTCTTTTGGAAATCCAGTTTGCTGCATTCCCACTTGATTTCAAACTAACACTCCATTAATCTTACATATTCCTGTCCATCAAATGCCCTATGACTTACTCTACTGTCTTTGAAGTAAACATCCTTTACCCCAGTTTCATGTAGACTTTTGACTATAAGCATAAAGGATCTGAAACACCTACTGGAGCTCACATGTGCCCATATACATTCAAAAACAATTCCCGCTTTGGCCAATAGGGGCAGTTATTTGAATTTCGGTAAGCACATACCGATTTTGACTGAATAACTTTTGAACTCCTGTAGCCGAATTCACATTGACATCAGTCAGTTCACCCAGACTTCTGCTTTCAGAATCTTTAAGCAGCTCTTGCCCACTGTCATTCGGGACACACTCACAACCCTCTGTGCTACGAATCAATTAAATTCAGAATCCAATTCAGAGAAAAAATATACATGTACAACATATACATACAAACAATTGAAATATACTGTGATGAGGAGGGGGCGTGGCTGGGCCGTGATGACACACACCTGGCACTGAGTTGACTAATCAGCTGGAGAGAGACACACAAAGCTCTGTGTGTGTGCATCTTTGTTTGTTTTGCAGTTTAAGTTATGTTATGTTTGTTATGTTTGGGGTCAGTTTGTTATTAAAGTTTTACGTTGACTGTTCTGCTAATTCCCACCTCCTCCTTGCCCATCTTAAGAACCTTGTTACATATAAACAAGTATACGTATACAATAAAAAACAAGACACAACAGATAAATATATAGAGGAAACTACAGAAGGGCTGTATGTTTTGTGGAGTGGCCTAAAACAATTTACTAATTACAGGACGCCTAGCCCCAACCCTGTGGTGGACCAACGTCTGGCTGATGACCTGAATGTGTTCTACTGCAGATTCGAAAGGCCCAATCTCACACCCACTCTGACCTTCACTACACACAAAGACCAACACCTCCTGCAACCCCCCTCCTCCCCCCGCCTGCTACTCAACCTGCACTCAAGATCTATGAAGATGATGTGTGCCATGTCTTTTGGAAGAAAAAGACGAGGAAGGCTTCAGGCCCAGATGGCGTCCAGATCCTGTGCTAACCAACTGGCCCCCATCTTCACATAGATCTTCAATAGATCACTGGAGCACTTTGAAGTCCCATGTAGCTTCAAATGCTCAATTATTATCCATGTCCCTAAGAAACCAAAAATCACAGGACTTAATGACTACAGACCTGTCACCCTGACCTCTGTGGTCATGAAGTAATTTGAGAGACTGGTGTTGGCCCACTCCATTAAAAAGTGCTGAGAGGATTATTGATTGCCCTTGCCCTCTCTTCAAAACTATACACTTACAGAGCGAGGAAAAAGGCTGTATAAATCACTCTGGATCCCACTCACCCAGCCCACTACCTTTTTGAACTGTTGCCTTGTGGCCAATGCTTCAGAGCTCCGAGTACCAGAACCTTCAGGCACAGGAACAATTTTTCCCTCAGACTATCCATCTCAAAAACCGTTAAAGAGTGCAATACACAGTTTAGTCTATTTATATTATCCAACATATCCTCTTCTGCCATTACATACAAAGGAAAAAAAAAAACTTTTTGTACTGTATGTGTCTGTGTGTATGTACTGTTATTATTATTATCTATGTCTTGCTGCTGTTTTTGTATTGTTTTTTGTATGGTTGTGCACTGGAAGCTTCTGTCACTAAGACACATCCCTTGTATGTGTAAGCATGCTTGGCAATAAAGCTGATTCTGATTCAAGAACTATACACTTTCAGAGTGAGGAAAAAGGCTGGGAAAAATCCCTCTGGACCCCACTCACTCTGCCCACTACCTTTTTGAACTGTTGCCTTCTGGTTGGCACTACAGAGCACTGAGCACCAGAACTGTCAGGCACAAGAACAGTTTTTTCCCTCAGACTATCCATCTCATGAACAGTTAAAACTGCCCCACTGAGCAATAATTATGTACAATTTACAGTCTAGTCTTTTTATATTTATCCAACACATCCAACCTATTCTGCCATACATTCCCTTGCACTGTACAGATTTGCATTTAGATTTACACTGTGTGTGTGTGTGTGTGTGTGTGTGTGTGTGTTTATTAATATTTATTGTTTTATTGTGTATACTAAATATAATTTATTTTTTATTCATTTTTATTATTGTCTATGTTTTGTTGCTGTTTTGTATTGTTTGTGCACTGGAAGCTTCTTTCACCAAGACAAATTCCTTGTATGTGTAAGCATACTTGACATTAAAGCTCATTCTGATTCAAATATACAGATAAACAGTTATGTGCAAGGTGATTTAATGTATTGTGCAGAAGAGGTAGGATATATCATATTAATTTAAATGGAATGTAAATAAGAATGTTTGTAGAATTATTGTAAAGGGAGATTATTTAGAGCCATTTTATTTAGCATAA
The DNA here is from genome assembly GCA_032164185.1 of Moxostoma hubbsi. Classification (NCBI taxonomy): domain Eukaryota; kingdom Metazoa; phylum Chordata; class Actinopteri; order Cypriniformes; family Catostomidae; genus Moxostoma; species Moxostoma hubbsi. The sequence goes on from JAVLUX010000018.1 coordinate 41,877,440, forward strand.
AAGCGGCAAATATACAGACTTTTTAATGCTGCACAGAATTGGTGTAAATGTATTTACACAGGAATCACAATGGCTGATTGACATAAAGGAGTGACAGTGTTAAAATGCTGTCCAACTGCTTTACTCTTATATGAAGTTTGTACAATCACCGAATTTCTACTCTCTCATTGCCAGCCTGATCGCTTGAAAATTACATGACTGTGGCAACATTTTTGCAAAATGATATTACATGGTTCATTACACGTATCACGGCAGTTTAGAGATAAAATCTCCAATGTTTGGCGTTAAAAGCAAGTTATATGTTCTCCCAAACAATTAGGTTAAGGTTAATGCTCTATTGAGTTTTACATCATCAAAACCGACCTCCCTACCTTAAATTTAAACCTAACTGAGAGTGTTAGAAAAACCAACTGTGGGAAACACAATTGCTGCATCAACCACATCATTTTGTGGAGCTTCTATTACACTTTTTGGCTCACGTGTTGACTCGTGTGTTCAGGACTCGGACCCTAGTCCATTACATCACATGTGCAGCGTTCTATCAGTTGAGCTACTCCACAATTTGATCAACTTGAACAAGCTTGTGAATGTAGTTGGTTATGTTATGCAAATGTTAAAAATTAGTCAAAAGTGTTTACTAATTCTTCTGAACAGAAGAGCAATCTCAAACATTGAAGTTAACTGTTCTACCGCAAGTTCCTTGCAATTTTAGGCTTCAACCACAGAGCCCAAAAATCCATAGTGAAGCTTTAACAGCAAACTTCCCACATATTTGTATGTTTCTTTTCTCAATGAACAATTCTGCAATATCACAAATTAATTGCTGCAAAGAGACAAAAAGTAATCTATGATGACTTTATTTTACAGTTCTAATTAAACATTTTGCCCAGACTAAAGTGAATCCAGCAGGAAGTTAATTGACTGTTTTGTTGCAATCAGCGTAGTGGCATGAGATGCGCTAATAGGGAGAATGAGGGAATCTGACCTTCAGTGCTGACAGCACGACAGCATTCACTGAATTAGCAATTCACCAGTGTAATTCAAATCACCTCTCTGTCACCTAAGCAAGTCCTCAATCAGCTTCGGTCAATTAAGTCACTCTTCATCTTGAGTTGCACCTAAAAGCTCTAATCTATAAACATGACTAGTTGAGGACCAGATCCATACATCTGACTACACATAAAATGATTAATGGATTTCCTGACTTCTTACTAAGGCACTCCAGAATTAATTAGTGAATTATACGATTGTGGTTATACATCAAAATGAGACGAAATGCATGAAACTATAAAAAGAAAAGCTTTTTCTTGTGGACATAGTGTTTTATTTCTACATACATCAGGGCTAATCACCTGGCAGCATGTTTGCCAAATTCGGGCAGCCGATCACTTTTATCTGACCCTCCGACTAGGGGTTGGATGATATATCAGATATCGAAAATCACCTAGTTTTGTTGAAAAGTGCTTGAAATTAAAACAGACCATTTATTTCGTTTAATGTGTGTCCATCAAAGATGAAATCCAAGCACTCAAACTTAATCTCAAACAGCACAGATGCCTAGAGTCTTTATCTCTCATTAATTAACCGGAACACTGTGGTTGTCATGTCTAGATATGTTTTTGTTCATGTTTTGTTCTGAACAAATATTACCAATAATCAAATTAATTAAATCAAATTACCAATATTTGTAGAACAGCATTCTTCCACCTAAGAAATATCGCTAAATTAAGGCACATGCTCTCTGTAATTCATGCGTTCATGACCTCAAGACTAGATAATTGTAATGCATTACTGGGAGGATGTCCTGCAAGATCAATAAATTAACTTAAATTGGTTCAACATGCAGCAGCCAGAGTGCTGAAGAGAACCAAGAAATATGATCATATTAGCCCCATTTTATCATCGTTACATTGGCTACCTGTTAAATTTTGTATTAATATTAATATTCTGTTAACTACATGCAAAGCTTTGAATGGTCTGTGCAGTATTTAAGTGAACTTCTATCACGTTATATTCCATCACATTCATTACGATTGTAAAATTCTGGCCTGTTCCTAGAATATCAAAATCCACAAAAGGAGGTAGATCCTTTTCAAATTTGGCTCCTAAACTATGGAATAGTCTCCCTAACACTGTTCGAGAGGCAGACACACTCCCTCAGTTTAAATCTAGATTAAAGACTCACCTATTTAGCCAGGCATTCACCTAATTTATCCTCCAACCCACAAATAGGCTGCTCTTGTTAAGTCTGCCGGAAGCAGAAACCAGCAACATTGACCATGATCTATAACTCTGCAATAAATTTAATGGCATCTGTGTTTACATTATTTTATTTGTTTCCCTGTCTCAACCTCGGGACTCCTACCCTGAGGTCACAGAGCCTGCTGGATCCAGCACCATTCCTGCTTCGTTTTGGACTCCACTGCTACGTGTCACTGTGTGATGATGACTAAATGCAGCCGGTGCCAGACAAACATCACTTCAGTCTATTATGATGGACTTCAGAATATGAACTGATGCCAACTCCAACCATAAGACATGGGATACTTCATATGCCATTGTCTGAACCTTGGATTTAGGATGGACCACACCGAACCTCACCGAAATGACTGGCCAGGTTGAACTGCGTTTCACATCCCTGATCTCTTCCTGCATCACCTCGGCCAACAAAAGCTTTCATCAGCCAGTTAACAAGGTCAATTGCATCTATGTGAACTTCTGCATTTAATCCAGGATGGACTTCAAAGATATTGGTCATTAATCTTACTGTTCATACAAAATCTATATTTAAACACTTTCCCTTAACACTTAGTTTAATCATTTTAAACCATGACTTGCACTATACATAAGTAATATTTACATTATATTCATGCTGTTAGCCGGAGGGGAACTGGCCCCCACAGTGAGTCTGGTTTCTCCCAAGGTTATTTTTCTCTATTAATCAACATCATATGAAGTTTTGTGTTCCTTGCCACAGTCGCCTTCAGCTTGCTCACTGGGGTTATTATTACAATTATTAATTAATTACTTATTTTTAAACACAAATCACAATCGTATTTTACCAAAAAATTATGACTCTAAGACATTATAGATATTATAGTTTTATCTTCTGTTTATGCCTGATCTTTTGTAAAGCTGCTTTGGGACAATGTGTGTTATGAAAGGCGCTATACAATTGTGTACCCGTGTGTAAAAAAGTACTATTGACTTGACTTGTTTTGTTCATGTTTCGTTTTCACGTCTTTTATTTTGAAATTGTAGTTTCTGTTTCATTTCATGTGGTTCCCTTGTCATGTGATTTCATGTTTCCCTCAATGTTCATGTGTCTTGTTTTCATTGGTTTATTGTCTTATCAGTTCTAGTTTGTCATTGGTTTAAGGTTATTAGTCTTGTTATCTTGTTTATAGTTCTGTCTTTTTATTGTTTTTCTTGTTATTGTTTTACATTGGGTACATTGGTCTGTGTATTTAAGCCCTCATGTTTGCCATTGTCTCTTGTCAAGTATTGTTGTTGTAACCTTGTTTGCTGAATCAAGTTTAAGTCAAGGTTATGTCCATGTTAATTGCCAGAGTCAGCTCCAGGCAATGTCACAGCCACGCCAGAGTCAGTTCTAGGCCATGTCACAGCCACGCCAGAGTCAGTTCTAGGCCATGTCACAGCCACGCCAGAGTCAGTTCTAGGCCATGTCACAGCCACGCCAGAGTCAGGTCCAGGCCATGTCACAGCCACACCAGAGTCAGGTCCAGGCCATGTCACAGCCATGCCAGAGTCAGCTCCAGGCCATGTCACAGCTGAGTCCCAGACTGCTCCATGCCATATCACAGCCAAGCCCAAGACTGCTCCATGCCATGTCACAGCCAAGCACCAGACTGCCCCATGTCACGTCATAAGCCTGTCTCTGCTCCACAGTCCAGGCCCGCCTCTGCTCCACAGTCCAGCGCTCACGTCTGTTATATCAAGTCACCACAGCACCCCCCCCCCCCCCCAACCCTCCAGCTCCCTCCTTGCTTTCTCATCTTTTATTTTGAAATTCTAGTTCCTGTTTCATGTCATGTGATTCCCTTGTCATGTGAGTTCATGTTTCCCACCATGTTCATGTGTCTTGTTTTCATTGGTTTATATTCTTATTAGTTCTAGTTTGTCATTGGTTTAGGTTATCTGTCTTGTTATCTTGTTTATAGTTCTGTCTGTTTTCTTGTTATTGTTTTACCCAATGTCTGTGTATTTAAGCCCTCATGTTTGTCATAGTCTCTTGTCATGTATTGTTGATGTAACCTTGTTTGCTAAGTCTAGGTTAGTTAAGTTTATGTTCATGTTAATTAATGTTCATGCTAAACTAAAAATGTAATTCATGTTTAGTTTAGTTTGTCTATAGTTAGGGTTTTGGATTTCATGGGCTGAAGAGGCGGTGACCTGTCCCACGGCGCCATGCTCATCTCGGGACTCGAGTCTGGAGCCAGTGCTGAAGCGGTCTCATATGCATCAAACCACCATCAGGATCTGAAAGATTGGGACCGGGCAGTAAAAGGTGCCATCCACGATCTTGTCAGCTCCTCATGCACTTCCGGGAAGAAAGGAACTGGGGTGGGCCGTAGCTGTGAGCCGTGCCGCAGGCCCAGGAACCAATCATCGAGCCATGAGGGTTCAGGGGAGAGTGGAGGGTTCCACTCTAGCCAGACACTCGCGGCTGCCAGGGAAAGCACGTCCGTCATTTCCGCATCAGCGTGTGACTGGGCGACCTCACTCAAAGAGGGAAGCCCAGCCGAGGCTTTCGTGTCCAACTGGACGAGCCCGCTCTCCGATGCTGCGCTCAAGAGCTCATAACCTTTGCGGGCCCGGGACAAGAGGTCGAACTCGCTAGTGTGCTGGGGAATGGGAGGTCAGTGGGTATTTACCCAGCAGAGGTGGTCCCATTGGGGTCCCCAAATCGCCCCCAGTGCTAGCCGTGCTGGCCTCAAACCCGTAGGTAGAAGGACCAAGGTGGGGAGACTCTGGGGTGGCTTGCTTTCTTACGAAGGCAAGCCGAGATTGCAACGTTGCCATGGTCATGTTCTCGCAGTGAGAGCTTGATGCATCCACGAACGATATCTCCATGTGGGCAGCGAAAGACAGCAATTGTGGCCGTCAGAAGGTAAGAGATAATGAGCACAACCAGGAATAACACACAGACGGAAAGGCATCTTTAAAAAGACACATCTTTAAAAAGATGTTTCCGTGTGTGCCGCTCTTTTAGAATATACTCTTTTAGAATATACTCTTTTAGTTTGTTCTGCCGAAGCACCCAGGGGCAATCTCTGCAGTGCACCAGTTCCGCTGTAATGCACCATCAGAATCCAGTAGAGGTGAATGGAAGCCGTGGGAATTCAGCTCACTTATTTCTCAATGAAATAGCGACCGCTCGGCTCTGAAGAGAAAATCTGAATGAGCTGTTCGCTCGCCAGCTCCTTTATACCAGTATGTGTGGGGGAGTGGCATGCAAATACCACTCACCAATTCCCATTGCCCATTTATCAAAGATCAGAAGGTGTCTCGGGCTCCCAAGAGTGACCCCTAGTGTCACTTCATCGACACAATATCGAGTGAGTGACATAGGGAACAAACTTTAGGAGAATGTTCTTCCTCAGTTTGCATAATTTGTAAACAATAGCCCTGCATTGTTAAATGATCATTGTGCCGTTTTTTTTATTTTCAAAAGAAATTCAAAAAAAACTATTTGTATGTTGAGGGTGTGAGGTCATATTTGATCTGCAGTCAGATCTTTAGAAGGAATTTAAGGCCTGACCGTAAACAATTTTCAACTGAAAACCCCTGACTATTTTGATTTAAATAAACACATAGTTTTAACTGTGTTTAGTTTAGTTTTTCATGTTAATATGATCGTTATAATGAAAATGTCATTTTAATGCAGAAACAAGTTTGCCCCTCCTCAAGTTTTCATCTGGAAAATCTGGCCCCCTCAAGAAAGTGGTTGAAGAGCCCTGGCCTAAACATAGCTCCCTGCTCCCTAGCAGAAAATAATGTATACAGTGTATACAATATATAAATCTGGGCTTCACAATCAAATTTAAACCTGTTATGATATAAAATAAAATTAATATATCACTGGTCACTAATCAAATGTAAGCATACTTGTGACATTGAGTTTGTTAACTGTTTTGCACAGACGGTCAGATTTCCTTGTTTCCATTGAAACATAAAAGATGCTCTTTTGATCAGTCTACTTAGAGCTTACCCCAGTTGAAGAGGCTATGGTGGCCTACTTGTACCCCTCCTCTTTTGGACTGGTGTAGAAATCTAAGGCATTGCTTCCATCCAAGCCTTGTCGCTTTACACTCTTTTTGGTAGGAAAGGCTTACACTGCAGCAGACCAGGCTGATTTATGCCAGATTTATTTCTTGGGAATAAAACTTGACTCTGTGACCATTCTGGTGACAATGTTCAATCTATTCTCCAATGCTTGATAACATTCAAGCCGGGGATAGCTTTGCATCTGCAAGAATTCCTGAAAATTTTCAGTCTGATGACCCCTGAGGTGGTTTTTCAGTAAATCCTTAAGGAAAGCTTGATGGCTGAGGCCACCTTTCCCTGCTACTGTTCCAGTCTGGGACTTAGAGCTGGTTTTGGAAGCACATACAGGTCACCCCCTTTGAGCCATTAGAGGTGAGCTTACACATACTCATACTCTCATTGAATACTGTGTGGCTGTTCTTTTTAGCTTCAGTAAAAACAAATTTGGGACCTTCAAGCCCTGATGGCCAATTAATCTTGCTTAGTGTTTGGACAAGGTTTGTTGAAGACAGTCTTTTACCCTAGGGAAGAATATATGACCAAGGTTTTGGTCACTCCCTTCAGGGCTCAGGTTGTCACCTTGCAGGTATTCTCCCCTCTTCTGTTTGGGTTGTACGAGATTAAGAGGTGGCACATGCTTTATCCAGTGAGGGCAATTGAAACCAAACAAGTCAATTCAGGTTGTCAATCAACTCTTTTTCTGCCTTGGAGGCCACGCAAAAAGTTTGGCCATCTCAAAACAAAGGCTTACTCTTTGGGTTGTTGATGACATTGTGCTCAGATCATCAAACACCATCTGCCAATAAGATTGCAGTGATTATAAATAGCCTTTAAAGATGTATGCAGCATGGATCAACTCAAAACAAGCATGCATTGAGATGAATTAAATGAAAAATATTTTGGCAGCGTGCTGAGGACAAACGGCACATTAGGCAGGTGGTCATAATGTTTTGGCTCATAAGTGTATAAATCAAAGTTTACACAGAGTTGTAGTCGGGACCATATTCTCTAAGACTCAGACCAATACCAGACCCTTTACAACCAAGATCTAGACCAAGACCCGAAACTTTGAGATCCAGACCAAGACCAAGACTTGACCAAGGTTGACGATTTTAATTAACTGAAATAGAAAACAACCTGCATTTGTTGCAGAATTCATTTTGGATTCCCAACAATCTAGTTTCACCTTATTTTCATCGCTTCCAATTCCATACATTATCAACAATACTGTAAATCTATTTAGTTGGAATTTTGAAAAAGCTGATATATAAAGCTCTCAATAATGTTAAAAACATTTTTAAATTAAACCACATTTTGGATTAAAATGAAAATTTTAAATGAACTAAAACTAAACTAAATTTTATTTTCATATGGGCACATATTTTTTAATATTCAAAAGTCTTAATAGCCATGATTTATATACACATATGTGTATATACAGAATTTAACTTTAAAAATAACCAACTCTGAGAAATAATCACTGGAGTGAAATAAGTAACAGCTAGCCCCATTCTCCTTTAAGCACTTGAAGGAATAGTTCACCAAAAAATTATCATTCTCTCATCATTTACCCACTCTCATGCAGTGTCAAACTAGTATGACTTTCGGTTTTCTGCCTAAAATAAACAAAGATATTTTGAAGTACACTACCCTCAAAAGTTTGGGGTCACTTGCCTGAAATGTCTCTCATGATCTTAAAAAACTTTTGATCTGAAGGCGTATGCTTAAATGTTTGAAATTAATTTTGTAGACAAAAATATAATTGTGCCAACATATTAATTTATTTAATTACAAAACTAAAATTGTATTTAAAAAAAAAAGCTTTTGTAATGGATGACTTTTAAAAAGTAGTGTATATATGATGTATTTTTGTATATACAATGTTGTTGCTGCTGGCACATAGCTTGAGTTCTTTGTTTGTAGCCTGCTTAGCATTGCCTATTTTTCTATTTTCAATGTTTAATCTTTAAACTCTGCCATTTTACAGCACACATTGTCCTTTATGCTTTTTTACTTTTAGCACGATTCAACTGCATGCATCCATTTTTTTTTTACACGGATTAGTGTGTCAATCTCAAACCCCTGCTGCTCAAGAACCACCACAACAACAAAGAAGTCATGGCATCAGCACAGGTTATTGCTATTTGCACTTCATGCCGCATGTTTATGATAGCTTCAGCAGTGAGGGGTTTGTAAGGATAAGTGAAAAAGGTAAGGAATTGGTTAGGCTTTCGGAGAAGATTAACGAGTATTAACGAGAGACACGCATCCAACCATTAGTTAAGGTCAGTGAGAAAGAGAAGCTGGTAGAAATTGTTTTGGATGCACATAGTACAGCGAGCAACACACACACACACACTTTAATTCCTTTTTGAATTTCCAATAGATTCTTCCCACTCAGTGATGCACCCACTGAAAGCCTGTTGAAAGCACTCTGGTTATTGGTGATTCTATTGTAAAGAACCTGGAAATAGAGACTCCAGCCACCACTGTAAAATGCCTTCTGGAAGCCAGAGCATCTGACATCAGATAACATACACTCACCTAAAGGATTATTAGGAACACCATACTAATACTGTGTTTGACCCCCTTTCGCCTTCAGAACTGCCTTAATTCTACGTGGCATTGATTCAACAAGTTGCTGAAAGCATTCTTTAGAAATGTTGGCCCATATTGATAGGATAGCATCTTGCAGTTGATGGAGATTTGTGGGATGCACATCCAGGGCACGAAGCTCCCGTTCCACCACATCCCAAAGATGCTCTATTGGGTTGAGATCTGGTGACTGTGGGGGCCATTTTAGTACAATGAACTCATTGTCATGTTCAAGAAATCAATTTGAAATGATTCGAGCTATGTGACATGGTGCATTATCCTGCTGGAAGTAGCCATCAGAGGATGGGTACATGGTGGCCATAAAGGGATGGACATGGTCAGAAACAATGCTCAGGTAGGCCGTGGCATTTAAACGATGCCCAATTGGCACTAAGGGGCCTAAAGTGTGCCAAGAAAACATCCCCCACACCATTACACCACCACCACCAGCCTGCACAGTGGTAACAAGGCATGATGGATCCATGTTCTCATTCTGTTTACGCCAAATTCTGACTCTACCATCTGAATGTCTCAACAGAAATCGAGACTCATCAGACCAGGCAACATTTTTCCAGTCTTCAACCGTCCAATTTTGGTGAGCTCTTGCAAATTGTAGCCTCTTTTTCCTATTTGTAGTGGAGATGAGTGGTACACGGTGGGGTCTTCTGCTGTTGTAGCCCATCCGCCTCAAGGCTGTGCGTGTTGTGGCTTCACAAATGCTTTGCTGCATACCTCGGTTGTAACGAGTGGTTATTTTAGTCAAAGTTGCTCTTCTATCAGCTTGAATCAGTCGGCCCATTCTCCTCTGACCTCTAGCATCAACAAGGCATTTTCGCCCACAGGACTGCCGCATACTGGATGTTTTTCCCTTTTCACACCATTCTTTGTAAACCCTAGAAATGGTTGTGCGTGAAAATCCCAGTAACTGAGCAGATTGTGAAATACTCAGACCGGCCCGTCTGGCACCAACAACCATGCCACGCTCAAAATTGCTTAAATCACCTTTCTTTCCCATTCTGACATTCAGTTTGGAGTTCAGGAGATTGTCTTGACCAGGACCACACCCCTAAATCCATTGAAGCAACTGCCATGTGATTGGTTGATTAGATAATTGCATTAATGAGAAATTGAACAGGTGTTCCTAATAATCCTTTAGGTGAGTGTATATAAGTGCTGTCTAATGCTAAACGTATATTTTCTAAGATTTTTTTTTATGTCAGCACTAACAATTGTCCAGCTTCACCAGTCAGAGATCACTAAAGATACTGTTAAGGACACTGTAAAATGCTCTGGCCCATTCGATGACAATTGGATGAGTTTTTGTGGTAGACCTGACCTGCTAAAGAGAGATGGACTCCATTCCTCCAGGGAAGGTGCCGCTCACCTCTCTAGTAATTTGGCTCATAGTCTTAATAGTGATAGTGTCTGACTAACCGGGGCCCAAGTCAGGAAGCAGACAGACTTTCTAATCCGAAAGTCTTCTAGCTGCCTTGAAACGTCATACGTCACATAAACGTCATAGTTACAAACATAACCTCCATTCCCTGATGGAGGGAACGAGCGTTGTGTCGATGTAGTGACACTAGGGGTCGCTCCTGGGAGCCCCAGACATCTCTAATCTTTGAGAAAAGGCCAATGAAAATTGGTGAGTGGAATTTGCATGCCACTCCCCCAGACATACGGGTATATAAGGAGCTGGAATGCAACCTCTCATTCAGGTTTCGCACTGAGAAGCCGAGACAAGGTCCCGGCAATTTCAGCGGCTAGTTCAGTGTTGTGGCATGAGGAACGCAATGTCTCATTCCCTCCATCAGGGAACAGAGGTTACGTTAGTAACCATCTGTCACTCTTTCGACGTTGTGTCGATGTAGTGACACTAGGGGTCCCTATGGAAAACTACTGAACTGTGTTACGTGGATTGGCGGTGCGAGACGGGCAGTGCTCTGTGTGCCTCGTAGCCAGCACACCAGGCCATCACGTAACTACACCCAATGTATTCATAGGCGTCAAACGGTCCCCTGCACCTCGGGGACAATTCAACTGCTCAAAAAATAGGGACCGGCTGACCCAACCGTGGCCTTTTCTCTTTTTTCTCCCCAAAAGGAATGAAATCGTTGGGGGCCATATAAGGTCCATGTCAGTGGTGTCCCTCCAAAGAGGAGGGCACCACAGAGACCACACCCTGCCTGAGTCCTGTCTTTCGACCACTAAAGATAGCTTCACTAATAACCTTCCAGATTTGTCTCAAATATCAGTAGGCCAGAAAGTTCAGAAGAACTTGATGTAGTCATAGAAAATATAGATACAGTCTTCTCTAGCAATAATGGAGCACAAGTGGGAAAGTACAAAGTAAGAGGTGTTTCATGGTGCATGGCAGGATAGTGTTTCTAGTTACAGAAAGGCTCTACAAAGGTGCCAGGTCAGCATATTTTAGCAAACTCAGAAAATAACTTCAATAATCCTAGGTGTTTATTCAGTACTGTGGATAAAATTGGTAAGGAATAAAGCTTTGAATGAGCCAGATTTTCCATCGCAGCATAGTTAAATAAAATTGAAATCATCAAAAACAAAATTGTAGTTATGCAACCATATGTCATAGCACCTCAGAAGACAGTGTCTCATATTATTTCCTACAAGCAACTTCAGTCCTTCACTGTCATAGGTTTTGTTAGCTCTTCTTGACCTATCAAAACATCAAAAGTCACAACATGTATGTTAGACCCAATACTGATCATGCTCTCAAAAATTGTGTTTTCTGTAATCTCAGAACCTCTTCTTAATATTATTAACTCCTCATTATCCTTAAGGCATGTCCCAAGAAATGTTAAGTGGGCAATTATCAAACCCCTTATAAAGAAAACACAGCTTGATCCTGAGGAGTTGGCTAATTATAGACCAATCTCAAACCGCCCATTTATGACAAAAACACTTGTCCTCCCAACTATGTTAATTTTTTTTTACAGAGAAATTGTATATATATGAAGAATTTTAGTCAAGATTTAGTCCCCATCAGAGTACAAAGACTGCACTGTTCCCTTTACAAAAAGCTTCACTAGGATGCTGCACTGAGAAAAGCGCTTTGGGAACAATCCTACATTGTGACCAGTTGTGAATATGTGTGTAACACGTCAATGAACATTGACCAGAATTTATAACCTTGGCTGATGTAATCATTAGATGTACCTGTGGCCAGGCTATAAATGGATGCGTCACCAGAGTGTCGTCAGATCCATTTTTTTCAGAGCCATTCTGTGTGTGTGTCTCACAAGCCTGTCACAAACTTTCGTTTCTCTGTTAGGAGTTAGATTTTGTTAGGCAGTGCGCAGTGAACCTTTTCTCCTTTCTATGTCCTCTGAAAAAGGAAAAAAAAAGGAAAAGAATGATTGATAAACAAAACAAGTGATGTGTGTTCCCATGTTTACGCTCTACGGCTGAAACGAACACACACCAGTTTTTGTTTTGTGTGTTTGGGGAAGGTGTGAGCCTTGCGATCTGTTTACAGTTGAAATGCTTCGCACTCTTCTCGCTTACTTCCAAGAGCCAGTGCCCACTCTTTCTTTGTGGGGCTCTCGCATATATCTGGCTGAGGAGCGAGAGACAGGTCTGTCCCTATCGCTCGCTCTCTCCCCAGATCCAGCTGATCCTTCTCGTAAGCCTGAAGCGCGCCTCAGCATCTCTTCATTTCACGAGGGGGGGGCGCTGAACCTCTGTACATTCCACGCACAATAATAAAGTGGTTGAGAAATTACTTGAGGTGGTTACTTGGGCTGTGGCCAGACTACAGCTAGACTGGCCATGCCAACAAGACCCCCCCCCCCCCCAACGCTCCAAACTATAAGACATATTTCTGACTGGTGGCTTAAAAAAAGGGGAAGGGAACGCTATATTAGTCCCTTCCTTTCTTTGATGACCTCCATTATGAGCTTTCTCGTTCATGAAGGAATCTTTTTACTTCCTGTGTCTTCGTGCCCTCGATGTTGACATATTCGACTATCGTAGGTGCTGAGACACGGGGCTATTCGTTCATGCCGCCGGTAGAAGAGACACCTGTGGGCTATCTCTCGCTGGGCTCGGCATCGTCACTTAAAACGCCCTCTCTCCCCTCAAAGCCTTGCAGGATGACCTCCTCTTTAGTGGGAAGGGCTTATCAAGCAAGCTTCGTCGAGCCACAGATCTTTCTCTCCGCACGACCAAGCAAACAGCCCATGCTATTGGCCGGTCTATGTCTGCCTTGGTCAGCGTGGAGAGGCACCTTTGGCTCAACCTTTCGGGCATCAAGGACAAGGATTCAATTTTCCTCCTTGATTCCCCGGTTTCGCCCACTGGCCTATTCGGAGACACCATGAGCACGGTTATCTCCACGTTCCAGGAGGCGAAAAGCCATGAGGAAGCCTTCGGGCAGTTCCTCCCTCGCCGCACTTAGGGGGCGGGTCCTTCGGCCACCCAGACCCACCTCAGTCCTGTTAGAAGGGAGGCTCAAAAGCAAAGCGTGGCGAGTCGTGCTCCTCCTCCCAGGGATTGGGGACAGTCTCGTCGCCCTCGGCAGCCCCTAAAGCAAGACCTCAAGACCATAAATTCTAAAAGAAGAAAACCCTGATGGTCTTGCGCCTAGTCTTGTGGGGTAGCTCCCCTCGGGATGGGGCGCGTGCTCTACTTCGCCCCTCCCGGTACCCCCGTGAAGCCTCTCCATTCCCGCCGCCTTCGGTGTTTCAGTGGTAGACGGTCCCATCAAAAGATGGGACGGTTTCGCTGCTCCCTGCATTTATCCAGGACGCAGAACACTCGACACCCCCTCAACAGGAAATGTTAAAAGATTAATACCCATCTCAGAGAACCTGGCAGCATAGAAACTTCTGCCAGATAGATATATTTTTTTTCATGGGTCCTAAGAACAGTAGGAAAGGGCTACAGAATTTAATTCATTCGCCTCCTTCCATGTTTCAACGCCGTGGTTCCCACTACCGTAAACTGGATCAGTCATGTCTACTGTGAAAAGGATAAAAAAACAAACTGCAAAATCTCCTGGTTAAAGGGGCCATAGAACATGTTCCCCTTCCAGAGAGAGAGTCACGTTATTATACCAAGCACTTCCTGGTTCCCATGGAGGGTGAGGGGTTGCGTCTGGCCTTAGATCTCAAAGCTTGAACTTCCCAGTCTGGGTGTTCAAGTCCAAGATGCTGCCTATCAAGACGATCGTGTCAGGATGGGTTGATGGCTGAGTAACGCGAGATTCGCGCAGAGAGGGCGAGACTCATCATGGCGGCACGCACTCATTGAGAGAACTGCACCAACTACCAATACCAAACTACCAATACTGGCAATATTTTGAACCGCATACCGGTTACCGCGGGACACTCCTCTACACTGGATGAATTAACGGACTTAGAGAAATTCGTCGATCACTACTACAACCGCTATACAATGGATACCACTACAAATCAGCAAACTCCGAAACCAACCAAACGAAAGAAGACATCATCTACTGACACCAGCGATTTACAAACTACTGAAATTGAGGTCAGTGTACTCGCATCCATTAACAACAAACTGGACTTACTGGTTACGGTACATGACGAAATAAAAGAACTTCGATCAAGTCTGGAATTTGCATACACACATATTGAGAAGCTAGAACAGTCGAACAAATCTCTCCAAATTAATGTTGAATCACTCAACAAACAGGTGGATACAGTCATAAAAGAAAACAAATTATTGAAAGAAACCGTTCTGGACATTCAAACGAGAAGCATGCGCGATAACCTGATATTTTCTGGCATCACTGAAAATTCTCCCGACGATCCCGAAGCAATGATCAGAGACTTCATGAAAACTCAACTCAAACTCCAACCGGACACTGTAAATGAAATAACCTTCCATAGAGTTCACCGTCTCGGAACACGTTCAAATAAATCACCTCGACCGATCATCGCTAAACTGGAACATTACAAACACAAAGAACTCATAAAAAGCAAAGGCAAAGAACTGAAAGGAACCAACTACGGATTAAATGACCAATTTCCACGCGAAATAAACAATCGGCGCAAAATTCTCTACCCCATCATGAAAAAACACAGACAAAACAATAAACGTGCAAATATAATTGTGGACAAGCTTTTTATCGATGGACAGCTCTACCATGACTCCAAAATTACTCCATGGCTATTTTAATATAGTAGCTATAGATAACATCGAACAATCTGCGACTGTCAGATTATATTGATACGATGCACCACCCTCTCTCTGTTCTTTAAACGGATACGTGGATCTCAATACACCGATCCTTATGCTTTTGCTTACTCTGTCTCACTATGTCACTATGTACTTGTTTATATGTATACTCTACATGTGTATAGCCTACAGTCTATTTCTTTTTTTGTTTTTATTACTGTTATCATCATTATCTCTTTCTAGACATTTAATCAACAATCATGCAAACACTTAAAATGGTATCATGGAATGTGCGTGGCTTCCGGACCCAGGCAAAAAGAATTAAAATAATTAACCATCTGATGAAATTAGGGGCTGATATATCTTTTATACAGGAAACACACTTATCCAAATCAGAACTTGGAAATCTAACATTTAATCAATTTAACAACATATTCTCATCAACATACAATAGGAAACAACGAGGAGTTTCAATATTAATAAATAAAAATATCCCACTAATTCTTAACACGTCTGTTATTGACCCAGAAGGGAGATTTGTCATCATCAATGTATCCATTAACCATATAACATACACACTAGCTAATATTTATGGACCAAACAATGATGATCCATCCTTCTTTCATAATTTCTTCTCACTACTACCCGATACAAATAATATTATTATTGCTGGAGACTTCAATACTGTTATAAACCCACAAATGGACCGATCAAATTCATCCAATTCTACAAGAACCTGGCAGTCTACTGAAACAATTAAACAATATATGACGAATTTTGGACTTGGCGATAGTTGGAGAATGAATAACCCCTCACTCAGAAAATATAGCTACTTTTCTTCTTTTCACCAGTCCTTTTCCCGAATTGATTTTTCTCTCATCAGTAACTCACTAACCCAACATGTAATAGAAACTTCAATTCATCCAATCATAATTAGCGATCATGCTCCCATCTCCATCTCATTAAATACTCAACCCTCTATTAAACGCCCCAATAGATGGCGCTTCAATACCTCACTACTTCGTGATTCTGACTTCGACAGTTTTATTAAGAAAGAGTGGGCTTTCTTCTTGGAAATGAATGACTCTCCTGGGATTTCACCATCATTATTATGGGAAACAGGCAAAGCAGTAATTACAGGAAAAATAATATCATATTCATCATACAAGAAAAAACAACAACAACAGCTGGAAAATACCTTAGATCAGAGAATTAAACTCCTCACAGATACCTATTCTACCAGCCCTAGTGAACAAATACAATGCGAACTAAACCGTCTTAAAGCTGAACTCGATAGCATCATAAACCAAAAAACACAGTTTATTATCCAACAACTCAAATACAAACAATACCAATATTGTAACAAAATGGGTAAATATTTAGCAAATCAACTAAAGCGTAAACAAGAAAAAGCAACTATTCCATCCATATACAATGATTCAGATAAAATAACCCAGAACCCACAAGAAATTAATAATGTATTCCGAACTTTCTACCAAAAACTATATTCTGCTAATCGCAATCCAGATGAAGCAGAAATAGAACATTTTCTAAAAGAATTAAAGCTACCATCAATGTCAAAGGAACAGGCAAATGCATTAGATACACCACTCACTCATGCTGAACTCCATAAAGCATTAGACCAAATGCCAAATAACAAATCACCCGGACCTGATGGACTACCCGCTGAATTCTATAGACATTTCTGGCCAATTCTATCTCCTTTATTCCTCAAAGTTATTAAAGAAATTAAAACTACCTCGACAATACCTGCACACATGAATACGGCGGTCATGACACTTTTGCTAAAACCAAACAAAGATCCAATGCACCCTTCTAGTTACCGCCCTCTTTCATTAATAAACACAGATTTAAAAATCATTACCAAAGCATTAGCTACTAGAATAGAAACAGTTATCCCGATGTTAATTCACCATGATCAAACAGGTTTTATTAAACACAGGAATGCGTCAGATAATATGCGTAGATTGTTCAACCTAATTAACCTTACCCAACAAAATCATACCAAAACTATAATTGTATCACTTGATGCCGAAAAAGCATTTGACAAAGTTAACCGGACATTTCTTTTTAATACTCTACATAGATTTGGCTTTGGAGAGTCATTCATCCACTGGATAAAAATATTATATACTTCACCTAGGGCCACAATAACAACAAATGGGATTACATCACAACATTTCACACTTCACAGAGGGACCAGACAAGGATGCCCACTCTCTCCGTCTTTATTTGCCTTATTTATAGAACCACTTGCAGCAGCAATACGACAAAATGATAATATCAAAGGGATACAAAACGTCAATACTCAACATAAGATCTGTCTTTATGCAGATGATTTATTGTTATGTTTACAAAACCCTTATAAGTCATTGAAAGAAACCTTTAAAATTATTAATATTTTTTCAAATCTTTCTGATTATACAATAAACTGGAATAAATCAACAATATTACCACTTTCTGAGGGAGCCTGGGATTCCACAGCTCAGGATTCTTCTCTTCCACTCCACACTGGCAACATTACATACTTGGGTATCAACATTTCCTCCAGACTGTCAGAGTTGTTTAATCTCAACTATACTCCACTTTTAAAAAAAATTGGAGATGATTTAAAACGCTGGACTAACCTACCACTATCACTTATCGGTCGCATTGCTACAGCTAAAATGAAAATTTTACCACAAGTCAACTATCTGTTCTCAATGCTTCCAACAACACCCACCGATAAATGGTTCAAGTCACTGGACTCATTAACCTCTCACTTCTATTGGAAAAATAAAACACCTAAAATATCACTGGAAAAATTACAAAAGACAAAATCACACGGCGGCCTAGAAGCTCCAAATTTTCAATATTACTTTTTAGCAAACCAGCTACAATATTTATATAAATGGATTCATAAAAATAATCATAATAATTCATGGATGGAATTAGAACAAAACCATTGCAAAGATACTTCAGTTTCAGACCTTGCCCATCTACCAAAATCAATTAAGAAAATGCTCTATTTTAATAATATTACAATTGCATCAACTCTGACTGCCTGGTGGAAAGTAAACAAAATTAATAATTCACCACTAACATCATGTAGATACACCCCCATTTGGTTCAACCCTGATTTTCAATTATGCAATAAACCGATCAATTTTCCATCTTGGAAACAAAAAGGAATCACTCATCTCCATCACTTATTTGAAAACAACCAATTCATATCATTTAAAATACTAGTCCAGAGGTACGGTATTGGGGGAGAACAGTTTCTACAATATCAACAAATTAAATCCATAGTTAAATCCAAGATCAACATAATTAATAACCCACTTCATCCCGGTCAGTTAATGGAAGATATAATGAAAATCACCAATACCAACAAACTAATATCCAAACTACATAAACTTATATTAAATAATGATACAACAATTATAATACCCATGAATAAATGGGAAAAAGATTTAGCATTCTCCCCCAACACCGATATCTGGAAGGAAATCTGTAACAACACATTCTCAATGACTAATAATACTAACCTCCAGCTCATACAGTTTAAGATTATTCACAGGATTCACATCACCGAAAGAAAAATGTTTATAATGGGCCTGAGGGACACAGACATTTGTTCACAGTGCACACTGGGGAGCACAGATGACTATTTTCATGCCCTATGGACCTGTCAATCAGTTCACTCATTTTGGATATCAGTAACCACAAAACTCACCGTTATCATGGGTTGTGGAATCCCTCCATCTCCGTCACTCTGTTTACTTAATAACTACATTGAAGTTGATAATCTCCCAATCAAATATAAAACACCCCTCCTCATCTCTCTAACTATCGCCAAGAAAGTAATTTTGCAAAACTGGAAGTCCAAAAACTGTATACATATCAATCACTGGTCTAATCTTCTAACAGAGTACATCACATTAGAAAAAATAACATACACCAACAAGAATATTATATCTACATTTCTTGATATCTGGAAACCATTCCTAACTCATCTTCATATAAATTAATAACCTGGAACCGGACCAACGCATTCCCCCAACCACACGTTTACGGACAAATAATGCATAATCTCTGAGTATTACTGTACAGTACTACAATTATTCAGTATAGATGTCCTTTGTATATGTATATATGTAGGTATATGTATCTATTTGTATGTATGTGTGTGTATGCATAATTGTATATGTGTATAGATGTATGTATGCGTGTGTATTTATATATGTATATATGGGTATGTATGTATATATGCGTGTGTATGTATGCGCGCATGTATATGTGTGTGTATGTATGTATGTATATATGTATATGTATAATGCTCGATAAGCTGTACTTTTATTTTATGTTAAATTTACATACTATTGCTATTTATTTTTATTTAAGATGGTGGTAGTAGGAATGATAATATTGGTATTATTATTATCATTATTATTATAGAATTAGTTTTCCCTTCCTCTCTCTTTCTATATAAATGACAATCCAGAAAATATTACGTATAAATATGTATACAATTTTATTTAATATATAAATGGTCTGGGTCGGGCAGCTGTTCTAGGTGCTGTTGGTGGGTGCAACTGGCATATCCTGTTGGCATAATCATTACAGACTCAGGGATTGGACTGACTAGCCCTTCCCTTTCATTGCCTCTGGCCAGATCCCTCCCTCATGGTAAAGAATTGTATTGAGTTGATACCTGGGTTGGATGTGATGTCTCTGGCTGGGGAGCTAACCAGTGCACACCATGCTCAAAGCCATGGAAGAAAAAAAAATAAATAAATAAATAAAATAGGGCCATCAACCCATAACATTAGGTTATGTCAGGTCACAAACAGACTAAGAGAGCTTGGTTTGGAGGTGCCTGTTAGGGTGCCCCGGCGTACTTTTTAAAGAAAACCTCAATGGAGCCTAGAAACTTGACTACGGGAGCTGGGTGTCGCTGGCGGTGTTGAGGGGGAATCGGATTATTGAATCAAGGGGGGGGGGGGGGTTGTCTGTTGGTTGTGCTCACTGGCAGTAGTTGTGGATCAGCCCCCCGACCTAGAGTTCAGAGCAGGTACGGCATTATTGACTGATCTAAATGTATTTTTTATTAGTACTAGTGTTATTATTATTATAGATTGCTAGAGCTAATGCTCCTAGTATTGTCATGAATTATCATTATAGATATTATCATTGATACTATCACCACTAATATTAATATATTGCTGTTGTTGTTGTGATTGTTGGTGTGATTGTTTGTTGTTGTTTTTTTTGTTTTGTTTTTTGTTTTGTTTTTTGTTTTCTTTTTCTTCTCTTCTCTCTTCTGTACTGTATATGTGTTTCACTACCTTGTATGTGTTACTCCTTTGTTCATTTCCAATAAAAAAAAAAAAAAAAAAAAAAAAAAGACGATCGTGTCACAAGCCCAACATCTCGTTTGGCTGGTCACCATTGATCTTATGACGCACTTCTTTACTTCTTCATTTAGAAATTCTGCTGCAACACAGGAAGTTCCTGAGGTTCGCTTTCGGGGGCGAAGCTTTCCAGTATCGGGTTCTTCCATTCGGCCTAGCCCTCTTAACCTGCATATTCATAAATGCATGATGCAGCGCCGGCTCCTTTGTGACTCCGAGGCATCTGCATTTTGAATTACATAGATGACTGGCTGATCATAGCACAGTTCCAGCGACTGGCAGTTCAGCACAGGGATACTGTCTTAGCTCATCTAGTTTCTCTGGGGTTGAGGCTCAATGCCAAGAAAAGCATCCTCTCTCCCACTCAGAACACTGTCTATCGGGTATGGAGTTCGATCACAATACGGGCACAACTGTCTCCCGCTAGACTCGAGTCCATTCAGAATACCCTGAGCAAAATCAGGCTAGGTCAAGGTTGTACTAGGTCTCAGTGCGACTGCGTCCTCGGTGATCCCTCTGGACCGTTTGCACGCGAGACCATTTTTGTTGTGGCTCAAAGCTAGGGGATTTCTTCCAAGGGCCAAATCCCCTAGGCTGATAAGGGTTACACGCCGCAGGATTCGTTCCCTTTCTATGTGGTTCAGACCCCGGTTTCTTAACTTGGGTCCCACTCTAGGTGCGTCTTGTTGTCGCAGGCTGCTAACGACAGACGCCTCCCAGACGGGCTGGGTAGCGGCCTTAAGTGGTCATCTGGCTTAAAGGGATAGGAGTGTCATCAGCTCGGTTGTCACAGTAACTGTCGCGAGCTGATGGCTGTATTTCTGGCCCTGAAATACTTCCTCCCGAGGCTGCCATGTCTTGGTGCGGGTGGGCAATACAGCAGTAGCCTCTTACATAAACCATCAGGGAGATCCACGTTCATGTCAGCTACATTTCTGGCACGTCAGATCCTTCTTAGGGCCCAGGTCAGCTCCTGTCACTCAGTACAGGTTTTGTCCCTGGATGCCCGTGTGTGAGCAGATTTACTGTCCAGACAGAAAATACAGACGGGGGAGTGGTAACTCCACCCTGAGGTAGTGAACAAATCTGGGTGAGATTTCACAGGGCAGAAGAGGACCTCTTCACTTTATGGACACCATTTCCAGGTTCTATGTGGCCTCCACTTTGGCTTACCACACCTTGATGGAAGGGGTGCCCTTTAAGAGGCATCCTCTACTAGCGTGCTTCATTCGGGAGCCATGTGACTGCGGCCTCCTGCTGGGACTAGGACCTCTTCATAGGACCTAGCAGTAGTCCACTATGTCACGTACACTACGCAAACTGTAGCAATTATTCGGGATAAAATAGATTCGGAACAGTGTTTACCATGCCCAAATAGATGGCTTGGTCAAACGATTTAATCCGACACAAAAAAATATGATTCGTAAGTTTGAGCACAAAAACACTCCATCACTCAATAATCAAAAGTAACTTTCACTTTCACAGAGACAGTGTCCTGACGGGACTCTAGCTCCTCTCTCCTCCACTGCGACTCTGGTTGTCCTTATCTCCTTCAAGCTCTCTCGCCTTGCACTCCTCCAAACAGGGTTGGCTCCTGGACAGGGCCCCGGCAGGGTTGGCATATCAACTGCCTAGAGTTGCTGGCTGTAATCTTCGCCCTGCGGAGGTTTCTCCCACTAATATGGGGCAAGCACATCAGGATCCGATCATACAGCACCGCAACGATAGTGTACATAAATCGCCAAAGCGCCATGCACCTCTCGTTATATGTCGCAACTCTCCTGCCATCTCTTCCTTTGGAGCCAGCAACGACTCAGGTTGTTGCGTGCCACTCACATACTGGGAAAACTCAACAAGGCAGCGGATGCACTGTCATGACAAGGTATGCTCAGTGGAGAGTGGAGGCTCCACCCTCAGGCGGTCCAGCTGATTTGGGAGTGGTTCGGCAAAGCACAGGTAGACCTGTTCGCTTCCCAAGAGACCTCCCATTACTCCCTAGTGGAGGCTCCCATCGGGACAGATGCGCTGGCACACAGCTGGCCCCGGGGGCTGTGTAAATACACATTTCCCCCAGTGAGCCTACTTGCACGTGTGCTGTGCAAGGTCAGGGAGGACAAGAAACAAGTCACTCTGGTGGCCCCCTACTGGCCCAAACGGACTTGGTTCTCAGATCTCATGCTCCTCGCAACAGCCCCTCCCTGGCGAATTCCCCCGAGGAAGGACCTTCTTTCTCAGGGACGGGGCACCCTCTGGCATCCGCACCTAGATCTCTGGGCCAGAAGATCTAAGTGGCCTACCACCTGCTGTCGTAGACACGAACAACCAAGCCAGAGCTCCCTCTACCAGGCAACTTTACACTTGCGCTTGTTTGCAAATTGGTGTTTTTCCCGATCTGAAGACCTGTAGAGATGCGCAGTCGGGTCAGTGCTCTCGTTTCTGATAGGTTGTAGGGGAGGCTGTCCCCCTCCACCTTTAAGGTTTATTTAGCCGCCATATCGGCTCACGACGATGCAGTGGATGGTAAGATCGCTCGCTCTTCCACCAAGAGGGTTGGGGACCTACCTAAGTATTCTCTGTCAGTGATACCTGCCTGGAGTTCTAAGACTGCAACCGGGCTACGTTACCATGGTTCCTATGACTCCCTTCAGGGACCAGGTAGTGAACTTGCAAGCGCTGCCCCGGGAGCAGGCAGATCCAGCCTTTTTGTTGCTGTGTCCAGTGCACGCTTTGTGTACCAATGTGGACCACGCATAGCTTTAGATGTTCTGAGCAGCTCTTTGTCTGCTTTGGTGGACAGCAGAAAGGGAACGCTGTCTCAAACAGAGGCTTTCCCTCTGGGTCGTTGATGCCATTACATTGGCCTATCACACACAGGCTGTGCCTGCCCCATTTGTGGGTTCGAGCACACTCGACAACAAGTGTGGTATCCTCGTGGGCCCTGGCCAACGGCATCTCCCATCAGACATATGCAGAGTAGCGGGCTGGGCAACACCCAATACCTTTTTACCTTTTGAGATTTTACAAAGGTAAAAAGATTTTTGAGATTTTTTATCTCAGTGTTGAGTCAGTCTCATCCCGTGTTCTCTTAGGTCCGAGCACATAGAACTTGGGAATGTGGAACGTCTGACCGGGTGTTCCGCTTGCACTTAGCGCCTTTTCCCTCCACTGAGGTGATCACGTGCGCTCTTTCCCCCAGGAGAGTCCACTAGATTCGCGCTCCCTGGATGTTCTTCCTCCCGAGCCCTCTGGTCCGTGAATTCAGTGGAGGAATTCCCTGACCAGACCCACTACGGGTACTAAAATTACTCTGTACTGGAATAGGTGCTCCTCAGGATGGGCCCTTGTGGATTAATCCCCCTGTGGGAATTTTCCACAGTACTGTCCCCCTACGGGCGGACCCGCGTCTCCCTTGGGCAATCCCCACTGCTCCCCAGTCACCGTGTTTGTAGCAACTCCTCCCTTGCAGCAGGTAGGATCTACCACCGTGCCATCCCCACATGTGGCCTGAAAACCCATGTGACGTATTTCGCCACTCTTTACCTCCCCACAGCCTGGGCAGTCTTTTCCCCCTGAAAGAATATGAGTTGGAAAAGAACGCCCTGATGTGTGTGATAGCGTTAAGATGGCCCCAGCCACTTTAACTCTATGCGAGAAACATAGAGAGAGAAAAGGCGTGGCTGGCGTGGCCTGCTCCCATGCTACCCTTCGGGGTACCGGTAACCTAAACAGTTTATGATGATTTTATGGGGCGTTGGGGAAGGGCATGTGCAGTCTGACGCAGCCTGTCACTTTGGCACGCAACTGCCTGCGCATGGCATAATTGAATAGGGACCCCTAGTGTCGCTTCAATCGACACAACATCAAAGTGAGTGACAGATGGGGAACGTCTAGGTTACTGTTGTAACCTCCGTTCCCCGATGGAGGGAACGAGACGTTGTGTCCCCCTGGCCAAGACGCTGAACCGAGCCACTGCTATGGCCGAACCTTATTCTCGGAGGGACAAGCGAATTATGTCTGCCAATTTCTCACTGGCCTTTTCTCAAGTTCAGAGGTAACCGAGGCCTTCAAAGAAGTACCCTAGTGTCACTTCACTCGACACAACGTCTTGTTCCCTCCATCAGGGAACGGAGGTTACAACAGTAACCTAGACGTTTAGGATTGAGGTTTGGGTTGGGGGGTTTAGTTTATAAAATATGCATTTCTCTTCACTGTATTACATCATGTACAGCTGAAAACAACTCACTTCACAAATCAATTTTGGAACCTCTCCGTGGACATTACACCCGGAAAATGGAACTCACACATGCCCATTTGGGGTGAAATATGTTCAAATATCTCACAGTTCAGTTTGTATCATGGTTTTAAAGTCATGGTTTTGGCACAGTTCAGTACTTGCTATATTCAGAAAATGCCTGCCTGCCAAATCCAATGTAAGAAAACTCAATTTGATAACAAACACTTACAAAAAAATCACCTTGGTGTTACTTCAGTAATCATAGTTTCACCATGGTATTTTTAGTAAAACCATAGAAAGCATGAAATTAACCATGGTATACACAATCATTGTTACTACAATACTACTATAGTAAAAGCACCCTCAAAAAAATGTCTTTCATGGCAAACAAATTGTCCATTGTTCCCAAATGTTTGCTGCAGGTTCACCACTACCGGTGAAGAGCAACAAACTTCTGGCAAACATTTTCAGTGAACCACAAGCTCATATGCATGTGAAAATAATGAGAGGCTAATTTGGGGTAAGATTGCAGCTAGTTTGCCAGAACTCTAGATTTTTTGTAAGAGTTTTTAGTTTACTTTGAAGTTTATGATTATTGTTCATGTTCATGGTAACCCAATAATAATATACCTACTTTATAAACTTTAGAATTGATATTTTTGTGTGAGGATTCATATTTTCGATGCAACATCAGTATCAGAAGCACCAATACATTAGGATCCCAATGCTGGAGGTTAATGAGATCGCATTGAGCTCAAGGGAAGTGTGAGGGAGGCTGCCTCCCTCTGAAACTTTATCTGCTGGTGTCACTGATACTTTAGATATATGGCTGCTATTCACAATGTTTTATGAAATCAAATTTCGTAACATTTTTTAGTTGTATTTATGAACAGTTGATTATTTTCCTCACCCAAATTTTTAAGGAGGCACTGCCTCCCTTTTCTCCTCAAGAAAACTCTACTGCTTCATATTATATATCCATCAAAAATTCTTTGTTTGTGTTCTGCACACAACTTTGAGGTGGCATAAAGGTGAGTAAATGATGAGAGAAATATAATCTTTGGGTGAACTATTCCTTTAAAGGAGACCTATTATACCCCTTTTTACAAGATGTAAAATAAGTCTCAGATGTCCCCAGAATGTGTCTGTGAAGTTTCAGCTCAAAATACCCCACGGATCATTTATTAGACCATGTTGTAAATGCCTCTTTTTGGGTGGAATCAAAAACATGCTTTCGTGTGTATCTCTTTAAATGCAAAGGAGCTGCTGCTCCACGCCCCCCTTTCCGGAAGAGGGCTGTGCCTTTACAGCTCTTCGGTTACTACAGCAACAACAAATCTGAACCTATTGGACTGACAACGTAAATACCGGAGTTCAGTCAGGGAATGGGTAAGAGAAATGGATTTTACACTATATTTCTCCCGATGGCCAGTACGCCCCTGATTGGCCCCAAAGTGCGTCGGCTCATGTCAGGAGTACATGAAGATTCTTAACAGAACACTTATGACGCTACAAATCTGAAACATTATTCTTCTCACTGTTTCTGCTCCAGCGTGAAAAAATTGACTTTTAGCATTGTAGGGTGGTTTTGTACACACACACTGCCGACTCACATTTATGTACAAACACCTTGTAAAAGTGAATTTTGCATAATAGGTCCCCTTAAAGAGCTTTTATGTGCTGGGATTGTTTTAATACTCTTGGTTGGAAAATTTGTTTTTGCTAGAGTCATACAAAAACTGCACTTGCAGGTGTTAAATTTAATAAAGACCATTGCAATCTATCAAATATTTAATTTCCTGGATATATAGGTACCTCAAAAGTGGGTTCATATTTGTTTGGTTTCGCATTCTGTAAAGTAGCCTTGAGTCATGGCAAGAGAAATGTTTAAACTGCTGCAGCAGCCTAGAATCAATTACCATTAGAACATTGTTATATTCTGTTTTATTTTCTTTGTTATGTCTATAAAATAGTCTCTTTTGTGACTTTAAGTCAGAGTCTATGTATCACATATCTGTGATAATGTACAGAACATCCTGAAATGGATTCACATTTTTTATGTTTAATTCAGGTTATGTCATTAATACAGCTAAAGATGTCCACAAGGACCCTAAATTAAGTCCCTTGCTGTTTTACATTTCTATAAATATATAGTATTGACCCTTGCTTTAAGAACTGATTAACAAATATCCAGTGAAACAACACAGATGGTAATACATACATCTGGAGCCCCTTGGCTCAAACTGCTAGATATATTGGCTTGAGATTCATTGACCCTCAGGGACATTAAAGTCACTCTCAAAGCAGAGTGATTCTCTGAAGAGCAGACTATCGAATCAGTGTTTAAGGGGTAAGAAGTGATTGATAGTTTGATAGTTAAAGCTGCAGAACTGGCCACTGCGCCAAGCATGGGCAGGTTTGATCTATGAGTCATCCCAGCACAGCTCTCTTCTTAGTCCTCACCAGAGTGCAAGTATTTGAGCCAGCAGACATTCACTCTGATGGAAATGAGAGTGTTCCAATAAGGTGCAACATTCTGGTTCCAAAAGTAAAAATCCCATTAATTTCTCCATAGAATAATTGATTTTAACAATAACTTTAGCTCTACAGCAACTACCCACTCCCATGATGCAATAGAGCCACTCTCCCTACACTATCAAATTACTTATATTTTTGTTAATGTTTGAATAATTAGGATTCAAATTTAGATATATTGTTTCTTTATTTTTATCAACAACTTTAAATCGTTTAAAATAGTTTTATATTCTTCCATTGTTTTTCATTCTATTACATCACAATGCTTTATGGGATTGTAGCTCATGAAAGACCTGTCTGTTTCTCCAAACCTACTGGTTCCTGATCTCTGCCCACCCACAACAACAATTAAGCCTGCCCCTTGTCTGATTCTGTCTGCCCAGTCATTCTCTGGTATTGGCATTCCCTGTCTCTGATTCCTGAGCGACTAACTAACTATGAGGAACTTCATATCCGGATGGTATCTGAATATTCTATAGCTGGATTGCATTTCAATTTGTCTCCACTTTGATCGGATATGATCACATTTACCCACAAGAAATGGAAAACGCACCTTAAATATTACATCAGAGGCTGAGCTACAGTTGTGGGCATAAATATTGGCACCTTGGTAAATATGAGCAAAGAAGGCTGTGAAATATATTTCTTTATTGTTTATCCTTTTGATTTTTCATTCTAAATATATATAAAAATCTAACCTTTAATTGAAGGAAACTGAAAGGGGGAAAAAAAAATCATAATTAAATAAAAAAAATTCTCCAAAACTTGTTTGCCACAATTATTGGCACCCCAGAAATGCTTATGAGTAAAATGTATCTGAAATATATTTCCATTCATATTAAAAAAAAATGTAGTACACCTGGGTGACTAGTATCATGAAATTGTTCAGCCATGTCTTCCTTTTTCATATGGATATAATAAATATGAGGTAACACACAAGCCAAATTCCCTTAATCATTCCCACAATGGGTAAGACCAAAGAATATAGTTATGATGCATAGCAAAATGTTGTTTAGTTTTGCAAAAATGGGAAGTGGTCATAAGAAAATAGCTAAAGCATAGAAAATGCTAATTTCCACCATCAGGGCAATAATTAAGAAGTTCCAATCAACTGGAGATGTTACAAATGGGCATGGAAGATGATGTGTGGCTATACTGTCTACACACACGGTGAGGAGGATGGTTCAAGTGGCCAAAAATTCTCCAAGGATCAAAACTGGAGAATTGCCGAAATGAGTTGGGTCTTGGGATCATAAAGTCTCCAAAACTAAAATCAGATGTCACCTACATCTCCACAATGTTGTTTGGAGGGTTGCCAGAGGTCCTGATCATCTTGTTCGGATACATGGCATCATGAACTCTATCAAATACCAACAGATAAAAAAAAAAAAAAACGGACTGCCTTTGACAGAGAGCTTAAGGCCTAGTCCACACTAATACATGATATTTTTCTCTCCTTTTTGGCCTTCAGTCCACACTGAGACAAATAAATTTCACTTTGTACAACCTTCACATTGCATTCCTTCAAAGGCGAAGGGAAGTTTACTCGGAATTTGTGTCCGGCGACAGAACACAAGGATAATTGCGTTTCAGACCGTACATGCAGCGGGGATTTTCCGCATGTGCAGTGACACGATTTAAGCATTTTCATACATTTCAGTGTGGATGAGCAACTTTTCGAAAACGCTTGAAAACGTTAGTGTGGACGGAGAGCGTTTTGAAACGAAAACGCCATTTTCAAATGTATCCGGATTAATGTAGACGTAGCCTAAAATGGGCTGTGGCTGGATCTTCCAGCAGGAAAATGATCCGAAACAAACATCAAAATGAACACAAAAAAATGGTTCACTGACAACAAAATCAAGGGGAGAGGGGAGTCCACCGGTGTGGACCTCAGAATTTGAAGGAGCTGGAGAGATTCTGTATGGAGGAATGGTCTCAGATCTCTTGCTATGTGTTTTCCAACCTCATTAGGCATTATAGGAGAAGACTCACAGCTGTTATCTTGGCAAAGGGAGGTTGCACAAAGTTTTGAATAAAAGGGTGCCAATAATTGTGCCACACATAATTTTTATAATACTTGTGTTGTCTTTGCAATTGTTTGTCATCCATTAGAGGATAGATTTTTGTGAATATTTTGAATGAAAGATCAAAAGGATAAACAATAAAGATATATTTTTAACAGTCTTCTTTGCTCACATTTAGGGGTGCCAATATTTCTGGCCACAACTGTAAGTATATATTCTTCATGGTTTAACCAATTAAAAAAATTATGGATAGTTAATTCAAATGCTTTCCATCACTTTAAGATATAATGGGGCGGAGCATCCATTGTAACTGGGGGTTTCCTTATACATTATAAGAGATTGTAGCCAGCAATATAAGAATCCTCGGCTAACTAGTTGCTTCCGCAGCGAACTTGGACAGCGCCAACTGCTTTTCATCAGACTACTGAGCAAAAAAAGTAAGTCAACTTTACTGACATGTATACACATTGCACATAAATGAACATAACAAAACGAGGTACCTTCAGGAAACTACAGTGCAACATCTATCCAACATAAATCTAAGAAAGCATAGCCTGTGACACAAACCTTATACAGTAAGTTACAACAGCCACAACAGTAAATGACAAATAATACAAATGAAAGTGCCAGTCTGGTGTAACCAAGGAGTTCAACCTGTCAATCAACCACTGCACTATATTTTCCCAGTTACGTGCAGCTTTAAAAGGATATAGCCATCCTATACAACAGTTTGAAAAAGTGCATACAATACATAAACATGCAGAAGACCACA
Organism: Moxostoma hubbsi; assembly: GCA_032164185.1. Taxonomy (NCBI): domain Eukaryota; kingdom Metazoa; phylum Chordata; class Actinopteri; order Cypriniformes; family Catostomidae; genus Moxostoma; species Moxostoma hubbsi. The sequence goes on from JAVLUX010000018.1 coordinate 41,907,473, forward strand.
GAAATTCTTTGGTATGCCTGATATCAACATGCAAAGACACAAATCTGGGGCACACACACCCAAAATTAAGTTAAATACTGAAGAATTTTGCTCTAAACATCAAGTTTTTGCAGACCATGAGCGCTCTGAGTTGGTATTAATTTTTAAAAGAGACAAGAGATTACTACTACACTACAATGGAATAATTAAGGAGATATTGTTAATTAAGTTTTTCACATGCACTGGCAGAATAAATACAAAAGGGAAAAACCTGCAACGCAGTGCTTTAACAACGGAGGACTGTTGCATAACCTCATTACATAATTAATAATTTATGTAGTTGGATCTGGATAACAAAAGCACAATTGGATTTAAACCTTCTTTTACTGTGCTTAGAATCCATCCCAGATGTCCATCCTTCCATGCATCTTGGATGCATTAACCCATGGCATTTATTGTGGCCAATGCAATCCAATTGCAATCCGATCACCGAAAATGTTAATGCAAGGTGTAAATGGGGTCTAAATATTTGAAAAGCCAAAGGCAATGTTTTTCATCCATAGCTTCATTTACACATGTCAGTAATGAAAACTTTCAGAAAGATTTAACATGTTAATGTAGGTATGATATATTGACAGAATTTTGGTCTTGGTGGACTAGATCTGCTACACCGCTGCTGCTGCAGAAAAAGAGACTTGCTACTGCTGTAACATACACAGAAATACTGGGTTAAGCATGTATGACTTGCTGCTGCTGCACAATTAAATATTTACATTTACATTTATGCATTTGGCAGACACTTTTATCCAAAGTGACTTACAGTGCACTTATTACAGGGACAATCCCCCCGGAGCAACCTGGAGTTAAGTGTCTTGCTCAAGGACACAATGGTTGTGGCTGTGGGGATCAAACCAGCGACTTTCTGATTAACCATTTAGTGCTTTAGACCACTACGCCGCCACCACTCCCACCTACAATGCCACCTACAATCCCAAAGAAGCAGGTCTAGACATGTGCAGAGAAAACTTTCGCAGTGAAACCGGCTTACTTGCAAACTGAGAAAATTTAAATGTTAGGCAAAGAGAGAGATGCACATTGATTGGCTACTTGGTTACATGTCAAAGTGTCAATCAGGTTACACCATGTGAACCGACTGGCTTGACATATCAAATGTAAGCAAGCTGATTCAGAGTTTGCATGCACTTGATGAGACAGAGGGAGTCACAAGGGCAGACACATCCATCAAAGGGGAGCCTTAAGGCTCCAAGAGACTCAACTTCAAGAGTGTTAAGTGAGCGGGCTCTCAAGATCTTGACAGTGACTAACTTACAGTACACTAAAGAACTAACAAAGCATTGTATTGCTCAGATCATATCCAAATCTTGCACTCTGCAAATGCAATGGAACATATAACAGGCACAGATTTTAATTCAGGTTGATAGTGTATCAAGAGACAGATGTGCTGATTGTAATGTCATGAATTGGCAAAGCTCATGAATATTAATTAGGTCATGCACATATAACTTCAAATGAAGTTTTACTGTTTTTATAAATCATTCTTGCAGACCAAGCATTAAAATAAATATTTGACATTTTAAAGTTTGCTCTTCATCCCTGTATTTGCCATTGCGGTTGTATCAGACATGAGGGAAGAATGCCGGCTGGCCGCGAGGTGAGCCGCACTCATCCCGAGCTCGGACGGAAGCAAGTGAGCGTGCAGGGGGAAAGGTGGTTTATGAGGATTTACCCGGCGAAACTGAGCCTGGCGTCATCCCCAAATCACCTTCATCGCCAGCCGGGTCATCCTCAATCCCGTGGGAAGAAGGAGTGACGTGGGGGGGTAGCTGAAGTGGCTTTCTCTCATGAGAAAAGAAAGCCATGACCACAACGTTTCCATGGCTATGTTCTCGCACTGAGAACATGAGCCATTCATAAAACGCTCCCTTCCTGTGATCGCAACCCAGGCACACGAGGCAGCTTTCATGACCATCAGAAGTGGAGAAAAATCAACCGCATCCAGGAACGAAAAGACATCTTTAAAAAGACGCGTTCCATAAAAGTTACATAAAGTTCCATATTTTAACATCAGTTCCCCGTCTGTTGCTCACTTAGACATTGTGTCGAAGAAGCGAGAGCCTTTTGCATTTCTGATCTATGAGAAAATACCAATGAGAAATTGGCAGACAGAATTTGCATGTCCTGCCCCCGGACATACGGGTATAAAGGGAGGGTAATGCGTCTGTTTCATTCAGAAATTTTCTTCGGAGCTGACCGGTTGTGTATGCAGCAAGCTGCGAGTCACACACTGTTCCTCCCATCTCTGAGCGATTGCTGTTGGATCTACGCCACATATCAGTGGCTTTCTCCCTCTCTGCACGGCAGTGCAGCTTTGCCCCTGGGCGCTTCGACAGTGCAGTTAAAAGAGTTATTTCTCTAAAAGAGTTATTTTTTCTAAAAGAGTTATTTTAACTAAAAGAGCATATACACAGCTGGCGTTGAACGTCCTTTTCAGGACACGTCTTTATAAAGAAGCCCTTCCGCCCCTGTGTAGTTCCTGGATGCGGTAGAGTGCTCTCCATGTGTGTCTCGTGTGTCTGGGCAGCGATCACACCGAGGCAGCGTTTGTGGATGGCTCATGTTCTCATTGCGAGAACATGACCATGGCAACATTGCGGTCACGGCTTTCCTTCCTCAGAAAGAACGCCACTCTAGCCACCCCCTCTGTTGATCCTTCTTCCCACGGGATTGAGGATGATCCAGCTGGCGATGGAGGCGATTTGGGGATGATTTGGGAACGTCCCTGCGAACCGCCCGCCCCTGTGGCTCACCTCACGGCCAGCCTGCCTACCCTATTGAGCCCCCCCGAGCCGGATGAGCTTGTCGCTGCATCGGAGAGTGGTCCGGTGTCTGACGTGGATGACTTGACTGGGCTGCCGCCTTTGGGTCAGCACGCCCAGTCTGAGGCTGGAGCCCAGATGTCCAACATGCTTGCCCGGGCCACCGTTAGCGTGGGGCTGGACTGGAACCCTCCATCCACAGCCTTTGCAGCTGGATGATTGGTTCATCGGGTCTGCACACCGCTCACAGCTGCGGTGTGAGCTGACGAGTTCGTACAGAACACCCTTCTCCACCCGTCACCGTGCCTCTCGCTCATCCGCTCTCACTACCCTCGATGGTGGTGCAGCCCATGGGTACACAGCGGTCCCCCAGGTTGACAGAGTGGTTGCAATCTACCTGTGCCCCAAGAACGCCGCCACCTGGCGGGTCACCCTGTGCTCCCCTCCAAATCTTGTAGGGTGACATCTTCATTGACCTCCAAAGCCTACAGTGCCACCTGATAGGCTGCTTCTGCCATGCATGCTATGGCCCTCCTGCAAGTCCACCTGGCCAAGGCTCTTAAAGATCTGCACTTGGATAGTCCTGATCACAACGTGCTGCAGGAACTGCGCTCAGGGCTACGAAGGTCACAGCGTGGTCACTCGGTAGGCGAAGGGCAGGCGATCTGTGGCTTAACATGGTTGAGATGCACAAAGTGGACAAAATACGTTTCCTTGATGCACCCGTCTCCCAGTTCTGCCTTTTCGGCGACACTGTAGAGGACTTAGCAGTTCTCAACAGTGCAAAATCAGATGGAGGACATATCTCACATCATGCCCCGCCGCACCTCCAGCGCGGGCCGTGCCCTCTCTGCCAGCCGAGGGCGTCCCCCTGCGGCACCTAAGAAACACACAGCTCTGCCTCAACCCGTGCCCAGCTCTCAGCCCCAGCATCGAGCACCCCAGCATCGAGCACCCCACAGGAGGCGCACGCCCCCAGTCTCATGAACCCCTTCGAGGACCCGGAAGGCTCCCAAACGTTCCTGAGATGGATGACCCATGGCGCCGCGGCATGCACTGTGTGTTCATCACCCCTGCCTGCCGCCAAACTTTCGAACCCTGGACAGACCTCTGCTTTCTACGGACAGGAGTCCCCTTGCAGCAGGTGTCCCAACGCATCCTGGTCACCACAACTCAAGTCGCTGCGTGCCACTCACATCACGGGCAACCTCAACATAGAAGTGGACACGCTATCACGATAATGCTTTCCCAGTGGAGAGTGGAGGCTTCACCCCCAGCTGGTCCAGCTGATTTGGGAACGGTTCGGCAAGGTAGGTCTGTTCGCCTACCGAGAAACCTCCCACTGCCCGCTCTGGTGCGCCCGAACGGAGGCTCCCCTGGGGGCTCCCTATTGGCCCACTTGACTTTGTTCTCGGATGTCATACTCCTCGCGACAGCCCCTCCCTGGAAATTCCCCCTGAGGAAGGACCTTCTTTCTCAGGGAAGGGGCGCGCTCTGGCATCCGCACCCAAAACTCTGGAACCTCCACATCTGGCCCCTAGACGGGATGCGGAAGATCTAGCTGATCTATCACCTGCTGTCGTAGACACGATCAACCAAGCCAGAGCCCCTTCTACCAGGCAACTTTACGCCCTGAAGTGGTGCTTGTTCACAAATTGGTGTTCTTCCCGGGCTGAAGAGCCACAGAGGTGAGCAGTTAGGTCAGTGCTTTCATTCCTGCAGGAGAGGTTGGAGGGGAGGCTGTCCCCCTCCACCTTGAAGATGTATGTAACTGCTATCGCTGCCCACCATGACACAGTAGACGGCAAGTCTTTGGGTAAGTACGACTTAGTTATCAGGTTCCTAAGAGGCGCCCGGAGGTTAAAACCCTCCCGGCCGAGCCTGTTCCCCTCCTGGGATCTCTCAGTGGTCCTCTCAGGCCTTCAGAGACCCCCCTTCGAGCCGCTAGAATCAATCGGACTCAGGGCCCTCTCCTTGAAGACGGCCCTCCTGATCGCGCTCACTTCCATCAAAAGGGTCGGGGTCCTGCAAGCGTTCTCTGTCAGCGACACCTGCCTGGAGTTCGGTCCGGCAGACACTCACGTGACCCTAAGACCATGATTGTGCTACATGCCCAAGGTTCCCACCACTCCCTTCAGGGACCAGGTAGTGAACCTGCAAGCGCTGCCCCGGGAGGAGCCAGGACCAGCCCCTTCGTTGCTGTTTCCGGTACATGCTTTGTGTATCTACTTGGACCGCACGCAGAGCTTTAGTGAGGAACCTGTGATGCGTTGGGCAGTTTTCACCACCCTCTGCAGTGCTTTCCAGTCATGGGAAAAGCAGTTGCTATACCAAATTGTGACAGAGTTGGTGAGGATGCTCTCGATGGTGCAGTGGTAGAAGTTCACCAGGATCTGAGGAGACAGGTGGACCTTCTTGAGTCTCCTCAGAAAGAAGAGATGCTGGTGAGCCTTCTTGGTCAGGGTAGAGGTGTTGAGGATCCAAGAGAGGTCCTCAGAGATGTGGACACCCAGAAACTTGAAGCTGGTGACACGCTCCACCTCAGTCCCGTTGATGAGAATGGGTGTGTGTGTGTGTGTGCCAGCTTTAGACTTCCTGATATCCACAATGAGGTCTTTGGTCTTCTTAGTGTTGAGAGCCAGGTTGTTGTCAGTGCACCATGATGATAGGTGCTGGACCTCCTCCCTGTAGGCGTCTCATCGTTGTTGCTGATGAGACCAATCACCATAGTGTCGACAATGGTGTTAGAGCCATGTACAGGTGTGCAGTCGTAGGTGAAGAGTGAGTAAAGGAGAGGGCTCAACACACATCCCTGTGCGCTAATGCAGTGCGCCTTTACCCCAGGAGATCCCACAAACTCGGCTCCCTGGATGACTCCTACCTAGCCCTCTGGTCTGCGAATTCAGCTGAGAAATTCGCCGACCAAGACCAATGCGGGTACGCAATTTACCCTGTACTGGAATAGGTGCTCCACTGGACGGGCTCCCATGTGGACTTTTTCCCCTGTGCGTATTTTCCGTGGTACGGTCCCCTTGCAAGCGGACCCGCATCTCCCTTGGGCAGTCCTCACAGACCTCCAGTCGCCGTGTTTGTAGCAACTCCTCCCTCCCAATGAGGTAGGATCTACTACTGCGCCATTCTCCACATGTGACCTAAAACCCTCCCCCAATCTGGGCAGGTGTGGTCTATGCAGGGTCTTTCCCCCTGAAAGAATAGGAAAACTGGGAAAGATTGCCTTCCCCGAGTGCGTATGATAGCGTTAAGATGGCCACAGCCGCTTTAACTCTATGCGAGAAACATAGAGAGAGCCATGCTTGGCACGTCGCCTTGTTCCCCTGTCAGGGGTAAAGAACCAGAAGGCTTTGATGATTTTATGGGGCATTGGGGAAGGGTGCGTGCAGCCTGGCACAGCTGGTCGCTTTGGCACGTAAAATACCTGCCTGCTCCTGTGTCAGCAGTACACGTACATGGCTCAGTGCATGGCGTGATTTAAATTGGACCTCTAGTTTCTTCAACACAATGTTGAAGTGAGCGACAGACAGGGAACGTCTAGGTTATGGATGTAACCTCCATTCCCTGATGGAGGGAACGAGATGTTGTGTCCTTCCGGCCACTTCGTTGAACCGAGCCACTGTTGCGGCTGAACCTCGTTGTCGGCTCCTCAGAAAAATCCTGAATGAAACAGACACATATCCCTCCCTTTATACCCGTATGTCCGGGGGTGGGACATACAAATTCTGTCTACCAATTTCTCATTAGATCAGAGATGCAAAAGGCTCTCAAGAGAGACACTAGTGTTCTTCGACACAACGTCTCGTTCCCTCCATCAGGGAACGGCGGTTACATCCGTAACCTAGACGTTAATGCAATATGAACTAACAATGAACAATTGTATTGAATTAAGACATTGTATAAAACATTAATAAATGCTGTAAAAAATATATTGTTCATTGTTAGTTCAAGATACCTAATGAAAAGATACCTAATGCACAGGCGCAAAACCATATATGCAATTTATGAATGCACAGGGGTGCGATGTCAAGGGGCACTGGTGGCTCACCAATGGGGGTGCAACCGGACCACCCCGCTCAACACTTATAAGGGGACCATGATTTTTATCAGGGTCTCAGAGAGCTCTTTTCTCTGCAGGACATTGATACACACCTCAATATCACCAAACCAGACCACAATAATCTGATGTTTTGGTCATTCCCTGTGTTGTACATTTTCACATCCCCATATTTTACAGTTTAAGTCAAAAGTTTATATACACTTTGGTTGAAGTCATTAAAGCTAATTTTTCCACTCCACTCTATGCTAATTTAATATTAGCAAACTATTGTTCTGACAAGTCGTCTGGGACATATACTTTGCGCATGATGCAAGTCATTTTTCCAACAATTGTTTACAGAGAGATTGTTTCACTTTTAATTGACTATATCACAATTCCAGTGGGTCAAAAGTTTACATGCACTAAGTTAACTGTGCCTTTAAGCAGCTTTAGAAAATTATGTCAAGCCTTTATAAAATTAGACAATTAGCTTCTGATAGGAAGTTTACTGAATTGGAGGTATACCTGTGGATGTATTTTAAGGCCTACATTCAAACTCAGTGCCTCATTGCATAACATCATTGAAATTAGCCAAGACCTCAGAAAAAGTCTGGTTCATCCTTGGAAGCAATTTCCATATGCCTGATGGTACCACATTCATCTGTACAAACAATAGTATGCAAGTATAAACACTGTGGGACCACGCAGCCATCATACCACTCAGGAAGGAGAATTCTGTCTCCTAGAGATGAATGTAGTTTGGTGCGAAAAGTGCAAATCAATCCCAGAACAACAACAAAGGACCTTGTGAAGATGCTGTAGGAAACAGGTAGACAAGTATCTATATCCACAGTAAAACAAGTCCTATATCAACATAACCTGATATAGGACTTGTCTCGTTTCAGCCAACAGTTCTCTGTAGCACCCCCATTTTCACCTACAGTCACCAAAAGTGATACATATGTATTTCTCATAAACCTCTCACAGGTTTTTCAAACCAAAAAGTATTTAGGGCCTTTATTATGTTTAGTGCATTATGGAACATACATAAATACATTGTTATGTCCTTGCTACACCTCACATACATTTTCATGTGTTGTTAAACAAATGGATTGGCTTCTTTCAAAACTTCACAATAGCTATAAAATGCATTTTCATTTCTGTTGCACAAACTGTGCGGGACAAGTTACACACTAATGTTCAATACAGTAGATGTTTGTTTAAAGCACTGACCACAAGTATGAGCAATAGTCAATAAAAGCTGTCACTCCCTGTTTATTCAATGTGTTTCTTCCCAAAATAAATTCACTATGCAACACCTCTTCTACATCTCTGCTTCAAAGTTCAGACTTCAAACTGCAAGTTTCTCTCCATATGGTTTGGTCTGGTCAAAGATAATAGCCCTCAACAGGACATCAGTATCAGGACTTTACCCCAGGAGATCCCACAAACTCGGCTCCCTGGATGACTCCTACCTAGCCCTCTGGTCTGCGAATTCAGCTGAGAAATTCGCCGACCAAGACCAATGCGGGTACGCAATTTACCCTGTACTGGAATAGGTGCTCCACTGGACGGGCTCCCATGTGGACTTTTTCCCCTGTGCGTATTTTCCGTGGTACGGTCCCCTTGCAAGCGGACCCGCATCTCCCTTGGGCAGTCCTCACAGACCTCCAGTCGCCGTGTTTGTAGCAACTCCTCCCTCCCAATGAGGTAGGATCTACTACTGCGCCATTCTCCACATGTGACCTAAAACCCTCCCCCAATCTGGGCAGGTGTGGTCTATGCAGGGTCTTTCCCCCTGAAAGAATAGGAAAACTGGGAAAGATTGCCTTCCCCGAGTGCGTATGATAGCGTTAAGATGGCCACAGCCGCTTTAACTCTATGCGAGAAACATAGAGAGAGCCATGCTTGGCACGTCGCCTTGTTCCCCTGTCAGGGGTAAAGAACCAGAAGGCTTTGATGATTTTATGGGGCATTGGGGAAGGGTGAAATGTAAAAATATGGCTTCAAAGTTTTTTGATTGTTCAGTCAAATTTGGATTACTACATTTTTATTAAGTTTATAATTGTACCAAACCTGTAAGTTACTTTTGAATATTATGTGACTTTTATCAATCAGTATTGTTAAAATGATGATCAAAAATACTTTTTGTCCAAAAATGTAAAAAAGAAAAGAAACAAAAAGCCCTTATTGACATGTCAGGTACATCTGACAAATAACTTTATAGTCATCTTTTGAAAAATAGATATTTTACTCACTAAATGAAAGCTTGAGGAATGTCAGAGACACAGAGAAATTTCATAAGAACCATGTAACCTTTAACTAAATAAGCATGCTTCCACTTCACATTTCTCACTGAACCTCATTCATGCTCGATCGAGTCTTCTGTGATATAAACCAATGGCACCAGATTGAATCATACGTGATTCCTTGTATCTTTCACCCATTTCAAATTGGACTCAAACTGGTTAATTTTAAGTATGACTCATTGCAGACTCTGAAATGTCAGGCTTACCCTCTCACTCAAACCTAATTTCCGAAAAACACAGCTAATAAAAATCCTTGGCACTTAAACTCACTCAAGCATGCTGATACTGATGTCCTGTTGAGGGCTATTATCTTTGACCAGACCAAACCATATGGAGAGAAACTTGCAGTTTGAAGTCTGAACTTTGAAGCAGAGATGTAGAAGAGGTGTTGCATAGTGAATTTATTTTGGGAAGAAACACATTGAATAAACAGGGAGTGACAGCTTTTATTGACTATTGCTCATACTTGTGGTCAGTGCTTTAAACAAACATCTACTGTATTGAACATTAGTGTGTAACTTGTCCCGCACTGTTTGTGCAACAGAAATGAAAATGCATTTTATAGCTATTGTGAAGTTTTGAAAGAAGCCAATCCATTTGTTTAACAACACATGAAAATGTATGTGAGGTGTAGCAAGGACATAACAATGTATTTATGTATGTTCCATAATGCACTAAACATAATAAAGGCCCTAAATACTTTTTGGTTTGAAAAACCTGTGAGAGGTTTATGAGAAATACATATGTATCACTTTTGGTGACTGTAGGTGAAAATGGGGGTGCTACAGAGAACTGTTGGCTGAAACTAATGACTATAATAATGAAAGTTCTCTGGCTTGGTGAGAACCAAGTTTGGTGACAGTAGGTGAAAATGGGGGTGCTAGAGTGGACATCTTACACACCAATTTCACTGCACACTTAACTGCACTACAGAGCCCCGTTTGCATGTCCCCTCTGCAAATATTGCCCAGCCCTAATGGCCAATGTTGGATGTGCAAAAATTTTATGAAATTTTAAGCATGCAAAGTTCCTCAAACACAGCAAAATATAGGAAGAAAGGAATAATAACAATTAATGTGTTACCATGGCAACAGTATTTAAGATATCATATATTCCTTTAAATTTTACATTAGCAGTATTTTGACATTATTCTAAAGAATTTTGAAGCAATCCATGTAAACACAAAAGAGCTATTTCAAAGTCTGTTAAAAGTGGCATACTTCCTGCTGCCAGTTGCTGGCGATATGACCATGACACATAATAGCCACATCAATATGACCAGCCCCTATTACCAAACATACAGCTGAATTTTTGTCAAAATCACACAATGCACACAGAAGATATAAGGCACTTCCTGTTCCCTTTACAAAAAGCTTCACTTTGATGCTGCGCTGCTAAGCGCTATGGGGAAACAATCTTATTGTGAGCTGCTTCTGAACATGTGTGTAACACGTCAATGAAATTGACTGGAATTTATAGCCTCGGTTGGTGAGATCATTGGACGCACCTGTGATGAGGCTATAAATAGAAGTCGTCACCAGAGTGTCGTCAGACATTTTTCTTCAGAGCTTTCTCTCTGTGTGTTTTCACGAGACTCTTGCTAGAAATTGCTTAAACTCTTAAGCCTTTCCTTCTTTCTCTCTTTATATATATATATATATATATATATATATATATATATATATATAAAAAAAAAAAAAAAAAAAAAAAAAAAGGGGAAAATGGCGGAAAAGCAGGGCAAACAATGCGTGTTTCCATGTCAGCGTTCTATGTCTGACAGGGACACGCATCAATTTTGCTTTGTTTGCTTGGGGGAAGAGCACGCTACTCTCGCGTTGGAACAGGGCGGGTGTGAGCATTGTGACCTACTTTCGGTCGGGATGCTTCGCGCTCGCCTTGCTTACTTCCGAGAGCCGGCACCCACACTTCACTCGTGGGGCTCTCGCGTGGATCTGGCTGAGGAGCGAGAGACGGGTTCGCCCCTTTCGCTCGCTCTCTCCCCAGATCCTGCTGGTCCCTCGCGTGATCCTGAAGCGCGCTTCGGCGCCTCTTCAGTTCACGAGGGGGACCTCCTTTCCCTTGGGTCGGATTTAGAGTTAACCGCATCTGAGCGCTCCAATCGCGATTCAAAATCTTCGGAGGAGCTGCTCGATGTGATTACTCGCGCGGTGGCCAGGCTTCTAATAGACTGGCCACGTGACCAAGTTCCCCCCAAGCGCTCTAAATTAGAGGACAGATTTCTGTCTGGTGACCAAGGGAAGGGAACATCTCGTCAGTCCCTTCCCTTCTTTGATGATCTCCATGACGAACTTTCTCGTTCTTGGAACAAGCCTTATACTTCGCGCATTCACGTGCCTTCGACGTCAATATATTCGACTATCGTCGGCGCTGAGGCGCGAGGGTATTTAAAGATGCCACCGGTCGAAGAGACACTTGCGGGTTATCTCTCGCCGGGTTCTACGTCATCTCTTAATAAATCTGCTCTCCCTTCTAAGCCATGCAGGGTAACCTCCATGCTGGTCGGGAGAGCATATCAAGCGGCTGGTCAGGCTGGTGCTGCGTTGCACACCATGGCTGTTTTGCAGGCATACCAGGCTGACCTGCTAAAAGATTTGAGTGCGGGAAGGAGTCTCGACGATGAAGCTTTCTCTGAGCTTCGTCGAGCTACTGATTTGTCTCTCCGTGCCACCAAGCAGTCAGCCCGTGCTATTGGCCGGTCTATGTCTGCTTTGGTTAGCACTGAAAGGCACTTGTGGCTGAATCTATCCGGCATCAAGGATAAGGACAGGGTTTTCCTTCTTGATGCCCCAGTTTCGCCTTCTGGTTTCTTTGGAGACGCCATGAATACGGTCATCTCCAGATTCCAGGAGGCGAAAAGCCATGAGGAGGCTTTTGGAAAATTCCTTCCTCGTCGCACTCAGGGGGCGAGGCCGTCGGTCACCCAGTCTCGCCCTGATTCTGTGAGGAGGGAGGTTCAGAAGCAGAGCGTGGCAAGTCGTGCTCCCCCTCGTAAAGATTGGGGACAGACTCGTCGTTCTCAGCAACCTCCCAAACAAGACCTCAGGGCTGTTATCTCTAAGAGAAAGAAGCCCTGACGTCTTTGTTTCCAACCTTGTGAGGGTAGTTCCCTTCGGGACGGGGCGCGTGTATCATTCACTTCGGCCCTCCCGATACCCTCACGAAACCTCTTCACTCCCGCCACCCTTGGTGTTTCGGGTGACAGGGGTTTCCAACAAAATGTTGAATGTACCGTCGCTTCCTGCCATATTCCAGGACACGGAACATTCTACACCCCCTCGACAGGAAGTCTTGAAATTAGTTCCCATCTCAGAGAACCTGGCAGCGTGGAAACTTCTGCCAGGTATTTCTATGTGGGTTCTAAAAACAGTAGAAAGAGGCTACAGAATTCAGTTCGCTTGCCGCCCTCCGAGCTTCAACGGCGTGCTTTCCACTACCGTAAGCCCGAAACAGGCATCTCTACTTCAGGTAGAACTGCGAAATCTCTTGGAGAAAGGGGCCATAGAACATGTTCCCCTTCCAGAGAAAGAGTCTGGCTATTACAGCAGATACTTCCTGGTCCCCAAGAAGGGGGGGGGTTGCGTCCCATCTTGGATCTTCGTGCCTTGAACCGCTCTGTCAAGACGCTCAGGTTCAAGATGCTAACAGTCAGGTCCATCGTGTCTCAGTTCCAACGCTTCGATTGGATGGTCACGATCGACCTCATGGACGCATACTTTCATATTGGAATTCTGCCACAGCACAGGAAGTTCCTGAGGTTCGCTTTCGGGGACGAAGCCTTCCAGTATCGGGTCCTTCCATTCGGTCTAGCCTTATCACCCCGCACATTCACGAAATGCATGGATGCAGCACTGGCTCCGTTGCGACTCCAGGGCATCCACGTTCTGAATTATCTAGACGACTGGCTGATCCTAGCCCAGTCTCAAGAACTGGCAGTTCAGCACAGGGATATCGTCTTAGCTCATCTAGGTTCTCTGGGTCTGAGACTCAACGCCAAAAAGAGCGTTCTTTCCCCGACCCAGAAAATTTCCTATCTGGGGGTTATATGGAATTCGGTCACGATGCAGGCACAGTTGTCTCCCGCTCGTGTCACCTCCATTCAGAACTCCCTGAGCATTCTCAGGCTAGGTCAAGTTTTCACTGTTCTTCAGTTCCAACGAATTTTGGGTCTCATGGCGTCTGCGTCCACGGTGATTCCTTTGGGCCTTCTCCATATGAGACCGTTTCAGCTGTGGCTAAAAGCCAGAGGGTTTCATCCAAGGGCCAGTCCCCTCAGGCAAATAAGGGTTACGCGCCCAGTGCTTCGTTCCCTTTCTATGTGGTTCAGACCCCGGTTTCTCACCTTGGGTCCCACTCTTGGTGCGTTGTGTCGTCGCAGGATGCTTACGACAGACGCCTCCCTGACGGGTTGGGGTGCGGTCTTAAGTGGTCGTCCAGCCCAAGGGGTATGGGAGAGTCATCAACTCGATTGGCACATAAATCGCCTCGAGCTGATGGCAGTATTTCTGGCCCTGAAATACTTTCTCCAACATTTGAGAGGCTGCCACGTCCTTGTGCGGGTGGACAACACAGCGGCAGTCTCCTACATAAATCATCAAGGAGGCCTACGTTCTCGCCACCTCAATTTGCTGGCACGTCGGATTCTCCTTTGGGCCCAGGGCAAGTTACTGTCACTCAGGGCAGTCTATATCCCTGGACGCCTGAATGTGGGAGCAGATTTTCTGTCCAGACGAATCTTACCATCGGGCGAGTGGAAACTCCATCCCGAGGTAGTACAACAGATCTGGGAGAGATTTTACAGAGCCGAAGTGGACCTCTTCGCCTCTCAAGAGACTGCGCAATGTCCCCTCTACTTCTCTCTGAGTCACCCAGCCCCTCTGGGTCTGGACGCGATGGCGCATACATGGCCCAGAATGCGCCTGTATGCGTTCCCTCCGATCTCTCTGCTCCCGGGAGTCCTGGCCAGAGTTCGCCAGCAAGGGTCTTGCCTCTTATTGATAGCGCCTCGCTGGCCGAACAGGGTTTGGTTCTCCGAGATGATGCCTCTCCTAGACGGCTCGCCCTGGGCGATTCCGGACAGGAAGGACCTTCTGTCTCAAGCACAGGGGACAATATTTCATCCCCGGCCCGAGTTGTGGAGACTTCACGTTTGGCCCCTGAAGGGTACCAACTGAGGGACACAGGGCTGTCGCTTGGGGTTATTGAAACCATTCTTAGTGCTAGGGCTCCCTCCACCAGAAGAATTTACTCCAATAAATGGGGTGTCTTCGAAAGGTGGTGCAGTTCACACGATGCAGATCCAGTTAACTGCCAAATTGTTTCAGTTCTGGAGTTTCTGCAAGAGAAACTGTCAGCAGGCATGTGCCCCGCTACTCTCAGGGTTTATGTGGCCGCCATTTCAGCTTGCCACGCCCTGATTGACGGGGTGCCTTTAGGGAGACATCCTCTACTCGCCCGCTTCATTCGTGGAGCCAGGCGACTGAGACCTCCCGTTAGGGCCAGAACTCCTTCGTGGGACTTAACTATAGTCCTGGAGGCTCTGGTCGAGACCCCTTTTGAACCTCTGGAATTAGCGTCTGACAGACTTCTGACTCTCAAGATGGTCTTCCTTATGGCTATTACCTCTCTTAAGAGGATTGGGGATCTACAGGCTCTGTCTATTCTGCCGGCCTGCTTAGAATTTGCCCCCGGTATGGCAAAAGCTATATTGCATCCTCACCCTGATTATCTTCCTAAAGTTCCTTTTTCGACAGTACATCCTGTCACTTTAGAAGCCTTCTGTTCCCCGCCGTTTTTAACGCCGGAGCAGGAAAGACTTCATGGACTTTGCCCAGTCCGTGCCCTTCAGATTTATGTCCACCGCACAAGCCAGTGGCGTAAGTCAGGGCAATTGTTTGTTTGCTATGGGGGCCGCAACAAGGGGGCGGCCGCTAGTAAGCAGACTATGTCACATTGGGTGAGGGATGCTATTGCCCTGGCCTATGAGGCGCGCGGTCAAGCTTCGCCAGTAGGTGTCAGGGCTCACTCCACCAGAGGGGTCGCTTCCTCTAAAGCCTTGGCTAGAGGGGTCCCTCTGCAGCAAGTTTGTGATGCGGCAGGCTGGTCCTCTCCGCACACATTCATTAAATTCTATAGTTTGGATGTTCATGCTACTCCGGGCTCTTACGTCCTTGAGTCGACATCTCAAACTCATGCAGGAGCAAGTTTATGACGTGGCGGGCTAGTCCCCTCCGCACACATTCTACAATTTCTACATTGGCTGGGATGTTTTGCTACCCCGGACTATGTCCTTGGGTCAACATCCCGGGCTCATGCCAAATCCAAGTTCATGGTACGAACTTTTGAGTTAGAGCCTTTGAATCGGCTTCTAAAACTCATCTTTTGACTTTGTAGGCTAGATGCTCCGCTACTCCGGACTCTTATGTCCTTGAGTCGACATCTCAAGCTCATGTCTAAACCAGGTTTGTGATACGGCAGGTTAGTCCTTTCCGTACACACTCTTCGGATTTTATGGTGTTAGATGTTCTGCTACTCCGGGCTTATGCCCTTGAGTCGACATCTCAAGCTCATGTCTGGAGCCTCTCGCGTTCTGTGAAAACACTTCACAACGATCAGGGGTCCGGACAGCCCCAGTGCGGCGGCGTGGGCATTTCGTTCCCCATAGTGCTTAGCAGCGCAGCATCAAAGTGAAGCTTTTTGTAAAGGGAACGTCTCGGGTTACTTGTGTAACCCTTGTTCCCTGAAAAAAGCGGAACGAGATGCTGCGCTTCTTTTGCCGCACTGGGACGTCCCAGGACCGCTCTTCAGAAAAATAATCTGACGACACTCTGGTGACGCCTTCTATTTATAGCCTCGTCACAGGTGCGTCCAATGATCTCACCAACCGAGGCTATAAATTCCAGTCAATTTCATTGACGTGTTACACACATGTTCAGAAGCAGCTCACAATAAGATTGTTTCCCCATAGCGCTTAGCAGCGCAGCATCTCGTTCCGCTTTTTTCAGGGAACAAGGGTTACACAAGTAACCCGAGACGTTTTCCATCTTTTGCCATAAATGTATTGCTTCGCCGTGGCAACACCATTCAAAATATCAAAAATCTATTTACAATTTAGAATCAAGGAGGAGGAGAAAGAATGGCTCCTACTCCCAAGGTACTGCCCATGCTCACAACCACGGAGGTCGTTCCCCTATCAATGCCATTGTCCATGACCACGGAGGCCATTTCCCAGTCACTGCCAGCACTCCCGACCACGGAGGCTATTTCCCAGTCACTGCCAGCACTCCCAGCCACGGAGGCCGTTTCCCAGTCACTGCCAGCGCTCCTGACTATGGCGACTGCCCTCTGAGTCTTCAATGACTCCAACCTCAGAGTCTTCCACAACTCTGCCTGCTCCTCCAGAGACTCCTCCAGTGGTTCCATCCGCTCTCCCAGAGACTCCTCCTCCAGCGTTTCCATCTGCTCTCCCAGAGACTCCTCCTCCAGCAGCTCAATCTGCTCTCCCAGAGACTCCTCCTCCAGTGGGGTAACCTGTGGAGTGGAGGTGGTGTAGTGGTCTAAAGCATATAACTGGTAATCTGGTAATCAGAAGGTCACTGGTTCGATCCCCACAGCCATCACCATTGTGTCCTTGAGCAAGGCATTTAACTCCAGGTTGCTCCGGGGGGATTGTCCCTGTAATAAGTGCACTGTAAGTCGCTTTGGATAAAAGCATCTGCCAAATGCATAAATGTAAATGTAATGTAACCTCCTCGTGGTTGCTATAATGTGGTTCGCTATTGGTGGGGCGTGTGGTGAGTTGCGCGTGGATGCCATGGAGAATAGCGTAAAGCCTCCACACGTGCTATGTCTCCATGGTAAAGCACTCAACAAGCCACGTGATAAGATGAGTGGGTTGATGGCCTCAGATGTATCCTCTGCCACCCAGATTGAAGCGAGTCACTGCGCCACCACAAGGATTTAGAGTGCATTGGGAATTGGGCATTCCAAAGGGAGAAAAACAAAGAATTTATCTATTATTGGGGGAAAGAGTTTGGCCATATCTGATTATTGGAGGGGGCTTGTGCCCATCTGTGTACTGTATATTGTGGTTACAGCCCTGAGATCCCGTAAATATGACATTGCCTGTTATATTCAGATAGCTATTTAGTCTTTTTCGTTACTTAATGTAAATACTTATCTGTGTATACAATTACTGGTATGGAAATGATTCACACTGAGACAATGTGATAAGATGATAAGCCTTCTTTAAACATGAAAGACACTGCTCATAGCGGAAGGTGTGACTTGATTAAAGACAAAACATCTTTTTACCTACAATAATCATTCAACTTAATTATTGAAGGAATAAATATTTTTTGGGAAATTTTAAAAATCCATTCAAAATCCACTTGGGGGCCGTTTGAATGGCCATGATGCTTCTGAATATAAGTGTGTTTGTCTTTCTTTGTGTGTTGTGTTAGTGTATGGGTGGGTGGGTGAATGTTCAACAAAAGCTAAATTCCCTCTTCTCTTTAAATTCTTTCTACTGTCATTACAGCTGTTGCGCATGAACTGCATTACAGTGAAATCAGCTTACCTTCAGCTCAGCTCAATACTGCTTTACCAGTGACAAAACCCTAACAGCTCTAATGTCATGCCTCTTTTCACAAATGCATAGACACACACAAAGGCAGATGCGCGGCCATCTGTCACGCATTTTTGTCTGTCTTTTACCACACATTCCACATTGAAGAGACTTTTTCTTAAAGGAAAGACACTGGATCAATCTCAACCTACAGTAACAAAGACCCAATCACTACACTTTAACAAAATCATCTACATTCAAACATAGACAAGGGCTGCTGCTGCTGTGTGTGTGTGTGTGTGTGTGTGTGTGTGTGTGTGTGAGTGTGACAAAAAGTGGTTCAAGAAAGTACATGAGCAGGTTACACAAATGATAATTCTCTCATCATTTAGTCACCCTTATGCCATCTCAAACTCAAATGTCTTTTGTTCTTCTGCAGAACACAAGCAAATATATTTTGTTGGAGATTTTGTTTTTGTCCACACAATGCAAATCAATGAGGTTTGAAACTTTCAAGAACTAAAGGTCTTAAAAGCAGCATAAAGGTTATCCCTATGACTCCAGTGGTTAAATCCATATGATAGGTTCTGGGCAGAGGTGTAGTGGTAAAAAAAAGAGGTGGGTAAACTATAAATTCTGGTGGACCACGACGTGGTCACCCGGTAAGGTGGGCCACTGCCTACCGGTGTATGTGTATCCTGATGACATCGCTATAGGCTATCATTTGATGGTACTTCCAAGGCTATCACTGGTTGTTCCCTCATCATAGGTCACACAATCACTATTCAATTCATACATTCATTTAAGTTCTTGTTAAAGAGACTCAAGAAGGAATAATATGGTTGAAATCTATAAAGTTTACTAAATGACAAAACAGAGAGTACTAAAATATTTAAGAGAGATAGAGAGGGAGGCTTATATCCAGGGCTTCCAATGCAATGCACTTGTACTGATTAGGGATTTGGGATTATTTTCATAGTCGATTAATCTGTTGAATATTTTATTGATTAATCGATTAGTTGTTTGGTCTATAATAAGTCATGAAAAATGTGGATCAGTTTTTCCCAAAAGCCCAGGAGGATGACGTCCTCAAATGTCTCGTTTTGTCCACAACTCACATTTAACTAGC
Organism: Moxostoma hubbsi; assembly: GCA_032164185.1. Classification (NCBI taxonomy): domain Eukaryota; kingdom Metazoa; phylum Chordata; class Actinopteri; order Cypriniformes; family Catostomidae; genus Moxostoma; species Moxostoma hubbsi. Next base: position 41,926,362 of record JAVLUX010000018.1, read on the forward strand.
TGGAATCAAAGAATTTTTTACTTTTGTCTTAATCGATTATCAAAATAGTTGTCGATTACAGTTTTTTCCAATTGCTAATGTAGCAGGTGCAGATTAATGACAGAAGGATGAATCTGGTGCCACATATTTTAATTTAAAGAAAACTCTGTTTCTGTAATTAACAGAAGAAAGACAATATAAGTTGCACTGTAGTTTCCGGATATTAATTAGTAGTATAATACTAGTATATAGTATTGCCGGATGTCCTTTTTTACAATTCATTCATCATTACATGTAGGCTGTAGTGCGGGAAGGAGCCCCCCTCGTCATAGCATCAGCTTGTGGACAGCCTTGTGGACTTACATACAGTAATTGTGTAGCCTACTTAGAAAAGTGAAATAAAAATAAATAAATTAAAATAGACATAACATACTGTGTTTGATAATGTAGTGAGTGTTCAAGCAATGGAGAAAATGAAATAAAGTTTGAATTTGTCATGCTTGGTTTGTTCCGATCAGAGCATGCGCGGAGAGCGCATTTCTGAATATTCGGCTCCGCTCGCTCATTACGCTCAGGGATGCTCGCTCAACCCAGAATGACCTGCTGGTTCGAAAATGTGTAGAATAAGGGCTGCCTGCCTCCGACTAAAGTTTTTTTTCTAATCGACTAGTATATGTTCATTTTAGCCATTAGTGGACAAATCGCCCCTATATTAATTTAATTACTTAAATATACAGGATGGATGAGCGTTAACGCAGCCTAATAGAGCCGCACTCAAGCGCACGCCCGCACGCATAAAGCTTGCCACAAAGAACCGGCGAAAGTAATTATTAATGTGTCAAAAATAGCAAGGAGACATTTAATTGTTTATTAATAAACTGGTGTTTTCTGTGTCGCTGCAAAGATGAAGTTGACGATGCGGACTCGCCATGAATGCCAGAGAGAAATGCACATTTGATTACATAATCAGAGAGTAGCCTATTTCTTTTCGTTTTGAATAGTTTCGTTTAATAGTAAAACATTTCAAGCTTTTTATAATAGATAGCCATAGCCTATATTTCTCAAATCTGTGAGGCACAAGCTGAGTTTCAGCGCCCTCCAGTTCACGTGCAATGCAAGTGATCGCCAGCGCCTTACATTGTCTGCTATATATTTGCTTCTTATTTATTAAATAGCCTACAGGCAGTTGGTTGATAAAACATTGATCAAAATTAAGATACAATTTATACAAAACGAAAATCTTTTACAAATATTTATTCTACAAAACAAAACTCAATGAAGTGTTCAAAAATCATGTCTTATGTATACTTTGGGCTAGTGACTGATGAATCTTGATGCAGTCTGCTGCTTGCTGGCTACGCAAGAGATTGGTCAACACTGACAGTAATGCAGCGCAATATGAAAGACTTCGTCTTAGGTTTAACAACCTATGAAACTAATAATGAACAATATAAAACTAAAACGGCATAAGCTTAATTTAAAATGGCTTAGGAACTATAGGCTATTTAGAGGTGGATAAACGCAATTTAGAGGTGGATAAACGCACTTTGGAGGTGGGTAAACGCTATTTCCGAATTTTAGGAGGTGTGTAAACGGCGTTTACGTGCGTTTAGCCTCCACTACATCCCTGGTTCTGGGTGAGAAACAGACCATAATGCTACTCTCCCATTGTTTAAAAAAGACATCAGGCGCAACAGTATCATGACAACAATTTGTAAATTATGTGAAAATCAAAAGATATTGTATGGCTTTTGGACTTTTTGACCAATCAATCAACTAACTAATTTTAAATTGATGCATAGAATTTTAGCAGGCCAACACTTTATTTAAAAAAAAAAAGTCTGTGAAAAAGTTCTTTCTTTCGTGATAAACAAAGTTACTTTATTAAAATCGTGGTTAGGTTTAGGGTTTGAGTATTTTAGATTATTTCTAAGATTCACACATTTTATTTTCATAACAAAATTCCATTATGGAATTTGTAATGTTTAACAAAATAAAACTTGAAAATGAATAAAACATTTATTATCATTTAGTAAAAATTATTCAGTTTAATTTGATGGAATTTTGTTAAAAATTAAAATGCATAAATATTAAAGGTGCACTCAGTAACGTCTCAGTTACGTATGTAACCTCCGTTCCCTGTTGGAGGGAGCGAGACGTCGTGTCGAAGAAGCAACACTAGGGGTCTCTCTTGAGCGCCAAATATGCCTCTGATCTATGAAAAAAGGCCAGTGAGAAGTTGGCAAACAGTATTTGCATACCCCGCCCCTGGACATATGGGTATAAAGGCGAGGAAATACTACACGTTCATTCAGGATTTTTCTGAGGAGCCGGGAGTGTCCGGCCACGACACACTGTCTCGTTCCCTCCATCAGGGAACGGATGTTACATACGTAACCGAGATGTTCCCCGTCTGTCGCTCACTTCGACGTCATGTCGAAGAAGCGACACTAGGGGTCCACTTTAAATCACGCCATGCACGCCTGTGTACGTGTACTGCTGACACAGGAGCGGGCAGGTATTTCACGTGCACAAGCGACCAACTGTGTTTCAGACTGCACGTACCCTTCCCCAATGCCCCAAAAAAGTCGTCGGAATCCTTTTGGTTACCCTAGAGGGGGACAAGGCGACGCTTGCCTACCTGGGAATGGGCCAAGCCTGGCTGGGCCTCTTTTCTCTCTATGTTTCTCAGCATAGAGCAAGAGCAGCTGGGGCCCTTACCGCATCGTGGGAAGGGGGTCTTACCGGTTTCCTATTCTTTCATGGGGAAAAGACCCTGTAGAGGCCACAGCTGCCCAAAAGGTAAGGTGGCGAAATACATCACATGGCCTCCCACATGTGGGAAAAATGGCATGGTGGTAGATCCAGCTTCGAGGAGGGGGGAGTTGCTACGTCACGGCGACCGGAGGGCAGTGAAGAACTGCCTAAGGGAGACGCGGGTCAGCTCGTAATATGACCATACCGTGGAAGTACACACAGGAGGAGTCTGTGTAGGAGGCCTGACCTGTGGAGCACCTATTCCAGTACAGGATAGCCTGGGGTACCCATAGTGGACTGGGTCAGCAAGTTCCTCCGCTGAACTGTGGACCCAAAAGGGATAGGGAGGAATCGACCAGGGACCTAGAGGGATCTCCTAGGAAAGAAGGCGCACTGTTTTACCTCGGCCGAGGGAAAGGGCGCTGGACGCAAGCGATGTAGAGTGTGCTCGAACCCATAGGTGGGGTGGCAAGGCCTGGGTGTCACAGGCCAGAAGGATGGCACCCACCACCCAGTGTGAAAGCCTCTGTTTGGAGACAGCGTTCCCTTTCCGCTGTCCCCCAAAGCAGACAAAGAGCTGCTCAGAGCGCCTAAAGCTCTGAGTGCGGTCCAGGTAGGCACGCAAGGCACGTACCGGACACAACAGTGAGGGGGCTGGGTCTGCCTCCTCCCGGGGCAGAGCTTGCAGGTTCACTACCTGGTCTCTGAAGGGCATGGTAGGAACATTAAGCAAGTAGCCCAGTCGGGGTCTTAGGATCACATATTGTCTGCTGGACCAAACTCCAGGCAAGTGTCATTAACAGAGAACGCTTGCAGGTCCCCGACCCTCTTGATGGAGGCGAGCACAATCAGCAGGGCCGTCTTTTGGGAGAGGGCCCTGAGTCCAGCTGATTCTAGTGGCTCGAAGGGGGATCTCTGAAGCCCGGCGAGGACCACCGAGAGATCCCAGGAGGGGAACAGGCCTGGCCGGGAGGGATTTAACCTCCGGGCGCCTCTTAGGAACCTGATTATTAAGTCATGCCTACCCAGAGACTTGCCGTCTACTGGGTCGTGGTGAGCTGCGATAGCGGCAACATACACCTTCAAGGTGGAAGGGGACAGCCTCCCCTCCAACCTCTCCTGTAGGAACTGCCCGGGAAGAACACCAATTCACAAACAGACGCCATTTCAGGGCGTAGAGTTGCCTGGTAGAAGGGGCTCTGGCTTGGTTGATGGCTTTGGCTACGACTGTGGGTGGTAGACCAGCTAGATCTTCCGCGTCCTGTCCAGGGGCCAGACGTGGAGGTTCCAAATGTCTGGGTGCAGATGCCAGAGTGTGTCTCATCCCTGAGAAAGAAGGTCCTTCCTCAGGGGAATTCGCCAGGGAGGGGCTGTCGTGAGGAGTACGAGGTCCGAGAACCAGGGTGACTTGTTCCTCATCCCCTCTGACCTTGCACAGCACCTGTGCAAGAAGGCTCACTGGGGGAAATCCCTACTTGCTCAGCCCCACCAGCCAGCTGTGTGCCAGTGCGTCTTCCCCGAGGGGAGCCTCTGAGCGGCCGTACCAGAGCGGGCAGTGGGAGGTCTCTCGGGAGGCAAACACTACCTGGGCCTTGCTGAACCGTTCCCTGATCAGCTGAACCGAGTGGGGGTGAAGCCTGCACTTTCCGCTAGGCAAGCGTTGTCGTGTCAGCGCGTCCGCTATCACATTGAGGCTACCGGGGATGTGAGTGGCATGCAGCGACTTGCGTCTGAGTCCTGCAACATGTGCGGACCCTCTCCATTAGAGTTTTAATTTTAATGTGAGTGCTCATGATTTTATTAAAAAACATTTAAATTACAATTCATGTCTTTAGAGTTAAACTTGAGAAAAAATTATAAGAGCACCATTAAAAAAATTCTTTTTAAGTAATAAGGGGTAAGAATGTGGTTAGGTTTGGAGATTGGGTAAGGGTTTAAAAATCATAAAAATGTTCCTTCAAAAACCAGATGTTTCTCTTTCTTCCATCGTACACAACAGAATTTTTTTTCAATTAAAATGAAGGAACTCATGCGATTACGATTTCACCATCTTGTACTATTATTAAATCTAGTTTCATGAGACGAGATGTTCTTTGGCCATGACACCCGCAGTGACAGGTAGTAGGGCTGGGTAAAAGTATAGCTTTTTTCATGAATTGCGATCTTCTTTTGAACAATCTAAATGTCGACTTTTAAATCCCAATCCTTTATTCTGCGCAACCCTCTTCAATGCAAGTAAATCACTCACACATAGGAATAAATTCACTCTATTCTACTAAAAATATCTGTGACTCTCCACCGACTGGTAAATGTTCAGATTTCACTCAGTAGTAGCAGTCGACCGATATGGGTTTTTAATGGCCGGTGCCAATGCCGATATCGTCTCGGTTACTGTTGTAAATCTCTGTTCCCTGATGGAGGGAACGAGACATTGTGTTGATGTAGTGACACTAGGGGTCAATCTTGGGAGCCCCAAACACCTCCATAATTTCTGAGAAATGACCAATGAGAATTGGTAGAGCTGGCTGCACACACTCATTCAGGTTTTGTGCTCAAGAGTTGAGACAGGGTCCCGGACATTCCAGCGGGTAGTACAGTGTTGTGGCAAGAGGGACACAACATCTCGTTCCCTCCATCAGGGAACAGAAGTTACAACAGTAACAGTGACATTCCCCTTCTGTCACTCACTCAATGTTGTGTCGATGTAGTGACACTAGGGGTCCCTATACAAAAACACCACAACAGCTGAAGTGTGTAACGTGAACTGCCGACGCTGGTGCAAGCAAGCTGCAATGTGCGTAATAGCAAGTGCATCAATCTGCACGTAGCCTCCCCCAACGCACCAAAAGTCATCATGTAGTTCCCCACATTTCTGAGGGGGGGAAGAGGCAAATCTATCATAGGAGCAGGACAAGCCTGCCACCTTTTCTCATGTTTTTTCTCTCCACAGAGTATTAGATTCGGCTGGGGCCATTTAATGCTATTATACACGCAGGGGAAGATGTTCTTTTCCTTTCCTACACTTTCAGGTGGAAAAGACCCCACGGAGACCAGATCCTGCCCAAAGGGGTGGTAGCATGTTGCAAAAACATCACGTGGGCTCACCAGCCGCACATGGAAGAGAAGCGGTGGTAGGTCCTGCCTCGAAGGGAGGAGCTCTACAAACACAACGACCGGGGGCAGAGAGAGCTCTACCCAAGAGAGCCGTTAGTCTGCTGATAGGGAGGCCGTCCCAACGAAAAAACATCACAAGGGGCTACTGCAGTAACCAGCACCTGTGGAGCACCTACCCCAGTACAGGACATGTTAGCACATGTACTGGGTCTGGCTGCGAATTCCTCCACCGAATTCACGAAACACAGGGCTAGGGAGGAAGATATCCACATGGGAAAGAAAGCGCACATTTTCGACTCATGGAGGGGAAAGTCTCTGTACGCAAGCGGTATACCCGGAAAGCTGTCCCATAACCTTACCTGTTCTTGCCTGATAATACACAGGATGAGACTGGCTCAACCGGAGACCATAAATTCTCAAAGGTATTAGGTGTTGCATAGCCCGCTGCCCTTCAGATCTGCTACAGTGTGCTAGAGAGGTACCATTGGCCAGTGCCAATGAGGGTGCCAGAATCCTCGTAGAGTATACTTGTATTCCCAAAGGGGCGGTTATGGCCTGGGCCTGGTATGCCAGCATGATGGAATTAATGATACATTAGGCAAGCCTCTGTTTGGAGACATTGTTCCTTTTCCACTGCCCGTCAAAGCAAACAAAGAGCTGCTCAGAGCATCTAGAGTTCTACGTGCAATCCAAATAGATGTGCAAAGCACGTACCGGACACAGCAACGATAAGGCTGGGTCTGTCTCCTCCCAGGGCAGATTCGCTTGCAGGCTCAACACCTGACCCATAAAGGGGTCGTGGGAACCTTGGGCACATAGCCCAGTCAGGGTCTCAAGACTACATGAGAACAGTCCAGACCGAACTCCATGCAGGTGTCACTGCCAGAAGACGCCTGCAGGTCCCCAACCCTCTTGATGGATTTCGTGAGCACAGTCAGGAGGGCCATCTTCAAAGAGAGGGCTTCCAGCTCGACTGGCTGTAGGGGCTAAATGGGGCTTTCCAGAGGCCCACAAGGGCCACAGAGAGATTCTGAGGGAAAGATGCATAGCTTAGGAGGATTCAGCCTCCTGGTTCTTTTCAAGAACATTATAATCCCCAAGGACTTACTGTCTATCGCATCATGGTGTGCTGCTATAGCGTCCACATACACCTTCAAGGTGGAGGGTGACAGCCGCCCCTCCAGCCTCTCCTGCAGGAAGGAAAGCACTGACCGACTGCGCATCTCTAACTCTAACCCTAAGAACATCAATTTGCGAACAAACGCCACTTCAGGGCAAATAGCTGCCTCGTAGAGGGAACCTTGGCCTGAGTGACCATGTCTACCACTGACAGTGGTAGGCAGCTTAAATCGTCTGTGTCCCATCAATGGGCCAGACATGGAGATTCCAGAGGTCTGGGCACGGGTGCCAGATGGTGCCCCGTCCCTGAGAGTGGAGGTCCTTCCTCAGGGGAATTTGCCAGGGAGGTCCTGTCGCGAGGAGCGTGAGGTCCGAGAACCAAGTCTGGGTGGGCCAGTATGGGGCTTTGGGGGTGACTTGTTCCTCATCCTCCCTGACCTGCACAGGGTCTGTGCAAGTAGGCTCACTAGGGGTAATGCATCAACCCAAGTGGCATGACCGCTGCCAAGGATGTCAAATGCCCCAGGAGCCTCTGAAAGTGTTTCAATGGAACCGCTGTCCTCCGCTTGAATGACTTCAGGCAGTTCAGCACTGACTGTGCTTGCTTGTAATGTGCGCTATCATCGAGAAAAGAGATGCTCTGAATCAGGGAGATTTTGCTCTTTTACCATTTGATCCAAAGCCCTAGACGGCTGAGGTGTGTGAGCACCAGGTTCCTGTGTGCACACAACAACTCTCGAGAGTGTGCTAGAAACACCCAGTCATTGAGGTAGTTGAGTATGTGGACACCCACTTCCTTTAACAGGGCAAGAGCTGCCTCTGTGACCTTTGTAAAGACGCAAGGGAACAGGGACAAACTGAAGGGGAGGAACTTGTACTGATCCAAGACTGGATGCAACACACTACCCAACTTTGGCACGATGAAGTAAGGGCTGTAGAACCTTTTCCTCATTTTGGCTGGAGGGACAGGCTCTATCGCGCCCTTGTGCAGAAGGGTCATGATCTCCGCACACAGGGTGGTGGCATTCTCGCACTACACCAAGATGATGTGGACGCTGCTGAACCAGTGCGGGCACCTGGAAAACTGAATCGCGTGGCTGATTTTGATGATCCTGGCCAGCCACCGCGACTGGTTTGAAAGCATCAGTCATGCCTCCAAGCTCCGGGAGAGGAGCACTAAGGGGACAATCGTGTCTGACATAACTGGGGGGGGCCTCGTGGTAGGGGGGAGCAGGGAACGCCATTTCGAGGAGCCTCGCTTCGTCCTGAGGTGACTGCACTGAGGAGACCTCGAAGCACTTACCTCCCTCCGCATACCTGGCATAAGGCAGGTCAGCGACTGAGGAGAAGTGTTCGTTGTCCAGTCACCATGATAACGGTGGTCGTAAACACCGACTGTGTGACCCAAGGAGTGAGGAAACCGCTCTTTGAAATTGTGGGTACCGCAGCCCGATCGGGGTGCAGCGAACACAAAACAAAAGGAAACATAAGATTTACCTCATGGCCCTTCACCTACCTGGGTCATCTGTCTTAAGGGTGTTTTAGGAGCCTTCCGGGTCCTAGTGCTAGGCCGTGAGGCGGGGGATGTCAGCTTGCTGCGAGGGGCTCTACGCTGGGGCCAAGGACTGGGCTCAGGCTGTGGTGGAGCCTACTGGGCTTTCGCCGCCAAAGGAGGACACTGTCAGAGAGCAGATGGGGTACAAGATCTTGGACAGTGCCAGCGCAAGATGTGCTGTATTGCTGTACTGCTGGGCAAAGTCCTCGCCGGTGTCGCTGAATACTGTGCCAAACTGTGAGATGGGCATGTTGAGAAACCGAACCTTGTTGGTGTCCCTCATATTGACCAGATTCAGCCATAGGTGGCACTCCTGGACCACCAAGGTGGACATCGCCTGTCCGAGTGCTCGCACCAGGACCTTCGTCACCAAGCACAACACCTGCATCACATCAGGATCAGAAATACCCACGTGCAGTCCTTTCAGTGCCTTGGCCTGGTGGACTTGCAGGAGGGCCATGGCATGCAGGATGGAGGTGGCCTGTCCAGCAGCACTGTAGGCTTTGGTCGCCAGAGATGACGTAGTCCTTCCGGCCCTGGAGGGGAGTGCCAGGGAACCAGAGAGCAGGGTGCCCGACATGCCGATACAATGCCGATATATCACACAATTTAATATAGTAAATAACAAACATAAAATTGCCAAATAATGAATAAAACTCTTTAGCACTGGATTTACTCAATTTCACACAAACTTTAACTTTCTATCGGGAAGACACGCAGGCTTGAGTGAGGTTTAAGATACCATTTATTTGATTAATGTAGAACAGAAAAGTAATGTCTCTCTTTGGCGTAGGCCCCGTCTGGCGGTCCGAGGGAGTTGTACTTGGAACCATCATATCCTGCCGGAGATAGGAGGCAGGGGCGAGGAGCCTACCCCCATGTGGGACGGGGCTCAACTGGTGGTGGTGGGGTGGAGGTTGCCGTGTTAGCGCACTGAAACAGCAATGTGATACATTGTGAGCAGACTTATAAAGCAATGGCTTACCTGCGATTGGCTAGGAATTACCCAGCTAATAGTGTGATGATGTACAGCTGCTAGTCTTCCCGCTAGAACTACGCTGCGCTCACATTTGTAAAAAAAGAATTGAAAAAAATTATATTGTATTTAAATGGCAGATAGCAGTTTTTTCTGATTTCTGATTTGTTATCAAATTTAAGTAATTTATTAAAATACAGAATCAAACCAATTGTACATACAGTGCATAGTGAATAAGACATTTACTTGTCTTATATGTGAAGCACTCTTACCTTGAAGTTGCACTCACATGCTTGTGCAGATCCAGCACCAGCAGAGTGACCATTTGCGAATCAGAGGAACTTTTTATCCTGAAGTTTTGATTCTGGCTGATAGAATACGTACTTCAGAGGAAGATGTTAGATGAGAACTTGACGGGAAGAAAATGCTGGATTTTCGTGAGGTTTGTGAATTACATATTTTTAAACGAGATATCTTCATATTTGCAGATGGTATATAATAGAAGTTTTATTGATATTTGCCTTTTATCATTAAAAAAGTTACAGGGAACTGTTGAGGAGGGACTGTTAGAATACGTAGAGGACTCTGGATCTGCTCAAGTTTTGTGTGGTTTATTAAATCTGTTTAAATGAGATATGAGCATATTTGCAGACGTTATATGATATTAGTTTAATTGATATTTGCCTTTTTATCATTAGACTAGACAGTTAAAAGTTACAGGGAACTGTTGAGGAGAGAAAGGGAGAATGAAATGCAGACCGTTTAAATGAGACTGCGTTGCATACCGGTCTATTATTGTAGTTACACGATGGAACATAACAACAAAACAAACCATGATTGGTCGTTTTCATGTCTCAGTCGCTTCACATGAAAGCAGGCGATTCTCAACACCCTCAAGAAACAAATCGGTCAAAAGGGAAAATTTTTTGGCCAATGCTGTTCATTAAATATTCAATAGTAATTCAGAAATCACTTTATTTTATGTTACGCAGCAGAAACGCTGTCACTGTGAAAACTTAAAACGCTGCTGCTATGCTTAAATGTTCCAGATGCAGGGGGTTATGCATGTGGCATTTTCCCATGTCATTGTTGCTTTTGGCTCACTCACTGGGGGGTTTGTAAGGCACTCTTCTAGTCTTTGTCAAGCTGCTATGGAACAATTTGTATTGTGAAAAGAGCTATACAAATGCATTTGAATTTAATTGAATTTCATCAGACAACATGAAAACCTCAACTGTCAATTAACCTTTCCTATTTCTGACATTTCTAATGTTTGTGCAACATTCATCAACCATTTATAAGTCATTGCAAAATAACAGGCTGTCGGCTGCATTTTACAAAATGGCTAGCCTGTGGGTTTGTGTGGGGAGGTTAAATAAAGCCACTGCATTTTTTTATGAAATTAAAGACACAGAAAGAATGGAGAGAGACTGACATTTTGACTATGTGAGATTGAAACATTCACCATGTTGCTGAAAATGACATATAGACAACCACACTATTACATTTGAAGCTATCATTGTTATTTAGCTGGAGTCAAAATGAATATGAACAATGTTTCCAGCATACAGAACTAATTTCGGTAAGTTTTATATGGTGTAGTAACTTTTTATTGTATATGTAGTTTATGTTGTTGACTCTACCGCTAACAGAGTTAACAGATGAAGACACCAAGTGTCAGTCTTGTCAATCTGTCAGTCTGGGTTTTGGTCTGACGGGACCGTGACATTATTGTCCCATGTCTGTCTTGTGTCTTTGGTCTTTCTCTTTCGGGAGCATGGTGTCTATATCCTAACTTCTTGTATGGTTCGATTTCAGTCCGTGTCTGGATCTGGACATTCATACACCATGTCTGTCTGTTATTGACATGTTTCTGTTTTGGAGTTTCTGTTTCTTCGCATGTCTCTCTCTGTCTTACGTCATACCCCATCTTCTTGTTTGCCCATTATTAGTTCATTTGTTACACCTGCCTTGTATTAACCCATTTGATTTCTCTCCCTATTTTAGTCTCCTCATGTTTGCTGTCCAGTGCCAGTTCATCTTGTTTCTAGTCTTGTGTTCTAGTCTTGTGTTCCAGTCCCCTGCCGCTGACAATGCCCACAGCCACGGAAGCCATTCCCATGCCGCTGCCAGCACCCATGGCCATGGAGGTCATTCCACTGCTGCCAGCGCCCACACCTGCAACAGCCAATGAGCCAGCGCCCACTCCTGCCATGGCTGTTCCAGAGCCAGCGTCAAAGCCTTGTACATCCCAGAGTCAGCATTAGAAGCCTTTTCTGCCCAAGAGCCAGCGCTTGATGTTTCTTCCGTCCCAGAGCCAGCACCTGAAGCCTGGGCTGTCCCAGAGCCAGCGTCCTCGGTCATAATGGCCGCTCCCACAGCAGTGCTCCCGGCAACCCAGAAGAGAAGGAGGAGAAGGGCTCCTGCTCCCCAGTCGATGTCAGCGCTCCCAGCCATGGAGGCTGTGCCTCAGTTACTGCCAGAACTCCCGGCCACAGAGACCATTCCCAGTTACTGCCAGCGCTCCCAGCCACAGAGACCATTCCCCAGTTATTGCCAGTGCTCCCAGCCATGGAGGCCATTCCCCAGTTACTGCAAGCACTCCCGGCCACAGAGGATGTTCCCCCACCACTGCCTGAGCTCACAGACACTGAGACTGTTCCCCTGTCCCTGCCAGTGTTCACAGCCTCAGAGGCCATTTCCCTGCTGTGGCCAGTGCCTGAGCCTTCTACGGCTCCTCTCCCTGAGCCGCTCCTTCCTGAACCCTCTCCAGTGGCTGCCATCCCGTTTCTTGCCCTACCTAAGGCCAACTTTTTCGACAGATGGCATCATAGCCTTTAGGAAATGGTACATACTACATACTAAATGTCCATTTACAATTTATTGTATAGGTCTCTTCACCTAGTGTCCACCAACATACTAAATAATCTATTTCCATTTTATTGTATTGGTCTGTTAACCCTGTATCCAACAACACACTAAATGTCAATTTCCAATGTACTTGTATAGGTCTACTGACTCTGTATCCACCAGCATACTAAATGTCCATTTCCAATTTATTGAATAGACCTGCTAATGCATTGTGTTGGTCTATTTGCCTTGTCCACCAACATAATAAATGTCCATTTCCAATGTATTGTATGGGAGTATTAACCCTGTGTCCACTAGCATACTAAATGTCCATTTATTGTATAGGTCTCTTCACCGCGTGTCAACCAATGTATTAAATGTTAATTTCCAATTTATTGTATAGGTGTCTTCACCCCGTGTCCACCAACAAACGAAATGTCCACTTCCAATGTATTGTATTTGTCTATTAACCCTTTCCAGCCTGAGCCCAAAATTCTGAAAATTCCATTCTGTCCCAGAATATTGTGTTCATATCCAAATTCATATTATATTCATATTCATATAACTGTATTCATAATTCACACACCTGAACTCTACATACCATTTTGAAGAGAAGAACTAGGGCTTTCAAATTATAGAAATATATGTATAATTATTTAAGGCTAATCATCCTTTATCAATAAGATTTCACACAGCAAAAATCTTACAAAAATCTTCTCTGGCCATCATACTTCATCAGAAAACTGCATTTTCAACCATTTTATTTACACGTCAGAGGGAAACTTCTATGAAATATACATAATTTTGTGGGCAATGTAGAATATCAGATAGATTAGAAATTTAATCTATTGTTTAAAAGTTATGACCATTCTAGTCATTAGTGGGAAAACGGAATAAAACAAACATTTAGAATGTTAAGATACATTTTACATGACCACTCCTCAAATACTCCTTTTGAGCACCTGTAATAATAAATTGAGATTGCATCTGAAATTGAAGGACACAAACACTGAAATGTACATTTTATATGTTCAATAAAACACACACTTTATTTAATTTGAACATTAGAATTACACACAAATTACACAGCAAAACCTTTGACAAAATCAAACTGTAAATAAAATGTAAATACATTTATAATAAAGAGTGCAGGAACAGAATATATATAAATTCATAAATACTCAACATCTGCAATACCTGTGGAGAGAAGAGAGGGAGAAAGGAGGGGAGGGGAAGAACAACAGTAAACACAGCCCAACCTAGGCCTCTTCGCGAAACTGGTCACATTCAGCTGAGTGCCAAGACTGAAAACAGTTCCTATCGCAAACCAAGCAAAGTCTTTTGCCATTACATTCCGGCGCGCAACAAGCTACTTTAGTTTTATTTTCAGTCCTACTTTTCCGATAGCATAGCCAACATCTCTTAGAGGACTCTTCAAATGTAGGGACATGGGCTGTGTGGAGTGATGACAAAGGAGGGACTACAGGCTTTAGTGTTTGCAAAGGGAAACTTGCGTGAATATCGATACCTCCCAGCTGACGAGCCAGGTTTTCTCTGAAATCTATCTGGGATAAGTTCAATGGTCTATGCTCATCCCCTGGTGCCGCATGAATGTGTTGCCATTCCTTAAACAATATGAAACTATTGATGACGGCAATGTCTATGAAGTGGAAAAAAAAGAGTCTTCCACTACTAGTTTTTGTAGGACGTCATAAGATTTTATCATTTAGTCTGACCTATCAACACCGCCAATGTTTTTGTTATAATCGCTGATGACAGTGGGCTGGAGGGCTACTTCTTTTGTCCAGTCGCCATAATTTTTTACAAACCTAGTAATTTCGGTTGAGCCATTCACATTGTGGAATTTTGAGTGGCATATAACTGCACGCGTGTCCTTCCACTGAATTACAATTATATTCCCCTCAATCCTACACCACGTCATATCCCCACAAGCTGTCTAGTGTTCCCATCTTTTGATGTCTATAAATTCTGCAGGAAACAGTTTACGATTCACCCTACATGTCTCACAGATATTAGTTCCCAATTCTAACAACTTAACCATAAGAGCTGGGGATGTGTAAGAGTTGTCAAACCAAACATTGTGACCCTGGTCTTTGAATGGCTGCAGTAACAATTCAACTACTTTGGTGGCCAAGTCAGTGACACGCTCATCATGACTACCTGTGTAAACATTAAAGTCGAAAGTATACTCTGAGTCTGATGTTGCAATTACCCATAATTTAAAACCTCACCCAGTAGGCTTGTCCTTCATGTATTGTTTAAATTCTGAACAAGCTTTAGACTTGCCCATAAGTTCATCTATTGCAAGATTTTGGTTAGGCTGAAAGAACTGCTGGCATTTTTGTTTGAGGTGGTCTATAAGATAATGCAACTTCCTAAGGCGATCCTGGTTATCCTATGTGGTACGGTCTACAACATGTAGAGCTGCTAAAAGAGCCTTGTAGCGGTCACGCAACATAAATCCCCTCGCCCATGAGCCCTGATGTGACTTTGTTTCCCAATGATGATGGGAATCAGGGAGAATTGAATATCCCATGTAAATGAGCAACCCAAGAATCAGGGGTCACCTCCATCCAAGCTCCTTGGTAGCTAGAATATGATGGACAGTTCAGTACGAGCTCCCTCCCCTGATAGTTTGTAAAGCTGCATATTCAGGTGTGAATTTCAAGAAGGTTGGAGGAAGTCAAAATTTTGTCTGAAAATCCAAAATGGCCTTGGAGGGTTTTTTTTGTGTGACATTTTTGACTTTCTCAAATCTCAAAGAGGAGGCTGAGATTAGAACAGGAATGCAGGTTTCAGCTACCTAAGTCTATCCAGAGTTGAGATCTGGACATCACTCCTAAAATTGTTCCCATTTATAAATAATGTTTATGTGGACAGTGGAATTTTGAGATTTTGAAGGGTGCACGTTGTTCAAGGGTAGTCATACAGTCACCTAAATATGATATTTAGTGCATAAACTGATCCTGGTACATATGAAACTAATGTACACCAACCACCTATTTCATCCCTTTAGATACATTGGAAATAGGACTGTACCACGGACAATTTATTTGAATGACCTGAAATAATTACATGGTGGACATCTCTTTATAATGTAAAGGATACAGAAAACCACTAAATCTTATATTTAGGTGACTCTCTGACTTACCCTGAACAGCATAAGCCCTTTAAAACCTACAAATTCGACTGTCAACTAAAGCGCTATTACTCTGAATGAGATTAATTGCACGTGGGATGTCCAGATCTGGATTGATTTAAAAAACTGAAACAAGCAATTTATTCTATGGCGACTCAATACTAGGTTTGTTGACAATTAATACAGATGTCATATTTTATTATTAAGATGACTTTTGTTGATTGCATCACCTGGTAAAGAAAACCCTAAAAAACAAATTAATCTAACTTTCAAGTTTTAAGTGTTAAGTTTCAAGTGTAATTCACTTAAAAATGACTGTCCACAAACCATGTATTTGGGCCCTTTAAATATATTGTCCATGGGCACTTCCTGTATGATTCAGTGAAAAAAACATTTAATTCGTTTGCCAGCTTCATGCATTAAAAACTCCTTCATGGGGCCTTCAGGCACAACATATTAAAAACTAATGTCCTTCAGTGTTAGGCAAGTACTGTAAAAAAAAAATCAAGAAAAATATTCATGAAAATTATTGTCACATTGCACATGCAGTTCAGTCAATAAAGCACTTAATAAGGTCACAAAGATTTCAAACTTTACACACTGTCTAAGGGCCCCCTGAGAAGACATATATATAAAATTGGAGTCAGTTGGAGCTTTTTGAGTGGTGTCCATGAAAGCATTACTGACATGAATAGTATGTATTTCCTCTGGGATTCGCCCTGGCATCATATGACAGAGCCCAAATGTATCATGGTGGCACATTGTGCCCCTTATCGATATACTAAGAGGACTAAGGCCTAGGGTGCAGAAAATAATTTTTCAATATTTTCAACAGATTTCTCTGCCTGCCATAGGAATCAATGAGACAGGCTGGCTTGTATGCCCGTGTGCAGCAGTATATTAATCAGAGGCTTTAATACTTAGCAAGCACACAGGGTCTCAAAATTCTGATTTGGGGGCCCCTGATGGTCGAGGATCTCAAACCCTTCTAACCTTCTTTTTAAGACATCCCACTTGCCCATTAAAACAATACAATTTATTGAATGGCCTTAAAATTGCAAAGACCTGGGTCCTTGAATACTTAATTATTGGGCCCCCAGAAACAACATATTGAAAAGCCATCTTCCTCAGAGATTGGGAAGTACTTGAGAAGAAAAATATTCCAGAAAAATAACAAATAAAGCACTTCAAACTTGGCACTCTGTCTAAGGGGCACATGTGAAGCTATATATTTCAAATTGGAGTCATTTGGAGCTTTCTGACTGTTGTCCATCAAGCCTCTACAGAAAATGAATGGTATAATCTGTACGCGGGATGCATTCTAACATCGCTCTGTGAGGTGCTACGGACCCTAAATTTCACACAGTGACACATCGTCTGCCCCTTGACGACCTAGGCCTAGGATGCAAAAAATATATACATACATTTCCTAAATGGCCCAATTTGATGAGAAAAATGGTCAAACGTTTGTGGTACTCAGCACACTGTCTGAGGACAGCCTCGAGAATTACTTCTAAATCATCCCAAATCACTTTTTTCTTATGTTCTGGTATGCGGTATGGACGACTATGCACAACCACTCCCGGTGGGGTCTCGATATGCTGTTGTATGAGTTTAGTACGACCGGGAAGAGGAGAGAGCACATCCACAAATTATTTTTGCAACTTGGCGACCTCCATGAGCTGGGACGTTGAAAGGTGGTCACGGCTAGGGACTGAGGGGAATGGATCGACTTTGAACATCACCTCCAGCCTGAGCTCCCCACCTCCGGATCTACCATCGTCATGGACACGGGGACCATCTCTCTCCATAATTTAAGGAGGTTGAGGTGGTAAATTTGATGTGCCCTGCCTCTATCCGTTTATTTAACCTCATATTCGAGATACCCGACCTGCCGTGTAACCTCAAAGGGTCCTTGCCACTTGGGGAGTAATTTTGAGCATGACGTGGGGAGCAATACAAGAACTTTGTCTCCTGGTGCAAATTCCCTTAGCTGGGCACCTCTATTACAGAGCCAGCTTTGTGTCTTTTGAGCTTGGAGCAAATTTTGTTGTGACAACTGACCCAGAGTGTGTAGCTTTGCTCAAAGATCAAAGACATATTTGATAAAATTTTTGCGTTGGGAAGGTCCTTCCACCCATTCCTCCTGTATGATGTCAAGCACCCCACGGTGCTGGCATCCATACAGAAGCTTGAAGGGAGAAAACCCCATGGAGGCTTGTGGGACCTCCCTGACTGCAAATAATAGGTTAATGAGGGTTCCAGCCATTTGTCCCAATTTCTAGCATCTTTTGTCAGTTTGCAGGTGATAAACACTGGTGTGAATCGATTTACTCCCAAGCAATTCCTAAAGTTTGCATAGTGTATGTGACATAAATGTTGTGCCTTGGTCAGTGAGAATTTCTTTTGGAGTCCCAACCCGGGAGAAAATTTTGAAGAGTGCCTCCATATCACTGCATGCTGACATGTTGACAAGAGGCACTGCTTCCGGATATCGCGTTGCATAATCCTCCAGGACTAATACAAACTAATACAAAATCTGTGTGCCTGATGATGTCCATACCAATTCTTTTGAAGGAGGCCTTGATCAACAGTAATGGGCACAATTTCAATCTTAGGGTGGCCAGTGGATTCACCAATTGACATTTGAGACATGCCGCACACCATCTGCGCGCATCCCCTCGAATGCCCAGCCAATAAATACGGGCCATTAACCAGTGTAGTGTCCTCTCTTGTTCTAAGTGACCCGCCATAGGATTTTTGGTGAGCCACCTAGAAAAGTGTTTCCCAACGGCTCCTCGGGACTAATAACTGGGTTGTATTTTTGTGGATCTGAGTGTCCTGCGTCACTCGGTACAAACGGTACCTAATAATTGAAAAATATGGGTTTGTGAGTGTAATGTCAGTAATGCTGGCCATCGATTACTCTCATTTGGTCAAAGGTGTGACTAAGTGTTTCGTCCTTCGAAATTGATTCCGGGAACTCCCTATGGGCGGGAATGCTGTAGGATTCCCCTCCTGCATCATTCTAACTCTAGCTCCGCCTCCCCAGCCATAACTTCACACATCGCACACCGTGTTTTTGGTTTGCAGGACCCATCCACACATAATGCTTTTAACAATCTTTTAAACCCCGGGAAGCAGTGGCAGCAAGTGGAGGGTCTATTGGGCTCGAGGCCAGCCGGAGGTGGTGACTGACTTTTCAAAGAGGTGTCCATGGCAGACAGTCTACTTCACAGTATCCCGGGTTAAACTGTGTAAAGATTCCAACAATATGGAAGGAAGCGGGAAGCGGGGTGGCAGTCCAGGTAAGTCAACCTTTAATGGCGTTTCAGTTTAACAAACACAGTCTTTGGGCTTTTCAGCCTAACAAACACAGCACTAACTCTTATAACAGTTAACTCTTATATCTAATAACATAAACAGTAAACTTTTCAGTAGGCACACACAATGTCACTGGTCTGTCTCTCTGGCATCCTCTGCGGCCTTTTCAAGCTCATATCCGTCATCACTGTAATGAGACACAGATGTTAAGTATCAATAATAACCAGGTGATGGCCCTTAAGCTTCCTCTCTCCCAAGAGACAGCCACATGACCACGTCCCACTCCACACACTTACAATGTGGTACGCTGAAGGGTTTCAATAGCTGAGCCTCTTGGAACCATTACCTCATACAACAACCCTGACGTCGTCACAATTTACACACACTAAAATATAACACTGGGTTTAAGTAAGGTGAAAAATACAATAAATAACCTCCAAAAGGAGTACTTATTTCACAAATTATCTATATATTTTGGAGGATAACCTTACAAACAGAGCACCAGGCCACGACATCTCCGATTTGCTCAATGCTATAGAGGAAGAGAGAGAGTG
Organism: Moxostoma hubbsi; assembly: GCA_032164185.1. NCBI lineage: Eukaryota > Metazoa > Chordata > Actinopteri > Cypriniformes > Catostomidae > Moxostoma > Moxostoma hubbsi. Next base: position 41,945,750 of record JAVLUX010000018.1, read on the forward strand.
AATACGCAAGCGCAACAGAGAACTGAAATGGTTTCAGTGCACAGTTTATATTTTCATATAAACAGACAATTCTAATCACATTTACATAAACCAAATTTTACACAAAGAAAACATGAAATACAATAGAACAAAAACATTTGAAAAGAAAATAACATTAAAAAATAAAGCACTTTTACCATCAGGTTTTCACTTTTAAATTTTTATTACTTTTACCACCCGGTTACATATATTTTACATACAGAATGGTACATTTACAAAATGTCACAAAATAATAAAAATAACATACCTACTACTCTTCATTATGTTCCTCAAACCATTCTCGAAAAATGTGTGAAGAAAGGCAGGACACATCACCCTGCTGAAAGAGGCCACTGCCATATGGGAATACCATTGCCATGAACGGGTATATCTGGTCTGCAACAATGTTTAGGTAGGCGGGACATGTTAAATTGATTTCCACATGAATGCCTGGGCCCATGATTTCCCAGCAGGACATTGCCTAGAGCATCACACTCCCTCCACTGGCTTGTCCTCTTCCCACAGTGCATCCTGGTGCTATCACTTCCCAGGTAAAGGGCACACACGTACACATCCATCCACTTGATGTAAAAGAAAATGGGATTCATCGGACCAGGGGACCCTCTTCCACTGCTCCAAGGTTCAGTTCTGACACTCGCGTGCCCATTGTGCCCATAGGTGCTTTAAGACATATAGACTATTCATTAAACATTTTACCCTTACAGTACACTAATGTATCCCATTAAGTACACATTTAAGTGCACTTTTTTTTTCGAGAGCAACTTGCCGTTCAGAGGCACATTTGATCAGTATGTGCTTTTTAGCAATCGTGTGAAAGATTCTTCTTATTTAGGCAGCTAGCAGATTATTAATGGGCAGTGGAGATCTCTTCCCTTCTGAAAAAATATCACATAAAGTTCTCATGACACTTGCCAGTGGAGAGCACTGCAAATAAAGAAAATCTACTCACAGATAAGAGCACTTAATGGTGTTCTAAACAGACACACACATACACACAGACACACTTGCACACTCCAGTATCTTACCAGTGCCACTGACAAGACAAACATACCCATCACCCATACAAATCATACAAACTAAAACCACAAATGTTAAACAGAGAAAACCAACACACAGAGCAATTTACTACAGAACAAAATACTACAGAACCCTAGAAAAAATGTAAAAGTGTGGTGTATTTTGTCAGAAATGAGAGACAGAGAAAAACTCCCACTCCCAGCTACAGCCATTCACACTGTAGATAAATGCCTCTGGTAAGAAATCTCTTTTAATTTTTTTCATTGAATCCTGTTTGGTTGTAAAGAGTAGTGTCTCTAGTTTTGTTTGATATGGCACTTTAAAAAATGTATTCATTATATGCACGCCAGCACCCTGATAAACATGATGTCCACATACATGGATTTTGGGACATTATTACCTCAAAAGTTGAAAAAACATGTTAGTTATCTTGAATAATTTTCAATATTAAAATATCTGTGGGTCATTTCATTTTAGTATATATTAATATATATATATATATATATATATATATATATATATATATATATATATATATATATACGTATATTGCCATCACTTTACTATATGATTACATTCATTAACATTAGTGAATGCATCCAAAAGCAAAAAACTTTGCTTTCATAGGGTTTATATGGAGTTAGGATGAAAATAAGGTACATTTCAAACTGTTCTGAGACCAAATAGGGGGCAAGGGAGCATCCTCTAGCTCTCTATATAGTTAAGTGCATTCACTCATAAAATCTGATCAAAGGCTGCAGATGATGTTTGGATCACTCAAAATGTTTGACAGACATGGGGCAATGATAATCAGTACATAGATTCACAATTTATCATGTATAATTTCATTTTTAAATGGTTACCAGTGATTGGATTACTGGCCATTACTTTACTTTAAATCAGATTTAATTATGCAAATTTCTCGTGTAATTTCTGTAACATCTCAAACACATGGAAATACACTCCTGGAAAAATAATAAACAATTTGATGAAAACAAAACTGACTTTCTGTAGCTTGGTATTGTGTCCAAAATTTTAAGGACAACTATTTGCTCTAGAAATTCATTTATTTATATATTTTTTGCTTGATTATTTGGTGCTACTAAAAAATCGAAAAGGGAAATGGAAAATGCACACAGCAGTCACATACCTTCATGTAGGTCTCGGGAGAGTATACAATACAAATGAGCAAACACTTTCTTCCAAAGTTTTAATAATAGTAATAAAATTCATAAGAATAATGATAATAATAATTCAATACATATTAATAAATATAGCTTGGATTTCACACACATACACACACACACACACACACACACACACACACAAATATCTGTAAAATAAATACTTGTTTCTGAGCTCTTTCATCAATTATACATACAATACTGTATACTGGGTACCACTTTACATTAATGATCCCTTTGCTAAAGGTTTATAAAGGTGTTCATTAATTACTTATAATTTGTCATTTACAATTGCAACATAAATCATTGATATGTGGGTATAGCAACATGCATAAAAAGCTGACTATCATGCAATAACTGTCTAATAGTGAGCTATTTTACCCCCTGTTATAAATGCTTAATAACACTTATTCAACATTAATAACCTATGAAAATGTATCCTAATCTAAAGTGGACACATATAACACATTTCTTATAGTGTTTCCAACATTATAAGCCTGTACATAAAGTTCAGTATGGTTTAATGGTCATAAGGCTTTATTACAGTACACGATATCTGCTGTGAATGAGCATGAAGAGTTGAAAAGTGTTTTTGCAGAGATCATTAGGTAAGTTGGGTCAGCACTCGGAGTAGCACAATTCTTTTGTCATCAGCGTCATGTGACAAGGAAAGTGACAACACACGTGAGTCAAGTCATTACAGTAAACACACACAAAAACTAAAGACTGTAGCAAAATGGTATAATCCCTCCTTTAATCTCACTATACTAGTCTATTTTTGCTGCATTAAATAAAAAGTATTTATTAAGATTTTATAAAAGGCAAATTCAAATGGTCACTGTTTGGAAAGTATTGCATGAAATATGGCAGGGGAAGACTCATTCATATTTATGAGGAAAGGTCTACCTGACTAGATAATGTTAGGTTTATGTGTAGGGTGAGGATTTCTCTGACGAATCAGGTAGCCTATCGCTTTTCTCATTAATATGAATGACTCATCCCCTGCCATCCTACGTTTAGAACATTTTCTTTACTGTACTCTTGAAAGGGGCAGCAATTCAATTTCTTCAACACTTTCACATTTCTAGTGGAATGGTAATAAAATTATACTCCCACCTTGTAATTCTTAGATATCAATTGAGCCGCCATCCAGTTCAAAAATTCTAGAATTTAATCAACATAAACAAAAAAAAACAAGTCAAGTCAAGTGGTTTTTATTGTCGTTTCAACCATATACATCTCGTTTGGCACTCAGTGAAGGCGGTCGCATTTTCTCTCCCTCTCCCTCCCCTGACCTCCCTGCTTTGCTCTCTCGTCACGTCTAGTCAACTGTCTTGTACTTTTGAGAGACTCTCACAGCACTGCTCTCCAAACTAAGAAATTATTATGGATTCGATCAACTGGTCTCTCAACGCAATTGACACCATCTTCTCGAGGAGAAGCTTGGGTTCGGGGGAACCTAACTGTCCTGACGGAACGTTTGCAGCTGGCTACACGATGGACGCGTGGGAGAGGTGGCGGGTCGTGTGTCTGGCGGTTCTTTCCGTGGAGGACGTTGAAGATATCTACCTATTCGGAACCATGATAACAGGTCTTCTGCTGATTGGATTAGGCATTGCCCTGGGTTATCGAAGAATTAAGAAGACGGAGACAGCTGTCCAAAGCCTCACAAGGCTGCCCGTCATGATTGAGGCGGTGGGCAGAGTTGTCAGCACTCAGACTCTCAATATGGATAACATCATGAAGGAGCTTACAGCTTTGCAAAGGCGAATGGATCGTTTAAGAGACCAAAATGGACATGAAGAATAGCCTGAGAAATTGCAGCTATTCGCCCCAAGACAAAACATCTCAATCTTATCTGTTTCGGCACCCAGCAACCAGCACTGGCCTTGGCCAAGGCCGTTGATGGATCAACAACTCCCCTGGTTAGAGCACTGCAATGAGCCGCTCTCGCATTCCCTCCCCCCTCCCAAAACACCCTGGGATTGTGACCTTCTGGCGAATCTCTGGGCTCACACACACACAAGACTTTACACAAATACAGATATGCATCTGACCCACACCCCATCCCACGCCTTCGCCGCTTCGTACCCCCCAGTCTGACAGGCGGGTCTGTGACCAGCGCCGAGAATGGCTGCAGGACCAGATGGCTGTCTGTCAGTGCTGGGCTACCTCCATCCCCCACTCCCCTACCCTGTTGCAAGTTTTTGTTATGTTGTAGATGTACTGATTATGTGCTAAGTGTTGCTGAGATGTTTTTTCCTGTTCCCATACTGTAATCCTAACAGGAGCATAGTCTGGGGGTTGCTTTTTTTATCTCACCTTTCCCCATGTAATGCTGTATATCTTCTCAATTCCCTGTCTTCCTGCCCTGTCTACCCCGTTGTCATATTGTATGTTTGTATGGGCAGGATGATGGCCAATTTCACTGGTTACTTTTACTTGTGACTATGTGACAATAAAGGGTTACTACTACTACTACTACTACTACTACAGTTAGTACAGTACACAGTGAAACGAGACAACGTTCCTCCAGGTCCATGGTGCTACATAAAATAACATAGGACAAACACAGAACCACATGAGACTACACAGACTAAATAAAATACCTATATAAAATACCTATATAAAGTGCACGTGCAAAAACGTGTGCAAAAGTACGGGACTGTACAATACATTTCTAACAATGAACAGGACAATAGGCACAGTGATAGACAGTGCAGCGCCGACCAGTACACAGTAGTGCAAAAAGATGACAGTTACTAAATGCCAAATGTAAACATAACATACTATGAGATAGTGTTCTATGCACATAGCAGTTATTGAGGTAGCAGACAGTTATAAAGTGGCAGTTATTAAAGTGCAACTCAGGACACATGTGTGTGTGTGTGTGTGTGTGTATGTCAAACCACTCTCTGAGTATTGAGGAGTCTGATGGCTTGGGGGAAGAAGCTGTTACACAGTCTGGTCGTGAGGACCAGTACCTCTTGCCAGACGGCAGGAGGGTAAAGAGTTTGTGTGAGGGGTGTGCGGGGTCCTCCACATTGCTGGTTGCTTTGCAGATACAGTGTTTTATGTAAATGTCTTTGATGGAGGGAAGAGAGACCCCAATGATCTTCTCAGCTGTTCTCATTGTCCTCTGCAGGGCTTTGCGGTCCAAACTGGTGCAAGTCCCAAACCAGGCAGTGATGCAGCTGCTCAGGATGCTCTCAATAGTCCCTCTATAGAACGTTGTGAGGATGGGGGGTGGGAGATGTGCTAGAGCTGGTGTTGAGGGACCAGGTGAGGTTCTCCGCCAGGTGAACACCAAGGAATTTGGTGCTCTTGACGATCTCCACAGAGGAGCCGTCGATGTTCAGCGGGGAGTGGTCACTTTGTGCTCTCCTAAAGTCAACAACCGTCTCTTTTGTTTTGTCGACATTCAGGGACAGGTTGTTGACTCTACACCAGTCCGTTAGCCGCTGCACCTCCTCTCTGTATGCTGACTCGTCGTTCTTGCTGATGAGACCCACCACGGTTGTGTCATCAGCGAACTTGATGATGTGATTCGAGCTGTGCATTGCCAACCCGGTATCACGCCGAGGCGTGAAATAGACACGCATCCGCGAGTGGACCGGCGTGTCTATTTCACGCCTCGGCGTGATACCGCGGAGAGTTGTTGGCGTTGAGGAAACGATTGCCCCCTGCCGGTATTCTACGTAGACGCGCGCGTGTCATGTACACGCCTGGAGGAGGCAAAGCGTGACACCGACACGCATCCGCGAGTGGACCGGCGTGTCTATTTCACGCCTCGGCGTGATATCGGGTTGGCATTGCTGCACAGTCGTGAGTCAGCAGAGTGAACAGCAGTGGACTGAGCACACAGCCCTGGGGGGCCCCAGTGCTCAGTGTGGTGGTGGTGGTGATGCTGTTCCCGATCCGGACTGACTGTGGTCTCCCAGTCAGGAAGTCCAGGATCCAGTTGCAGAGGGAGGTGTCCAGGCCCAGCAGGTTCAGCTTTCCAATCAGGTGCTGAGGAATTATTGTGTTGAATGCTGAGCTGAAGTCTATGAACAGCATTCGAACATATGTGTCCTTTTTGTCTAGGTGGGTGAGGGCCAGATGGAGGGTTGTGGCGATGGCGTCGTCCGTTGAACGGTTTGGACGATACGCAAACTGCAGTGGGTCCAGTGAGGGGGGCAGCTGGGTCTTAATGTGCCTCATGACGAGCCTCTCGAAGCACTTCATGATGATTGGTGTGAGTGCAACGGGACGGTAGTCATTGAGGCAGGACACTGAAGACTTCTTTGGCATGGGAATGATGATAGTGGCCTTGAAGCACGTTGGAATGACGGCGCTGCTCAGAGAGATGTTGAAGATGTCGGTAAGAACATCTGTCAGCTGGTCTGCACATTCTCTGAGCACTCTGCCAGGAATGTTGTCTGGTCCTACGGCCTTCCGTGGGTTGACTCTACGTAGAGTTTTCCTCACATCTGCCGTGGTGAGACAGAGCACCTGGTCGTTGGGAGGAGGGGTGGTCTTCCTCGCCACCACATCATTCTGCACTTCAAACCGAGCGTAGAAGTCATTCAGCGCATCTGGAAAGGAGGCATCTTTGTCAAAGGCAACAGATGTTGTCCTGTTGTTGGTGATGGCCTGGATGCCCTGCCACATGCGCCGCGTGTCACCGCTGTCCTCGAAGTGACTGTGGATTCTATGGGCGTGTACGCGCTTTGCCTCTCTGATGGCCCGGGACAGTTTGGCCCTAGCTGTTCTTAGGGCTGCCTTATCGCCTGCTCTGAAGGTGGAGTCTCGGGTCTTCAGCAGCGTGCGCACCTCCGCAGTCATCCACGGCTTCTGGTTGGAGCGTGTTGTGATGGTCTTGGAGAAAGTGACATCATCAATGCACTTGCTGATGTAGCTGGTCACTGATGCTGTGCATTCCTCCAAGTTGGTAGAGTCGCCATATGTTGCAGCCTCCCTGAACATGTGCCAGTCAGTGCACTCAAAACAGTCCTGAAGAGCAGAGATGGCTCGGATGGCCAGGTTTTCACCTGCTTCTGAAGCGGTTTTGTGCGTCTGACGAGCAGTCTGTATGCTGGAATTAGCATAACAGAGATGTGGTCTGAGTAGCCGAGGTGGGGGCGGGGCTCCGCCCGGTACGCGCCTGGGATGTTCGTGTAAACAAGATCAAGCACGTTCGCCCCTCTCGTTGCAAAGTCCACATATTGATGGAATTCAGGGAGCACTGTCTTGAGATTCGCATGGTTGAAATCTCCGGTGACAATAAACAGTCCGTCGGGGTGAGCGTTCTGCAGTTCGCTCATAGCCCCATACAGTTCAGAGCGCTTCCTTAGCGTTAGCGCTGGGGGGAATGTAAACTCCGGTTATGCAAACAGTGGTCAATTCCCGTGGTAAATAAAAAGGTCTGCATCTAACAGTCACAAGCTCCAACATCGATGAACAGTAGCTAGAGACTAGCACAGAGTTCTTGCACCATTCCGTGTTGATGTAAACACACAAGCCACCACTGCGAGCCTTACAGCAGAGAGCTGAATTTGTGTCGGCACGAAACGAGGCGAGCCCGTCTAGCTGAATGGCGGCGTCCGGAACTCTGTCGCTGAGCCACGTCTCCGTGAAAACAAAGATGCAGCAGTCTCTAAACTCACACTGCGTAGCTTGCTGGAGTCGGATATAGTCCAGTTTATTGTCCAGGGAGCAAACATTTGAGAGCAGGATAGACGGGAGAGCCGGCCGGCTAGGGTTTGTTTTTAGCCTAGCATGGACCCCCGCCCTCTTTCCGCGCTTCCGCTTCCTCGCATACCGCTTCCGACGTCCTCTTCCCCGGCCACCGGCATCAGGCGACGCCGAGGCCTCGAGGCATGGTCTCCATAGCAAGCCGAGTACGCGCAGCGCCTCCCACTGTTCATCATGCAGCTTGGTTTTTGCATGAGTCTTATAACTTAGTAGTGTTTGTCGATGGTAGACACGAACACCGGTTGCTCCGATGTCCATGTGCCGCAAAATTCGGGCTTATTAAACAAAAATAGCACCATTTTGGATCCGGAGTGGCCGCTGCGTGCTACCGCGCCGCCATCTTGGATCGAAACCAGATGACAGACCGAAATATGCCTCAGATGCCAGGCAGATAAGTCCGGAGCCAAGGCCTCCACTGAACAGGCCAGTTAAGGACAGAAGGTTTTACCCAGTACAGTTCCTCCTACAAGATGGCAGCACTTGGACCACAAGCACCAGCATTAATTGTAAGATGAAAATGGGCTTGTTGAAAATTAAGTTTCCAGCTGATACTGTGAAAACTGTAAGAACCATCAGCTATGTTCTACTTGAACTAAAATTAGGCTCTGTCTGATTTTCCAAACACACATCATTAAGTAACTCCCTTCTCAATGGGTTAGATCAAGAAGCATGTTGCTTAAACTTTTGTGCTAAACTCAGATCAAAGTTATGTTCACTGACAAAGGTGTTGCTGGGCACAAAGAAAAGAGGTGTGGATTGTAGGGTTCAGGGGGGCACAAGGGGCAAACAGGTAGTTCAAGGGGGCACAAGGGGAGCAGCGGAACAAGGTATGGTCAGGGAGCAGATCAGGTGGGCGGCCAGGAGACCAAAGAAACCAGAGCAGATCAGGTGGATGGCCAGGAGACCAAGGAGACCAGAGCAGATCAGGTGGATGGCCAGGAGACTAAAGGGGACCAGAACAGATCAGACAGGCAGCCAGGAGACCAAGGGGACCAGAGCCGATCGGGGGATGGCCAGGAGACCAAAGGGGACCAGAGCAGATCCAGGGGATGGCCAGGAGGCCAAGGGGACCAAACCAGATCAGGCAGAGGGCTAGAAGACCAAGAGAACCAGAACAGATCCAGGGTACGGCCAGGAGAACAAGGAGACCAGAGCTGATTGGGGGGCAGCCAGGAGACCAGGGGGACCAGAGCAGATCCAAGGAATGGCCAGGAGACCAAGGGGATGACCTCAAGTTAGGGAACGGATCAGGAGACCTGGGAGGTAGCCATAGCACAGGGACTGGGTCAGGAGACCTGGGAGGCAGCCACAGGACAGGGACTGGGTCAGGAGGCCTGGGAGGTGGCCACAGGACAGGGATTGGGTCAGGAGGCCTGGGAGGTGGCCACTGGACAGGGACTGGGTCAGGAGGCCTGGGAGGTGGCCACAGGACAGGGACTGGGTCAGGAGGCCTGGGAGGCAGCCACAGGACAATGATTTGGTCAAGGGGTGGAGCCGCTATAGGAGGAGTTGCTAGTAAGGCGGACAGAACAGCTGAAGGAGGAGTCTCTAGGTGATTGGGTGGAGCCGCATGAGGAATAGTCTCTGGGTGAGCAGGCGGAGCCGCGTGAGTAGCAGTCTCTTGGGGAGCGGGCGGAGCCACGTGAGGAGCAGTCTCTGGGGGTGGAGCCGTGGAAGGTGGAGCCGTGGAAGTCTCTGGTGGCGGAGCTGTGGAAGGCTCTGGGGTTGGAGCCATGGAATGCGGAGCCATTGAAGGCTCTGGGGGTGGAGCCATGGAATGCAGAGCCATGGAAGAGTCTGGGGGCAGAGTCATGGAAGGCGGAACCATGGAAGGCTCTGGGGACGGAGCCGTGGAAGGCAGAGCCATGGACAGCTCTGAGTGCAGAACCGTGGAAGGCGGAGCCGTGGAAAACTCTGAGGGCAGAGCCGTGGAACTCTCTGTGGGCAGAGCCATGGAAGACTCTGAGGGCGGAGCTGTGGCTCCATTATAGGAGAGTATCACAACAGTACCGCCTATAGAATGTCTATGCTATTTTATGCTATGCTTGTAGTTTTATCTTGGTAGAAGGGCTCTGGCACTGTGTCTGTTGACTCAGGGCAGACACATTACATATGGTTCCACCCTTCACACAAGTGTTTATGCCATATAAACGGTAAATGCATTTATCGTGATGAAGAAAAATTAATGTGTTACACTATTAATGAATCACATGCATTTATTCTTACAGTTCTAAAAAATATATATTTTACCCCCTTTCTCTCCTCAATTTGGCATGCCCAATTTCCAATACCCTAATTACTCATGGTGCACATTTACTTTCCTCAGTCCAGGTGGAGGAGGACGACTCGTGCATCTGCTTCTGAGACAGTCAGCCCATGCATCTTCTCACATTGCTTGCTGAGATTCATTACCTATTCACCATGGCATTCACGCACAACAAACCATGCGCCGCGCCGCGAGTGAGAACCAACATATAGTTATTGGTTCTACGAGGAAGGTAACACACATCACTCTATCCTCCCTAGCATCTGGTTGCTCAGCAGGATTTTTGTTTTCAACACAACATTTAGGCACATACAGTATCTAGATTTTGATTTACCTGCATCAAAAGTACAAAAGAATGTTTACTGAGAGAAACTTATTTAACCTGATCTTCAGCCATCTTAACTTTACTGAAGATTTAGCACAAGCAGGAAATAACTAATTTCTTATTGCACTCATCAAGCTCATTAGATGTTTTTTCAACAGGAACAACTATGAGTGGAGTTACAACATCAGTCATTCCCCAAACATTTGCCCAAGCTAAATAATTGCCCAAGATAAAACAACACTAGGAAATGGGAGCATTATATGAACACCAACCACATCATAAGGCACTAGCCCTAAGGTGATACCGATTCATTGCAAAGGCACTTCCACAACCCTGTCTCAAACCCCCTGATCAGTACATGTGGTTCAGTGGCAGTTTTGTCAGAAAAAGGCAATATACCCTCCAACAAGAAAAACTGTGCAGCCCCAGCATCTCTAAGTATGTGCACAGCCACAACATCCTCAGAACTAGGTAAAGACACCGACCGACCCATAGTTAGAAAAGGCGCATAGTCAGTATGACTATTATATTGCTCTGTATTAAACTTACTATAAGCAGAGGAATTCTGAATTTGTGTATATATATTTATGTGTGTATATTTGAGTTTTTATAGTTTATATAATCTTTTAAACACATTGCATGCGTTGTACATATGGGGTGAAAAATGTGACAGTGCGGATTTGTCTGGCTCCTTGGTAGAAAGGAGAAAAAATGTTTACCCTCTTCACCATCAAAGTTGCCCATCACTGAGTTAGAATAAACTCATCAGCCATAATAGCTGGTTAAGACCAGGGACGTCGTTAGGCCTATTTTAGGGGGGCTGAAGCTACCCCAAAATGTTCCTAAGTCCCCCTAAATGATAATAAGAACAACAATAACAATTCGATTTATCAATACCTGTATCCTCATTCATATTTAGAATTAGACGCAACAAATGATATATATATAATCCAGCTACAAAAAATAGCCGAAAAGTCGGAAGTTGGACAGAGGTACAAAGAGTCGTTGTGCTATCAAGATGATGCACCGCACCGTCTTGTTGCATTGGTGTGAACTGTGGCAACTTTCAGAGCGTTGCAGACCGGAGCGCTGCAAGTAACTGGAGGATTCATCTCGTCTCGTCGTTACTCTAGTTTGGTCTGAAGTTTAACTCGCTATGCACCCTCCCGCCCACACACACCGATACACACGCTATGCACCCTCCCGCCCACACACACAGATACACACGCTAACGGTGAAAGGAAGATTGGTAAGTGTCGTGACACAGAGAGAAATTGTAAGTTGTTACGATTCTTACCTTTAAGTTAAGTTAAAGGTAAGTTCTTACCTTTAGCTACGTCTTCTTGAGGTAAAGGAAAGGGGATATTTTGGATTGCTATGGAAAACTGTAGTCTAACTAGAGTGAACAAGCAAATACAAGAAATGGTTAACTTAGCAAGCTAATCACAACTCTTTATTCTTTGCCAGTAATATAACCTATCTCTGTAATAGGCATATAAAACAATATCAATCCCCATAGATTGTTGTTGTCACTGAAAACTAAATGTCATAGGGTCCCTGTTAATGCTATTACCGTTGTATCCTTCAATTTATTGAGCAGATGAGATGGATATTTTAGCAGAGAGAGAAAGAGATGCAGCCGCAGGAGATTGGCAGGCCAGTTGATTCTGAGGGAGCCGGTGTGATTGAGGTCTTTAATGGTCTATAGGTCTAAGGATTGTTTTGTTTTCTTCTAACAATACGCATTTGTTGGCAGGTCTAGGCACTATGCATAGCCTAAACTAAATTATTTCATTATATTTATTATATATGCTAGCTATACCAATTTAACTTTCTGCATTCATTGGCTGTGATAAATGTAGGCTAAAGATGAGCAAATGCCCACAGATACACATGTGAAACTAAAATGAAAGCAACCCTTTTTGATGCTTCCACCAATGAAGTAGACAATAAACAAAAAGTAACTGTTGACTGTGGTTTTGAAAATGATTTCATTCTTAATTTTCCTTTATTTGAATACTGCCTTTTTGTTGTTGATTTATATCATACATTGTATACATCATTTGGCTGAATAAATCATCTTTAATTGAGAAACGCTCAAACCTGTGTTGTCAAATTTCACTATGACCTTAAAATTCTGGTTCTTGGGTTAAACTGTATGCAAGCCAAACTGCACAGCGAAATTACACACTGATTGAACCAATCCACAGCGCAGTTACAGTAATTAAATAGCATTCTGTGGACAACTTATCTTATATAGAGAGGAATTAGATATAGTATGCTATTACTTTATCATACATTTACATGAGCAGACAGATAGCATTTAAGTCATTGCTTATAGAATAACTCATCAGGAGCAAAGTCTGGCCTAAGTAAAGTCCCCCATGCAGCTTTGATGTGTCTAAAAGCTAATATTACAGTAACTTTTCTTTAACAGAGTAGAAATGGAAGAAGAGGATATGTCTGTCACGTTTTACTTGTTAACATCTTGGTTTCTTGACTGGTTGTTTACATAAGTGTAGCTCTAGATGTGAGTGCAAAGATTTTGCAAACGCAAGTTACAAATACCCTGGGGGCTAAGCCCCCGTGTCTTCCTATCCTAGTGACGTCCCTGGTTAAGACATTTTACATTCTTTGTTCTCATTTAAATATGTGGCTACAGGATTGGCGGCCCGTGGCATAGGCAGCATAGGCGGTTGCCAAGGGTGCAAAATGTCAGGGGGGCTGCACAAAAGGGATATTTTTGTCAGAAGTTCACTCTCTCATGAAAAATGTGTGCCCCTCTACCCCTGTGTTGAGCGAAATAAGCCACTAATATCTTTTCAGTATGGATAAATGTTACAGTAACTTTAACATTAATTTAAAAAAGCCTTTCAGTGAACCGACAGTCATTAGAAAATAACATATTGGAATAAACAATACCTGCTATCATGACGTGATGCATCAAGACACATTAGTTGTTTATGCTCCTACCAAATGCACTATCCTTATGTGTAGAGTCACCATCATGAGTGAAAAAAAACTAAATGATCAGGTGTGCAATTCAGGAAGCAGCAGAAACAAGAGCAGAAATAAGAACATTATAGAAGTAAGAATCACAAAAGCTGTTCATGTCAGTCATTTATGTTTATTTACTATTTTAGGAGCTTATTTAGAACCTCTTAAATGGCATGGCACGATGGTGTTTTTTTTATATTATTATTTACTGGAGAATATCACTTCAAATCCTACTCTAATATTAACAAATTACATATAATTTTAAAGCTCTAAGTCTCTATTTTCAATTTATGACCACTGTTTTGAGCACATTGTTAGAGATACAGCGTATGGAAACTGGTCTGACATCTGGTTTTAACACTCATAGTCACACTACCTCCATATATGACCTAAGAGTTTCCCGGTGATGAAGATTATCCAATTTTCATGCCAGCGCAAAGAGCAAATGGGTCTGGGTGGGAGTGTTTTCACTAACTGTGTGTATGCACGCAAACTGTGGGTGTATTGTACGGTAATTAAGTGAAGCAAAGTGTTTCAAAATATTTGTGTTTCAATAAATAAAATGTTAAATCAAAATCGACCATTAGAAGTGAAATCCATGCTGATACAATCACTGATAAGCCATGATTTGTATGTCAGTAGATGAAAATAATTAATATTACTTACATTCTCTTTCTACATCCATATCCTGAACCACATTTTCCATGTGTTTAAAAGAGGCATGCCCCATTTAATAAGGACACACTTAATGAACAAAAAAATATACAGTAAGTCCATATTTCTACTCTTCTAATTCATTGCATAGAGTCATTTACACTACCAGCTTCTTATGAATTTGCCTGGTGCTTGTAGGAATGGACTATATATTAGGACGCAGACATGCCGGAGAAGAACCTCATAAATCAATTGCACTTGACCCCATTAGTGCCTTGCGTGTGCTTTTTTGCCAAATCCCCCTTGCACCTAGACTTAGTGCATGCTTGCACAAAAATGTTAAAACTTCATGACCATGCCCACTGACTTTGCGCCTATGACTTATGGCGTAGTGCTACACTTAACTCTAGCTCTTAAAATAGGGCCCCAAGTGTCCTTTTTAAACACCAAGTGGCCTACTATGGTACTGTGCCAAAAATAAAGTAATCTATTGTGATATCAAGTTCAAATTGGAAACACAACTTAGAGGTTTGACTAATGGCTTTAACCATCTGGGAGCACGCCAGTCTAAAATCCTGTCTATGGCACCAGCTGAGTCTGGGCCAGCCTTGGGCTACGGGATCAGGGATCCTCCAAAAGCATCAACTCTCTGAGCTGTTCTTCATAAATGGGCACTAAGCAACAATTTACACACTACTAAATATTTGAGTGTTGCACCATTAAACTTAGGTAGAATGTTATCCTACTTGTAAACTAAATACAACTTTTACAATTATCATGCACTCGAATGTTACTGTAAATGTTTGACAAAATGATCCTGCTCCTGACAGAAAACATGATACTTAATGTGCAGGGATTGTCACTGATCTTTGCCATGGCAGCCTCTATAAATGATGGAGTCCGTGTAATGTAGCAACAGCCAAAATATCACACAGCTCATGTGAAAGTTGTTTGTTCTCTTGATTTGTGAAAACATTCTCAGCAGCTTGGGTGTGTGACACTAAAATACAGAACAAACTGTGTTCCGTATAGATTTCTGTTAAATACGGGATGATACCGTATTACACTGCACAGTTGGCAACCATACATCCACTGTGTAAAGATGTATTAAGCTCCTCGATCACATCTAATTTTCCACAACTCCTGTCTTATGGAGTTTTTTGACTACCGAAATGTTTTGTCAGCAGAGAGATCTAAATCACTTTTAACAACTGTACAACCCTCTGAAGTGACTGCAAGCCTAACCCTCACAGCCTTGTTGTAATTTCCATTCATATTTAAAGATGGCGCTTCTATACATAAGGTCCAATGTATCGATAAAAGGTAAAAATAGTACTTTTTGACTACACATTGCTTTACAAAGAGCTTACAAATTACTTGCCAAGTGTTGCATTAAGAACAGGTGGTGCAACCAAATTAAGCACTGACTTAGTTACGAAATAATTAGTAGTTAGTAAGCACTATATTTAAAATGTACGCCCAAACTTTTGTGAGAACTTACGCACATCTGGTGCAACCCTACCCAAGATTCTTGAGGCCATTTCAGAGAAAGAGCAAGGCATTCAAAATGAAATAAATAATTATCTTCCTCTTTCTCCGAAACGGCATAACCATTCCCACTTATGTATGAATATTAAAGACAGGTTTGGTGGACACAGGTAGCTGAGACAGCAATATAAACAAGGCATGTCAGCAGACTGAGATTGCAAACTCCCTTTCAAACTCTCTATCGAAGTGCGAGTTTCACGCTCTGCATGAAGTTTAGCTACTTCTAAATGCACCTCTTTCAAAGACATTTCTTTAAGCTTCATTTTACTGTCATTTAGTAGATGTTAAAGATTCGGTTAGAACCTCCAAAACTCCTTTTTACACAAAATCTTTGAAACCTGCACAAGAGTTCTTTAACATTCTGAGACCACTGCGTGACGGCTGTGTACAGTTTCAGTTTCCCTTTTTGATTTGTAACTAGTAGCACCTAATAAACTTTCTAGAGCAAATAGTTAATAGCAAAATAGTCCTAAAAATGTATGTCCACATATGTGTGTGAATATATGTGAATGCACTTAACTGTATACAGAACTCCTGATAGGATGCTCCCTTGCTTCCTATTTAGTGAATGACATCCTCCAGTGTGCTGTCTGTCTGAATTGGTCTCAGAACAGTTTGAAATGTACAGAGAAAAGTCTCTGAAAGCAAAATTTTCAGTTCCCCTTCTGTCACTCTCTCGACGTAGTGTCGAAGGAAGTGACACAAGGGGTCTTCTCGGATGCCGAATAGTACCTCAGTTCATCAGTCAATTTATCAGTTCATCCAAGAACGTCTCAGTTACTGTTGTAACCTCCGTTCCCCGAGGGAGGGAACGAGACCTAGTGTCGAAGGAAGTGACACAAGGGGTCTTCTCGGACATAGTACCTCTCATAGTACCTCTGAACCTGAGAAAAGGCCAATGTCAAGTTGGCAGACAGAATTTGCATGCCCCGCCCCGGACATTCTGGGATAAAGGGAAGCGGGGCAGCGAATGCCAGTCAGAATTTTTCTTCGGAGCCGAATTGTTCTATCACAAGCAGCTGAGTCACACTACTGTCTCACTCACCTCTATCAGCGAGAAGCGTGGCTGTTGGATCCGCATGGCACAGTTTCCAGCTGGCGTTCTCTCTCCTGCACGCTGTGCAGCACACAACACTGGGCGCTTCGACAGTGCTTCTTCCTGGTGCAAAAAGAGTATATATTCCAACTCTAAAAGAGCAAATTTCTCATTCACTGAAAGAGTACACAGTGGCATTGTACGTCCTTTTCAGGACGCGTCTTTTTCAAGATGCCTTTCCGCTTCTGTGTTGTTCCTGGATGCGGGCGATATCTCTCCAAGAATGACGGCCACAGACGCTGCCTCGTGTGCCTGGGCAGCGATCACACTGAGGCGGTGTTTGTGGATGCTCATGTTCTTATTGCGAGAACATGACCATGGCAACGTTGCGGTCGCAGCTTTCCTTCTTGAAGGTGAATGCCACTTTAGCCGCCCCCCATGTCGCTCCTTCTTCCCACGGGATTGAGGACGATGCGGCTGGCAATGAAGGTGATATGGGGATAATGACAGGCTCGGTTTCGCCGGGTAAATCCCCATGAACCACTCGCCCCCCAACACACTTGTGTGCTTCCCTCCAGGCTCGGGATGAGCGCGACTCGCAGCATGGCCAGCCTGCGCTCTCCCTCGAGTTTCAGGCCTTGGATGATGACATCACCGCTGCATCGGAGAGCGTTCAAGCATCTGATGTGGAAGACTCGATTGGGCTGCCGCCTTCGGGCCAGCCCGCCCAGTCTGATGTGGGCACGCAGATGACTGATATGCTTTCCCGGGCGGCCGCAAGCGTGGGGTTGGATTGGTCACGGCGCAGGCACTCGGGCGAGCCATGTCTACCCTTGTGGTCCAGGAACGCCACCTCTGGCTGAACATGGTTGAGATGCGCAACGTTAACAAGGCAAGGTTTCTCAATGCCCCCATCTCCCAGCCTGGCCTCTCCGCGACACCGTCGGCAACTTCGTCCAGCAGTTTTCGGCGGTGAAGAAGCAGACGGAGGCTATTTCTCACATCATGCCATGGCGCCGCCCATCCTGCGTGCCCCGCACCCCGTCTGCTCGCAGAGGGTGTCCCCCTGCCACCAAACAACAACAGCCAGCTCCGCATACCGGGCCCAGCTCCCAGCCCCAGCGTTGAGCACCTCGCAGGCGGTGTATGCCCCCCGTCTCCAGTACCCCTTCTCGGACCAGAAAAGCTCCGAAGCGCTCCTGAGACAGACAGCCCAGGTAGTCGGATACTCTCTTCGGAGGTGGTTTTAAGACCACTCCGTCCCCCGGCCGGGAGGAGAATCTTCTGTTTCCTTTTTTTCATTTGCCCAAATTCTCCATAAAAGAGCCACTTTCCCACTCCCTGGGCTATTTAGCCGGTGTGTGCCATTCTCACTGCACCCCAGCCTTGCATTTCTCCAGTCCCGGTTTCCCGGATGCAGCTCTCTCGCCTCCGGCCCCGCGACTGTCCAACCCCGGCAGGTCAGCCCTGACGAGTTTCAAAGACGCCCTCTCGGGACCTCTTCCCCTGCCGGGTGTGCGGAGGTAGGTAAGTACTTTCAGTCTTTTCTCAGCACTTCAGCCTCGGGACGTTCTTTTGCCTCCCGACACATTATTACTTGCTCCCCCCGCCGCGAAGCCCCGCCCGGTACGTCAAATGTGATCATCCCGTTAGTCCCCCTTGCACGGAGCTTGGATGCATGGTTATCACTTCCCAACCCGTCGCCCTGGTTGGCCAGGACCATCCGACTCGGCTACGCGATTCAGTTCGCACGGCTTCAGCCTCGTTTCAGCGGTATTCGCTCCAATCTAGTGCGTGGCTAACAAGCCAGTGCCTTACGAGCAGAGATTATTACCCTGCTCCTCAAGGACACGATAGAGCCCATCCCTCCAGCCCAGATAAAGAAGGGTCTCTACAGCCCTTACTTCATTGTACCCAAAAAAAAGTGCCGGGTTGCGACCAATCT
The DNA here is from genome assembly GCA_032164185.1 of Moxostoma hubbsi. Lineage (NCBI taxonomy): Eukaryota > Metazoa > Chordata > Actinopteri > Cypriniformes > Catostomidae > Moxostoma > Moxostoma hubbsi. The sequence continues at coordinate 41,964,497 of JAVLUX010000018.1, forward strand.
TGGACTTGTGAGTTCTCACCAGGCTCTGCACAGACTCCCGTTCAAAATGCTCATGCAGAAGCATATTCTTACCTGCGTTCGACAGCTAGATTGGTTCGCGGCGGTAGACCTGAAGGACACGTACTTCCATGTCTCTATTTTTCCGCGACACCGACCCTTCTTACGGTTCGCTTTTGACGGCCAGGCGTATCAGTACAAGGTCCTCCCCTTCGGCCTGTCACCTCGCGTCTTCACAAAGGTCGCATACTTAACTACCTCGACGACTGGCTCATCCTGGCCCACTCTCAAGAGTTACTATGTGCTCACAGGGACCAGGTGCTCAGGCACCTCAGCCGTTTAGGGCTTCAGGCCAACTGGGAAAAGAGCCAACACGCCCCGGTTCAGAGCATCTCTCAAGTCGCTGCTCACCTCTCACATCCCTGGCAACCGCAACACGACGGCGGACGCGCTGTCGCAACAGGTTTCGCCCAGTGGGCAGTGGAGGCTCCACCCCCAGGTGGTCCAGCTCATTTGAGACCAATTCGGCAAGGCACAGGTAGACCTCTTTGCCTCCCAGGACAACTCCCATTGCCCGCTCTGGTATTCCCTGACGGACACTCCCCTCGGGACAGGCGCACTGGCACACAGCCGGCCCCGGGGGCTGCGCAAGTACGTATTTCCCCCAGTGAGCCTTCTTGCATCAGTGCTGTGCAAGATCAGGGAGGACGAGGAACAGGTCACCTAGGTGGCCCCTTACTGGCCCACCCACACCTGGTTTTCGGAATTCACGCTCCTCGCGACAGCCCCTCCCTGGAAAATCCCCCTGAGGAAGTTCCTTCTTTCTCAGGGATGGGGCACCCTCTGGCATCCGCACCCAGACCTCTGGAATCTCCACGTCTGGCCCCTGGACGGGATATGGAAGATCTAGTAGATCTACCACCTGCTGTTGTAGATATGATCAATCAGGCCAGAGCTCCCTCAACCAGGCAACTTTACGCACTAAAGTGGCGTTTGTTCGCAAACTGGTGTTCTTCCCGAGCTGAAGACCCACAGAGATGCGCAGTTTGGTCAGTGCTTCTATTCCTGCAGGAGAGGCTGGAGGGGAGGCTGTCCCCCTCCACCTTGAATGTGTATGTAGCTGCTATCGCAGCCCACCACGATGCAGTAGGTGGCAAGTCCCTTGTTAAGCACGACTTGATTATCAGGTTCCTGAAAGGCGCCCAGAGACTACATCCTCCCCGGCCTAACCTGTTTCCCTCTTGGGATCTCTCAGTGGTCCTCTCGGGCCTTCAGAGACCCCCATTTGAGCCACTTGACTCAGTCGAGCTCAAGGCCCTCTCCCTGAAGACGGACCTCCTGATTGCGTTAGCCTCAATCAAGAGGGTTTGAGACCTGCAAGCGTTCTCTGTCAGCAACACCTGCCTGGAGTTCGGTCTGGCACTTTCTAACGTTATTCTGAGACCCTGACCGGGCTACGTGCCCAAGGTTACCATGACCCCTTTCAGGGACCAGGTCATGAACCTGCAAGTGCTGCCTCGGGAGAAGGCAGACCCAGCCCTTTCGTTGCTGTGTCTGGTGCATGCTTTGCATACCTTTGTGGACCGCACGCAGAGCTTTAGATGCTCTGAGCAGCTCTTTGTCTGCTTTAGTGGGTGGCGGAAAGGGAACACCGTCTCCAAACAGAGGCTAGCCCACTGGGTCGTTGATGCTATTGCCTTAGCCTATCACGCCCAGGGCGTGCCCACCCCCCTGCAGGTCCGAGCACACTCCACTAGAAGTGTGGCATCCTCGTGGGCACTGAGCCACGGCACCTCCCTAGCAGACATCTGCAGAGCAGCGGGCTAGGCAACACCGAATACCTTTGCCAGCTTTTACAATCTAAGGTTGAGTCGGTCTCGTTCCGTGTTTTGTCAGGTCCGAACCGGTAGAACTCGGTAACGCGGCACAACCGACCAGGTGTTCCGCTTGCATCTTGCACACTTCACCAATGTGATCCAGTGTGCCTTCTGTCCCAGGTCAGCCACCGAGCGTCGCTGCCTGGATGCTTTTTTCCTCCCTAGCCTTCTGGCCCACAAATTCAGCAGAGCAACTCGCAGCTAGACCCAGTACGAGTCTTAGGGCTCTGTACTGGGGTCGGGCTCCACGGGCATAGTTCCCTCTTCAGGCCAACTCACCGTGATGTATTCTCTGCGGCACGGTCCCCCTCTCGGCGGGCCCTCTCCAAGTGGAATAAAACAGATTTTATAAGGTTACTGATATGTGTCATGTGTATTTTGTTGGTTCATGTTTTTCATGTCTTTTATTTTGAAATTCTAGTTCCTGTTTCATGTCATGTGGCTCCCTTGTCATGTGATTTCATGTTTCTCTCCTTGTTCATGTGTCTTGTTTTCATTAGTTATCCTTGTCATGTGTTCTCCCATGTCACATATTTAACCCTTATGTTTTCCATGGTTTATTGTCAGGTATTATTGAACGTAACTTTGGTTGATAGTTCAAGCTCATGTCTAGTATAGTTTATGCCAAGCCAAGTTTATGTTATTTCAAGTTCATGTTTATGTTTAATTCATATTGGCAGTTAGGGTTTTTTGGATAAATTTGCACTTGGGTTCTTTACACCATCGTCATCCTCTTTGTAATCGCCAGTGCAAGCACCAAAATTACAGATGTTACAGTGGTCATGATTTTATATACATGTTTTAAAATTACAATTCATGTCTTTAGGAGTTAAACTTTTTTAATGAGGAAAAAATTGCTGAGTGCACTTTTGAGTTCCCTATCCTGGCATGAAATACCAATTCCCCGTCTGTCGCTCACTTCGACCTCTTGTCGAAGAAGTGACACTAGGGGTCTCTCTTGAGCGCCGAATATGCCTCTGATCTATGAAAAAAGGCCAATGAGAAGTTGGCAAACAGTATTTGTATACCCGCCCTCGGACATACGGGTATAAAGGCAAGGAAATACTACACGTTCATTCAGAAATTTTCTTCTGAGCTGATGGTCGTGTATGCAGCCAGCTGCGAGTGACACACCAGAATCCTGCTTCTATCCTCTGAGGCTCTGTTTGCTGTTGGATCTACGGTGCACTTCAGCGGCTTTCTCCTTCTCTGCACGGCATGCAGTTTGCCCCTGGGCGCTTCGACAGCGCAGAGTATTGAAAAGAGTTTATTCAAAAGAGTAATTTTCTCTATAAAAGAGTTTATTTCTCTGAAAGAGCAATACACAGTGGCGTTGAACATCCTTTTCAGGACACGTCTTTTTAAAGATGCCATTCCGCCCCTGTGTAGTTCCTGGGGCGTTCCCTAGAGTGCTCTCCGCTTCAGACGGCCACAGGCATTGTCTCGTGTGTCTGGGCAGTGATCACACCGAGGCAGAGTTTGTGGATGGTTCATGCTCTCACTGCGAGGGCATGACCATGGCAACGTTGCGGTCGCGGCTTGCTTTCAACAGAAAGCATGCCACTCCAGCCGCCCCCCGTGTTGCTCCTTCTTCCCACGGGATTGAGGACGATGCGGCTGGCGATGGAGGCGATTTGGGGAGGGCAGCGGGTGCAGCTCTGCCGGCCATGCCCCCTCGGACCACCCGCTCGAGGTAACAGCAGCTTGCCTCACGGCCAGTCTGCCTATCCTCTGGAGCTCGAGGTGGATGAGCTTGCCGCTGCATCTGGGGACTTCCGGTTGGAGAGGATGTGATAAGTCGCATAGCTCATTCTCTCTGCCGAATTTAAGCCAAAAATAAACGCTAAACCCAAACACGAAGAAAATAGACGCGGTGAAAGATGTCCAAACAGTCAAAGAACTCCAGCACGGGCAAATCCTCGACAAGTAAGCAATCTAAAATAACGGACTGTGCCTCTCCCGGGAACGTGGCGGCCCAAGCTAGCGCTGCTAGGCCGACGATGGCAGAGACTGATGACGCCCGAAAAGACAACACACTCGAAAGGGTGATTGAGAAGCTGGATGATGTGTGCCGTAGTGTGGAGAGATGGAGAGCTGAAATGAGGGCTGAGATTGTCGCTCTTAGGACTGACCTGGGAGGAGTAGAGAGGCGTATTCAGACCGCAGAAACCCGTATTAGCGACACGAACTATTAGAAGACGAACTCCCCGAGTTGAGAGAGCTAAAGGCCTTGAAAGCGGAGGTGGCTCACATACGCGAGGAAAACGCTCAGCTGCGGGTAGAAAACGCAACTATAAAAAGAAAGCTCATTGATCTCGAGTCACGGGGACGCAGAAAGAATCTCAGACTCGTGGGAATCCTGGAGGGTGAAGAGCCAGCAGATATAGAGGGTTTCCTCGAATCGTTGATCCAGGAGCTGGTAGAGGTTCCTCAGGTGACAATAGAGCGGGCGCACAGGCTGGGCACGAGAAGAGCAGACGCGGAGCCCCCGCGCGGCCTCATAATGAGATTCCTGAATTTCAGGACAAGGAGCGAGTCATGCACGCTGCCAGGCTTAAGAAAAACATCCAATACAAGGGGAAGAAGATTTACTTTGCCCAGGATTTACCATATCCCATTCGTCAACAGCGAGCAGAATTCCAGCAGGCCTGCGAAGAATTCAGAAGACGGAAATTAAGGCATGGTTTTGCCTTCCCCGCGACATTGCTGCTGACAAATGAAGGAAAGAAATACGTGTTTAATTCGCCATCGGAAGCTGAGAGCCTTCTGAAAAAGATGCAACAAAACAACGAAAAGGACTGAGAAGATGGACTGAAAAAGATCCACCAATAAGGGGTATGTGAGTTTAGATCTATGAGACTTTTTTTTTGGAACCGGTCACTTACAATCCAATACCCTATTATTGGCTCTGTAAGTATAACTCTTTCACCGGGCTATATGTCAACAAATATATTCGGGTTACATACATAAAAGTGGAGGGTTGGGCTTGAGGAAATTTAATACATTACTAATGAAGGCAGCAGAGCATAGAGGCATGGCTTACTCATGTTATTATGGACTGGATGAACACCAGAAGTCCGGGCATGGAGGGCCCTCACCTAGAGATGGCTCCGCCTCCAAATTTTGATCTCTTAGTTGATCACGTTTTGGACTCGTCACTTTTTTTTTTGTACGAATCCTTTTTTTTCTTTTTTGCTGTTTTTCTTTTTCTATGTTAACTGTTGTTGCTGTTCTTGTTCTATTGTGTTCTGTCTGACCAGAGAGCTTTACTATATCGTTGTAATAATGGTGGTGAATTCAAATCAAGGGAAACAATGACATCTGACAAGCTACGAGTAGCATCCTTTAATGTTAACGGCATATTAAACCCAATCAAACGGTCAAGAATACTAACGAAAATGAGGAAAGAAAAAATAGACATTATATACTTACAAGAAACCCATTTAAATGATTCAGAACATCAAAAACTAAATAAACTCGGTTATAATAAACTGTATTTTTCCTCTTTCAAGGGTAGACATAAGAGGGGAGTTGCAATATTGATTTCAAACCGAATAACTTTCGAACAGACCTTTGAATATAAAGATAAAGAGGGAAGATTAACACTCATTAAGGGCACTATTAATGGAGAGGTGTTTGCTTTTCTAAATGTGTATGCCCCCCCAATGAGCGATTTCATTTTTTATTCTCATGTTATAGATTTAATTGTAAACCACTCTGAGGGAACTCTTATCTGTGGCGGGGATTGGAATCTTCACCTCCACGCTACACTGGATGTGTCAAATTCAAAAAACTTAGGAAAAACGATAAACAACAAATTCCGCAAATTGATAAAAAATATAGGATTGATCGATATCTGGAGAGAGATGAATCCCAATGCCCACCAATACACCCATTTTTCTAACCCACATACAATATATACTAGAATTGACTACTTTTTTGTATTCAATAAGGACAGATCAAAAATTAATGAGGTGGACATAGGAACAATAGACCTGAGTGACCACGCCCCCATCTACATTACTATAGAACTAGAGGAAAAACGTAAAAATACACTCTGACGGTTTAATACTAGTCTGCTTAATGATCCTCAGATTAAGAAAAAGCTATCAGATGACGTCAAAATTTACTTAGAGGAAAATGATAATGGTGAAACTTCTCCACCCATCCTTTGGGATGCGGCTAAGGCAGTTTTGAGGGGTAAAATTATCGCCATCGCCTCATACAAGAAGAAACAAAGACAGAAAAAACTGAATGATCTGCAGGACAGACTAAAACAACTAGAGATAAATCATGCAAAGAATAGAAATCCCCAGTTGCTACAGGAAATTAAAAAGATAAGAGATGACATTAACGAGCTGACTACGCAAGAAGTAATCAAGAAAATGCTATTTACCAAACAAAGATATTATGAATCTGGATCAAAATTTACTAAATTACTAGCTTGGAAAATTAGAAAACAACAAGCTGAAAGAGCAATCTTTAAAATACGAGACAGTCAAAAAGGTATAATTTTAACAAAACAAGACCAAATTCAATCAATATTTGAATCTTTCTATAAAAAGCTTTTCTCTAGAAATTTAATAAATAAGGAAGATGAAATAGACTCTTTTCTAAAAACCCTTAAACTGCCCGTTATGACAGACGAACAAAATAAAAAACTGGGGTCTGAATTTAATGCTCTGGAAATACAGAATGCAATTAAGAGGTTAAAAAACAATAAATCCCCTGGGAGTGATGGGTTCACCTCCGAGTGGTATAAAGCATTAAAAGAAACACTTACTCCCCTGCTTTTAACAACCTTTAACTGGGCACTTAAACAAACCCAGATCCCCCCAAGTTGGAAAGAAGCCATCGTTTCTCTAATACCCAAAGAAGGGAAAGACCGACTCGATTGTGCATCTTATAGACCAATTTCGATTCTGAATGTGGATTATCGTATATACACCTCAATTATGTCTAAAAGAATGGAACAAATACTCCCAACCTTAGTACATAATGATCAAACAGGGTTTATTAACAATAGACAAACTCAGGACAACATAAGACGATCTTTACATATAATGAACTATGTACAAAAACACCAACATGAAGCTGTCATAATCAGTTTGGATGCTGAGAAAGCCTTTGACTCAGTTGACTGGCTCTATCTATTCAAAGTATTAAACAAATTCCAAATGGAAGACCAAATAATTAGAAATATAGGAGCTCTCTATGATGGTCCAACTTCAAGAATCAAAATTAACGGCCACTTAACGGATCCAATGAATCTGGAAAGAGGGGTGAGACAGGGCTGTGCCTGGTCCCCTCTACTATTTGCCCTATACTTAGAACCATTGGCCCAATATATTAGACAATCAAACACCATTCATGGTGTTACAATTGATGGGATCGAGCATAAAATTGCATGCTACGCAGATGACGTCCTATTGTTCTTGACTAAACCGGAAATTTCTATACCTAATGTGATGAATTTCCTCAAAGATATTGGCCCAATGTCTGGATACAAACTGAATATGCAGAAGACTGAAATTCTTTCCTACTGGAGACCTCCGCTGATTTTTAGAAAGACTTACCCAATTAAATGGCAAGCAGAATCTCTCAAATATTTTGGTGTAATTCTCCATAAAGATTTATCAACAATTCTAAAGAAAAACTATACCCCTCTTTTTTCCAATATTAAGAAAGACCTTGAAAAATGGAATCTTATTCCATACTTAAATCTAAGTCAAAGGATTGAAACAATTAAAATGAATATTTTGCTCAGATTCCTCTATTTGTTCCAGACCCTCCCAGTTTCCATTCCCAAGCGCTTATTCGATGAATGGAACAAAACAATCTCAAGGTTCATATGGCAGGGCAAAAAACCTCGCATCCGATTTAAAACTTTACAACTTACAAAAGAAAAAGGTGGATGGGGTCTACCCTGTCTGAAAGAATACTTTATCTCAGCCCAAATCAGAGCAATGTTGTGCTGGTGTGATTCAAAATACGAAGCTCAACGGAAGAACATTGAATGCAGTGTTTTGCCGGAGGTCCCTGTTCAGGCCTTATTGGCAGACGATAAGCGGTTGAGTCATTTGGACGAAATTGAGAACCCATGGGTAAAATCGGCACTTATAACTTGGAAAGAGCTGATCAAAACATACAAACTAAACAAAGATGTTAAAATCTTAAGTTGGTTAGCTTATGACCAATGCTTTGTACCAAATAGAACCGACCAGATATTTAAGGTCTGGATCACAAAGGGTATAAAGATTTTTTACCAAATTGAAAAAGAAAACCAAATGAAAAGTTTTGATGAACTGAGGGAATCCTTTGGTCTGGAAAAACAGGACTTTTACAGGTGTCTACAGACAAGGAGTTATTATAACCAAGAAATTAAACAAAGGGATGACCATTATAATCCTCTGATCAAATTCTTTATTAAGGCATATAAATCAGAACCTTCAAGGGGAATAATATCAAAAATATATAAATCTCTTAATAATTTGGGAGAACATTCATCTCAATATATTAAAAATAAATGGGAAAGAGAAGGCAATTTCACATTGACTGATGAGGAATGGGAGAATATATGTACAACACCGTGGAGAACCACAAAACCGCATGTTTGGAAAGAATTTTGTTGGAAATGTATATCTCGTTTCTTCATAACACCTTGTCAAAGCGCTCATTTTGCACAGGGAATTCCTGAGTGTTGGAGAAGGTGTGGTTGTCAGGAGGCACATCATTGTCATGTGTTCTGGGACTGTTTGGTGATTCAAAAATACTGGTTCAAAATCAACAAAGCGATGCAAAATATATTTGATGTCCCCATCCTTCTGGATTTCAGAACTATGTACCTGGGCCTTAAAACCCCTGCCATGGACACAGCCAATGGATATCTCTGGAGTATACTCCTGGCTGCAGGGAAAAAGGCCATTACAAAAAAATGGATGACTCAAATGGCTCCGACAATCAGGCAATGGGTAGACCTTATTATGGACATAAGGAAAATGGAAAAAAATAACATTTGGATTACATTTACAACTGGACAAATTTGAAAGACTTTGGAATAAGTGGGATACATATACTGATTTACATCTGTCTTAATATTCTTTTGATACGTTGTTCTTGCTCTCTGGTCATGTTCTGTTCTGTTTTTAAAAAATAAAAAAAATTAAATGGAAAAAAAAAGGAGAGCGCGGCATCTGACGCTGATACCTCCCCTTGGCTGCCGGCTTCGGGCCAGCACGCAGATGTCCGACATGCTTGCCTGGGCCGCCGTCAGTGTGGGGCTGGATTGGAACCCTCCGTCCTCCCCACACCCGTCGCGGTTGGATGACTGGTTCCTGGGGTCTGGGCACCGCTCACAGCCTCGCGCCCCCCCGGTCCCGTTTTTCCCTGAGGTGTATGACGAGCTGACGTCTTCGTGGAGAGCCCCCCCTCTCCACTCGTCACAAGCCCTGCTTGTCCGCTCTCGCTACCCTCGACTACCCTGATGTGTTGCAGGAACTGCGCTCAGCGACCGACCTCGCCCTCAGGGCCACGAAGGTCATGGCGCAGGCACTCGGGCAGGTGATGGCCACGCTTGTGGTCCAGGAGCGTCATCTGTGGCTGAACGACGCGATAGAGCCTGTCCCTCCAACCGAGATGAAGAAGGGTTTCTACAGCCCTTACTTCATCGTACCCAAGAAAGGAGGTGGCTTACGACCAATCTTGGACTTGCGAGTTCTCAACCAAGCGTTGCACAAACTCCCGTTCTCACGCAGAAACACATCTTAACCTGTGTTCGAAATCTAGATTGGTTCACAGCGGTAGACCTGAAGGACGTGTAGATCCACATCTCAATTCTGCCTCGACACCGCCCCTTTCTACGGTTCACGTTCGATGGTCAGGCGTATCAGTACAAAGTTGTAGCATATATAAGTGCTGCAATTGTATGTAAAATAGTGGACCAGTATCAGAAAATCTTAGTTCAGCTCAAGGAGGAAAAGGTGAAGTTCAATGAAACACAGACTCATTGCTGCGGTGCAATTGTGAACTGTATTACATAAATATAGGACAATAACATTTACAATATTTACACGTGCACATAGGTAGTATTCAGTTCAAAGTTATTAATGAGCATACAACATTCAGAATTCACTCAATAAGCAGTGCTTGAAGCCACAGCAGTTCACAACACACAACCCTTGAAACAGGCAGAGTCCAATGAGTCCATAATGGAACAGTTCATGAGATTAATACGCATGTAAATGTAAGTATTATCTGAAGGTGTGTGTAGATGTAAATATGTCTGAAGGTGTGTGTAGATGTAAATATGTCTGAAGGTGTGTGTGTTAAATAAGCAGCTGCAGCGCCTCCTACCACACCGGCTAGATGCATGCACTCCAAGCATCAGTTTCGGGCCTAGTGGCTCGCCATCCATGCACAGAACCTGGCCTGTATAAAACAGGACCAATTAATAATTAACACTGATTCCAAGCATAACAACTATCACTATAATCACAATACCATAAAGTCATAATATTATCATAATCTCAGTTCATTCATTTTATCATCATGTACATGATTCAAATTAAATACTGCATATTGCAATATAAATAATTTAACAATCAGCAAAAGTACTCCTATAAATATTTAGGCAATATTATCAATAATAGCTTCAAAATACATCTCGAAATAAGAGTAGTTGACAACTTCATAATTCGACATAAAGGTTAATTAATTCTAAAGGCATTGTTCATATAGATAGGCACAATATATAATCATAGATTCAGTACAATTAAACAAGTACAGCCAGCGCCAGCACCGGCTAACAAATTCATATACATAATACACTATTAGCGCCATATAATACAAACAATGAGACTCACCAGTTCCCGTATCATTAAACCACTCAAACGGCAGTCAATTGAATGGTAGAGGCATCTAAAAAGTTGGCAGGCATAACAGTTAAACCAGCAGTCTAATTAATAAAATGTTTACAGGGCTAAACGCCTACCTGCAGCAGCTCAACACACCGGCTTCCACACACACACACACCAAACAACAGCGCGCGGCCATATTTAAAGGAAACTGACGCAACTGTCAAGTCTCGCGATACTGTCACGAAGTCTCGCGACAACGCGAACACAGTGTGGAGCCGCGAGAACGGAAAACCAGGCAGAAAACACCTGGGTTACAAAGTCCTTCGGCATTTCTCTATCCCCTTGCGTCTTCATGAAAGTCGCAGAGGCAGCTCTTGCCCCGCTCCGAGAAGCCGGCATCTGCATACTCAATTACCTCGACGACTGACTCATCCTGGCCCACTCGTGAGATATGCTATGCACTCACAGAGACCAGGTGCTCAGGCACGTCAGCCGTTTGGGGCTTCAGGTCAACTGGGAAAAGAGCAAGCTTAGTCCAGTCCAGAGCATCTCTTTTCTCGTTATGGAGTTAGACTTGGTCTCAATGTCAGCACGCCTCACCAACAAGTGAGGTGTCAGGTGCCTCGCCGCTTTCAGGCCAGGCACGACGGTCCCCTTAAAACTTTTCCATAGGCTCTTGGAGCATATGGCATCTGCCGTGGCGGTTGCGCCGTTGCGGTTAATGCATTTGAGACCGCTTCAGTACTGGCTTCACACTCGAGTCCCGAGACGCGCATGGCGCCAAACACTCAAACCCTGGACAGACCTCTGTTTTCTACAGGCAGGATTACCCTTACAGCAGGTGGGAGGCATCACCCCCACTCGGTTCAGCTGATCTGGGAACGGTTCGGCAAGGCCCAGGTAGACCTGTTTGCCTCCCGAGAGACCTCCCACTGCCCGCTCTGGTACGCCCGCTCAGAGGCTCCCCTCGGGGCAGACACACTGACACACAGCTGGCCGGCGGGGCTGCACAAGTACACATTTCCCCCCAGTGAGCCTTCTTGCACAGGTGCTGTGCAAGGTCAGGGAGGACGAGGAACAAGTCACCCTTGTGGCTCTTACTGGCCCACCCGGGCCTGGTTCTCGGACCTCTTACTCCTCGCGACAGCCCCTCCCTGGCAAATTCCCCTGAGGAAGGACCTTCTTTCTCAGGGACGGGGCACGCTCTGGCATCCGCACCCAGACCTTTGGAACCTCCACGTCTGGCCCCTGGACGGGACGCGGAAGACCTAGCTGGTCTACCACCCACAGTCATAGCCATGATCAACCAAGCCAGAGCCCCCTCTACCAGGAAACTCTACTCCCTGAAATTGCGTCTGTTTGTGAATTGGTGTTCTTCCCGGGCAGAAGACCCACAGAGGTGCGCAGTTAGGTCAGTGCTCCTGTTCCTACAGGAGAGGTTGGAGGGGAGGCTGTCCCCTTCTACCTTGAAGGTGTATGTTGCCGCTATCGCAGCTCACCACGACCCAGTAGACGGCAAGTCTCTGGGTAGGCATGACTTAATTATCAGGTTAAATCCCTCCCAGCCTGGCCTGTTCCCCTCCTGGGATCTCTCGGTGGTTCTCGCCGGTCTTCAGAGATCAGCTGGACTCAGGGCCCTCTCCCTAAAGACTGCCCTGCTGATCGCGCTCGCCTCCATCAAGAGGGTCGGGGACATGCAAGCGTTCTCTGTTAACGACACTTGCCTGGAGTTCGGTCCGGCAGACACATATGTGATTCTAAGACCCCGACCGGACTACGTGCCCAAGGTTCCTAACACGCCCTTCAGAGATCAGGTAGTGAACCTGCAAGCGCTGCCCCGGGAGGAGGCAGACCCAGCCCCCTCACTGTTGTGTCCGGTACGTGCCTTGCATGCCTACCTGGACCACACTCAGAGCTTTAGGTGCTCTGAGCAGCTCTTTGTCTGTTTTGGGGGACAGCAGAAAGGGAACGCTGACTCCAAACAGAGGCTTTCCCACTGGGTGGTGGATGCCATCCTTCTGGCCTATCACACCCAGGCTGTGCCACCCCCCCTACGGGTTCGAGCCCACTCTACAAGGAGTACGGCATCCTCGTGGACACTGGCTAGGGGTGCCTCCCTAGCAGACATTTGTAGAGCAGCGGGTTGGGCAACACCTAACACCTTTGCGAGATTTTACAATCTCAGGGTTGAGTCAGTCTCGTCCCGTGTTTTCTCAGGTCCGAGCCGGTAGAACTCGGTACACGCTGACGGTCTGACCAGGTGAATCATTTGCGTCCAGCGCCCTTTCCCTCGGCCGAGGTAAAACAGTGCGCCTTCTTTCCCAGGAGATCCCTCTAGGTCCCTGGTCGATTCCTCCCTAACCCTTTTGGGTCCACAGTTCAGCGGAGGAACTTGCCGACCCAGTCCACTACGGGTACCCCAAGTTACCCTGTACTGGAATAGGTGCTCCACAGGTCAGGCCTCCTACACGGACTCCTCCTGTGTGTACTTCCATTGTACGGTCACCTTACGAGCTGACCCGCGTCTCCTTTAGGCAGTTCTTTGCTGCCCTCTGGTCGCCATGTCGTAGCAACTCCCCCCTCCTCGAGGCTGGATCAACCACCGTACCATTTTTCCCACATGTGACCGAAGAGGCCATGTGATGTATTCCGCCATCTTACCTCCCCTTTTCGGGCAGGTGTGGCCTCCGCAGGGTCTTTTCCCCCTAAAAGAATAGGAAACCGGTAAGACTCCCTTCCCACGATGCGGTAAGGGCCCCAGCTGCTCTTGCTCTATGCCGAGAAACATAGAGAGAAAAGAGGCCCAGCCAGGCTTGGCCCATTCCCAGGTTGGCAAGCGTCGCCTTGTTCCCCTCTAGGGTAACCAAAAGGATTCCTAAGCACGTGGCGTGATTTAAAGTGGACCTCTAGTGACGTTTCTTCGACACAACGTCGAAGTGAGCGACAGACGGGGAACATCTCGGTTACGTATGTAACCTCCGTTCCCTGATGGAGGGAACGAGACATCGTGTCCTCCCGGCCACGTCGCTGAGCCGAGCCGCTGAGGTGGCCAGACACTCCCGGCTCCTCAGAAAAATCCTGAATGAATGTGTAGTATTTCCTCGCCTTTATACCCGTATGTCCGGGGGAGGGGTATGCAAATACTGTTCGCCAACTTCTCATTGGCCTTTTTTCATAGATCAGAAGCATATTCAGTGCTCAAGAGAGACCCCTAGTGTTGCTTCTTCAACAGGACGTCTCGTTCCCTCCATCAGGGAACGGAGGTTACATACATAACCGAGACATTTTAAATGCTCGGAAATCAGCTTTAATTATCCTTTTGAACTCTTCTCAAGTAAAACTTCTGAAGGGCACACAAAAAAATTATTTAATTACCCAAGACATTTTTTTAATATTTGAGCAATAAACAGTCAAACTTTACAGGATAAAGCAAAGCAAGCAGTGCTATCAAATGTGTGTGACACAACTACAAATTACTCTGGTGACAACTACAAATTCCATAAGCCATAGCATCAAGGAAAACCACAGCACACACATCTATTACAAATCCTACCTAATCACAGAATTATGAAGACTAACCAAGAGGGCAGAGGGATACCCATGCGCAGAGTGCTGTACGCTGGCTACCTCCTGAGTGCAACAAGGTGTTTATGGTCCCATTCATTCATTTCTGGAGTTTATTTGAAAGTTAATAATAATATTATTGGAGTCAAATCAGATGTCGAAGCCTTTATTAAAAAGTACTGTGATTGGGCAAGAAACAAAAGGTTGTTTTGAGGAACCGGGGGAGAAGGAGGATGAATTGGATGTTTTTTAAAAAAAAAGGGAGGAAGAGGAAAAATCACAAAAAAAAAGAAAAAGAAAATTCCAAAAAAATGGAAAAAGGTCAGTAAGTAGTGTTGTGGATAGTGGAGAAGAGGGTAAGGTGGAAAATTGGGAAAGGGAGGAATTTAAAATGGTGGTAAGATTTAAATAGAGCATATGTGACTACACATTTGAGATGCTATAATTGTCAGAGATATGGACATATTGCAAAAGTTTGTTGGTCCAAAAAGAGATGTGTACATTGTAGAGGAGAACATGATTATGGGAAATGTGAAGAGGGTGTTGAAGCTTAGTGTTGCTATTGTGGTGGATCACATTGTGTTGCTTATGTCAAGTCAAGTCAAGTCAATTTTATTTGTATAGCGCCTTTCACAACACACATCGTTTCAAAGCAGCTTTACAGAAGTTCAGCATTAACAGACGATAAAAATGTAATGTCTATAAAGTCGATAAATCATCATCCTTGTGCAGGGCTCCAAACTGCGACTAAAAATGGTCGCATTTGTGACCAAATAAATTTATTTGTGAGTGTAATTTCTGTCAAGGTCGCCATTGGCGACAGTAAAAGTTTACTCCCTTTTGATTTTAAAATTTGCATTACATTTCCCGAGATACATAACAAAAGTTTATATCAAAGAAATAGCGGGGAAAACGGAGTTCATTGCAGGAACTAACAATTTCAAAAAAAGAGACTGTTAGAAAACACGGTGACAGTAACAAGCATAAAAATGCACGTGATCACATAATTGCGAAGAATGCGCCACAGACTACACTGTTAGCGAGCTGCGGGACGAAAAGGAATGGATGGAGTTAAAAAAATTTAAAATATTTGGCGCCTGTTTTTCCCCCTGTAGGAGCCAGTGGCTCCTTAATTGATTTTTTTTTTTTTTTTTTTTTTGGAGCCCTGTTGTGGAATTAGATAAGATATGATTCTTTATCGTGTTTAAAAATAATTAAATAATAATTGTATTAATAACCCCAGTGAGCAAGCCGAAGGCGACTGTGGCAAGGAACACAAAACTCCAAAAGATTATGGTTAATGGAGAAAAATAACCTTGGGAGAAACCAGACTCACTGTGGGGGCCAGTTCCCCTCTGGCTAACATCATGAATAATGTAAATAAGAATTATTTATAGTTAAAAAACATGATTTAAAAAATTATTAAACTTATTAAGTGCTAAGGGTCAGTATTTAGACAGTGAAGGTGTTTGAACTGCAAGATTAGTGACCAGTGTCTTTGAAGTCCATCCTTGATTAAATTCCAGAAGTTCACTTAGATGCAATTGTCCTTGTTTGGCTGATGAAGGCTTTTGTTGGCAATAATTAGTCTATGTATCCCATTTTAAGATCCTTGTCCATGGTGATGGGGCATCTGAAGTCTCCGTGAGAGGCTGGATACAAACTGGAGCTGACGAACGCTATTTACCTCGGGACTGGCGTCCCGAGATAACAGCAGAAAAGCAGATGGGAAATAATTAGCATAGCTGATGTTCATAATATTAATGCATTATAACTGATTCAGCAGTAGTATAAAAAGTTTGCATTATGTGAATGCTTGGTTAAAGAGATGTGTCTTTAATCTAGTTTTAAACTGGGACAGCGAGTCTGAGCCTCGAACAATATCGGGAAGGCTATTCCAGAGTTTAGGAGCTAAATGTGAGAACGCCCTCCCTCCATTAGTGGACTTAGATATCCTAGGTATGACCAGAAGCCTCGAATTTAGTGATCTTAAAGAGCGCGATGGATTGTATGGCGATAGAAGATCCGTTAAATACACAGGAGATAAACCATTTAGGGCTTTATAGGTCAGTAGTAATACTTTGTAATTGATACGGAACTTAATAGGTAGCCAGTGTAGAGATGATAAAATCGGTGTTATGTGATCATATTTTCTTGACCTAGTAAGAACTCTAGCGGCTGCATTTTGGACTAACTGTAGCTTGTTTGTTGAGGATGCAGGGCAACCAGCTAATAAAGCATTACAGTAATCTAGTCTCGAGGTCATGAATGCATGAACTAACTTTTCTGCATCAGAAACAGATAGCATGTTACGTAGCTTAGCAATGTTTCTAAGGTGGAAAAAGGCTGTTCTCGTAACAGATGAAATATGATTTTCGAAAGTCAAGTTGCGGTCTAGTATAACACCCAGGTCTTTTACTGTAGTGGATAATGTAACAGGACATCCTTCTAAATTAAAGTTGTATTGTAAGGGATTTTGTGGGTAGTTTTTTGGACCAATAAGTAATACCTCCGTTTTATCGGAATTTAATAACAGGAAATTACGCGTCATCCAACATTTTATATCTTTAAGACACTCTGTCAAGTTAGATAAGTTAATGTTTTCATCTGGTCGTGATGAGATATATAATTGAGTGTCATCAGCATAACAGTGGAAATTAATTCCATGTTTTCTTATAATTTTACCAAGTGGTAGCATATATATTGAGAATAATAGAGGGCCTAACACAGATCCTTGTGGCACTCCATAGTCTACTGACGTTATTTTTGATTTTTCCCCATTTAAACAGACAAAATGGTAACGGTCTGATAAGTACGATCTAAACCAGCTTAATGCCTGTCCCTGAACACCAGTGTAGTTTTGTAGTCGATCCAAGAGTATTTTATGATCTATAGTGTCGAACGCAGCGCTAAGATCGAGTAGAACTAATATTGAGATGCAGCCTTGGTCAGAAGCTAAAAGTAAATCATTTGTAATTTTAACTAGCGCAGTTTCTGTGCTATGATGCGGTCTGAATCCTGACTGAAATTTTTCATAGATATCATTTTCTTGCAAGAAAGAGCACAATTGAGCGGACACAACTTTTTCTAATATTTTAGACATAAATGGAAGATTTGAGATGGGTCTGTAATTTGCTAGGTTATTTGGATCTAATTGTGGTTTCTTAATGAGAGGTTTTATAACTGCCAGCTTAAATATTCTTGGAACATGACCTAAAAATAAAGACGAGTTAATAATATTGAGAAGAGGCTCTTCCACTACAGGTAACACTTCTTTCAGTAGTTTAGTGGGTATTGGATCTAGTAAACATGTTGTTGGTTTAGATGCAATGATAAGTTTATTTAGCTCTTCCTGTCCTATAGTTGTAAAGCGGTGTAGTTGTTCTTGAGGGGCGATAATTGAGGCTGAATCATAAGACACCATTAAAGATTGTACATTAACAATTGTGTTTACAATTGTGTTTCTGATGTTTTCTATTTTCTCAGTGAAGAAATTCATAAAATCATTACTACTAAACTGTAAAGGAATATTTTGCTCAGGTGATCTCTGTTTATTTGTTAGTCTAGCCACGGTGTTAAATAAGAACCTTGGATTATTTTGGTTATTTTCTATTAGTTTGCGGAGGTGCTCAGCCCTGGCTGTTTTTAGAGCCTTTTTGTAACGTGACATACTGTCTTTCCATGCGATTCTAAAGACCTCTAAATTAGTTTGTTTCCATTTACGCTCCAAGTTACGAGTTTCTCTCTTGATAGCATGCGTAGCACTGTTGTACCATGGTGCTCTAGTTTTTTCTCTAAACTTTTTTAATCTAA
Organism: Moxostoma hubbsi; assembly: GCA_032164185.1. NCBI lineage: Eukaryota > Metazoa > Chordata > Actinopteri > Cypriniformes > Catostomidae > Moxostoma > Moxostoma hubbsi. The sequence continues at coordinate 41,982,603 of JAVLUX010000018.1, forward strand.
TTGGTGCAACAATATCTAATGTACCAGAGAAAATGGTGCTCAAACTGCTAGTCATTTCCTCTAGTTCATCTGTTTGTTTGGGTTCACTGAGCAGCTGAGATAGATCAGGTAAGCTATTTGTGAATCTATCTATTGTGGTTGGAAGGATTGTTCTGCTTGGTCGATAACGTGGCGCAATATGACAGATTTCAGTGGTACGTAGTATGCAAGTTACCATGTAGTGATCAGTGACATCATCATTTTGCGGTATAATATCTATATCGGTTGGATTGGTTCCATAAGATATAATTAAATCTAGCGTATGATTTAGGCGATGAGTGGGACCACTGACGTTTTGCGTGACCCCGAAGGAGTTTAACAAATCTGTAAACGCAGCCCCTAACGCATCATTTGTGTTATCTACGTGTATGTTAAAATCTCCAACAATTATTGCTTTATCGACATTGACCAATAGATCTGATAGAAAGTCTGCAAACTCTTTTAGGAAAACAGTGTAAGGCCCTGGAGGTCTATATACGGTAGCCAAGGCTAGAGATAATAGGGATTTTTTTCTTACATCTGAGAGTGTAACATTTAGCACAAGTACTTCAAACGAATTAAACCTGTGACCTATTTTCTGAGTAACATTAAGAATATCTCTATAGATTGTTGCAACACCGCCGCCACGACCAATCAGACGGGGCTCATGCTTATAACAGTATCCTGGCGGAGTAGACTCATTTAGACCGAAATAATCATTTGGTTTAAGCCAGGTTTCAGTAAGGCAAAATACATCAAAACTATTATCTGAGACCATTTCATTTACAATAACCGCCTTAGGTGTGAGCGATCTAATGTTTAGAAGACCTAGCTTTAGAAATTGTTTTTGTTCACTGATATTGAGATTTTCTGGTTTAATTACAATTAGATTTTTCCTAGATCCTACAGTAGATGTATTGTTTGGCTTTACTAAATGAGGAATAGACACAGTTTCTATATAATGTTCTACATTGGTACTTATATCAATTAAGTTGGGACAGCAAATACTGTGATTTGGACTTTGACTTACTAGTCATATGGTGTGTAGCGTCTTGGAGATGTTGTCCGACAGAACAGCCGCTCCGACTCTGCTGGGGTGAAGGCCATCAGGACGGAAGAGCCTAGGTCGCTCCCAAAACAGATTCCAATTATTAACAAAGAGCAGTCTCTGTTCATTACACCATGACATTAACCATTCATTTAGAGCAAATAATCTACTGAACCTTTCTTGTCCTAGTCGGTACGTGGGAAGCGGTCCAGACACGACGATCGTTGTTTCTGGCGAAGTGCTGCGTACCGTCTCGATCAGGCTCCTGTAGTCCTCCTTCAGTACCTCCGTCTTCCGCAGCCTGGTGTCGTTCGTTCCCACGTGCAGCACGACAGCTCCGACGCGCTCGTCACCATTCAGGATCTCGGGAACCTGCATAGAGACATCAAGAACACGAGCACCAGGAAAGCAGTGAGTGCGCACCTTACCTTTGCCAGAGATAGCGCGGACATGACGGACGGTCGAATCGCCGATGATCACGGCGTCGTCGCGCTCCGACTCGCGAAGAGGTGAGAAGCGGTTCCGGGTGGAGATCTCGAAGGCCGGGAGGGGCGGGGAGGTCCTTGGTCTGGTCCTGGCTCGCGTCTTCCGCCGTGGAATCACCCAGGGTCCATGGTGATGTGTCGGTGCCGGAGTGAATGAAGCCAGGGAGGATCGCATCCTGTGCAGAGAAACACACGGAGTAGACGAGGACGGAGTCAAAAAATGATGAACCACTGACCTGTGAGCATCGGCGCGTGATGCTTCAAGCGCGGACCGCCGATCTCGCAGCTCGGCCTGTCTCTCTAGCAGGTCCTGGATCTGCCTCTCGACGGATTCCAGCTCCAACTGCACCGAATGCAGTTCAAAGGTGTCTTCACCTGCACACAGAGGTAGAGTTAGACACACATCCGCTATATTCGCCATTATAGCAGATGTGCTATAATGGCGAATTATAGCTTTCAGTTATACAGGTGTAGAGGTGTAAGTAAGACGATCGATTGGCGAGAGACCACGCGTGCAGTGCTAGCGGGCTAAGAATAGTAGCGAAAGTTTCGGAAAGTTGGATATAAATAGCGATATCAAAGAAATCTGATTATTTTTTATAAAGACTAGTATCGGAGATATATTCACACGTTTGTAAAGTTTAAAATTTAGGTTTATGAACAAATGTGAAAGAAGAAAATCAAGGATTGGGGATCAATTCGACGGAGTTATCCCAGTAAGCTTTTGTGTTATGGAGGTTGTGAAGTCAGAAAGAGAACACTAGAAGTGCAGAAAGAGAGGGTGAAAAAAAAACATGTCATATACAGAAGTGGTGAAGGCATTGGAGTTAAGGAGGAAAGAGTGGGTAGTTGGAAATAAGGAAGTGAATAAATCAAGAAAAGCAGCAGAAGGGATTAGGATTATGGATGAAACTGATTGTGAATACAAATGTATTGCTGTTTATGGTGGATGTTATTAATTGTACTGCATATACAGAAAGAAGGTCTGAAAAGATACAGATTATAGGAAGAGCAGCTGAGGGATTTTTGGATGTGAAAGTGCTGACATGGGAAACAGTAAGAGATGCTCTAACAACAGAAATGCAGCCAAGTCAGGAAGTATGGTTTGGATGTCAATTGTGATGCTGTTAATACAGCAATCATGGCTCAAGCCTAGGTTTGACTTTGTGGGGATATATAAGGCTGTGAGAATGGATCGTGAAGAGGGTAATGGTGGAGGGTGTGTTACTTTCATAAAATCAGGAATACTTTTCAGATTAGTGGGGAATGGAAATACAATGGAGTATTTTGTGGTTGAGATATGGGAAGAAAAACAGAGTTATCTAATAATAAATATCCTTGTCAAAGACTGTTCTAAGTGATCTGGAACATATACTGTAGAAGGTCAGAGTAGTGAAAGGATAATCTGGTGTGGGGACTTTAAAGCACATAGCACTTTATGGGGCAAATGGGCAAAAAGTTGAAAATTTGATATATTCTGTATGAAAAATCTTGATTGTCTCAATGATGGATGAGGATATGAGGATATATGTGGCATCAGGGCAAGAGTTGTTAGGAGGAATAACTAATTGGAAGGTTTTAAGTTAATGTGCAGTGGGAAGTAACAATTTACCAATATTGACTGATTTTGTAAATAATGTTGAAGCAAGAATGATAAGTGGGGGAATGACCGGGAGATGGCTGTATGAGAAGGCTAATTGGGCAGAGTTTGAAAAAGTTTGTGGTTATAAACGAGGATAACATTAAGAACATCAGCAGAAAGATTGTTATGGTCATACCAGCTGCTGCAGGAAACAATAAATCTAGGAGTAAAGGAAGAATTAAAGTGAAAATGGTACCCTGATGGAATGAGAATTGTGATAAGGCCATAAAAAATAAAAGGAAAGCATTTAGGAGTCACAGTCTTTCTCCCTAATGTTTTCCCTAGGTCTCTTATTTTGAGTATTACTTTGATATATTACTGACCACTAACAGGATACCTGCTGGCGTTACCTCCTCCTCCTCGAACAAGGAGTCCATATAGTTGACGATCACGTCCGTGAGTTTTTACAACTGGCAAATTTAGTGCACATTAATGACCACTCTCTGGTCATTTCCTTCAGGACTGGACTTAATAGTGCACTAAAGGAGCTAATGCCTCTGGCGGATCCTCACTGGACACTGCTTGAGATCGTGGAGGTGGCACTACAACTTAGCGGCTCACCTTTCACTGTGGGTGTGGAGGATAAGGACTTTGAATCTCCTCCCACAGTGGACACCTCAAAGCATGACACAGCTTATTCCTCGAAGCCTGCCACGGTTAATGAGCCAGCACCCACTCCTTCTGTGATTAATAAGCCAGTGCCCATGCCTGTAGCCTCAACCATCCCAGAGCCAGTGCCAGTAGCCACATTTGTCCCATAGCCAGCTCTTGCAGAGCTAATAGATCTGGACTTGATTCCCACCCTGACTAGGTGTTGGACAGTGGGGGGAAGACAGAATGGCACTAAAACCATATATATAACAATGATAAGATCAGTATTAGACAATGGAAGTATAGCATATGGTACAGCATTAAAAACTCATTTGGGGTCCTGGGTAGCTCAGCAAGAAAAGATTCTGACTACCACCCCTGGAGTCACAAGGTCGAATACAGGGTGTGCTCTATAACTACAGCCAGGCTTCCTCCGTGCTAACACACTCAATAAGCCATGTGATAAGAAGCAGAGGCAACTGAGATTTTTCCTCTGTGCATTGGGAATTGGGCATGCCAAATTGGGGAGAAAAGGGGATAAAAAAGTAAGAGATCAGGTAGTGAACCTGCAAGCGCTGCCCCGGGAGGAGGCAGACCCAGCCCCCTCACTGTTGTGTCCGGTACGTGCCTTGCATGCCTACCTGGACCACACTCAGAGCTTTAGGTGCTCTGAGCAGCTCTTTGTCTGTTTTGGGGGACAGCGAAAAGGTTTAGATCTACAGGTTGAGGTAGGGGAAATGCCTCTCCAAATTAGAAGACAGCAACTTATAGCAGTATATTGAGCAAATCTTAAAGGTCAGGATGAATCACACCCCACATTAAAGGTGTTAGAGCCATGATAGGTGCACGGTAAAAAGTGTAATAGTTTAGGTTATATGATAAGTGATATAGGTTAAATTACATCTATACACCAAGGGTGATTTTGCCACAAGTTCCTCTGTGGGTTCTTCCTCAACCATCAGTGGATTTAACATTGTTGGTGGCTAGACAAAAAGAGGGTCAGAATGTACAAGTAGTGGCATGAGTCAGTGAGTATTAATGTTTAAAATACAATAACAGTCATATATTTACAGACGTTTCAAAAAATCCAAATAGCTGACAAGTTGGAATAGCATTTACTATTCCAAATTTAAAAGAGTAAAAGAATATCTGACCATTTGTTAGTATATACAGGTGAACTTATGGCAAATTTGTTTGCTGTACAATGGATTAATGAAACAAATGTACAACATGTGGTCATATGCTCATAGGGATAGAAGGCACAGTTTATATGGGTTCCTGCCCATGTGGGAGTGAATCACCGATCCTCCACCTGGTCATCTAATGTTTAGATGGAGACCTGGAGAGGCCTTCCAGCTACAGTGTGAAATTTGGTGGAGGATCGGTGATGATTTTGGGGTGCTTCAGCAAGGCTAGAATCTGGCAGCTTCGTAGTTTTGAAGGATGCACGAATCAAGCCACGAGAAAGGTTATCCTGGAAGAAAACTGCTTCCTTCAGCTCTGACAATACTCCACAACTATCCTACATTCCCACTAGGCAAGGTGTGAATGTAGGACCACCAGATCAAGACCCTGTCATGGCCAGACCGATCTCCAGACCTTAACACCATTGAAAACCTCTGGAGTGTGATCAAGAGGAAGATGGATGACCACAAGCCATTAAACAAAGCCGAGCTGCTTAAATGTTTATGCCTGGAGTGGCATGGAGACTGATGGAGAGCATGCCAAGACGCATGAAAGCTATGATTGAAAATCAGGGTTATTTCACCAAATTGATTTCTGACCTCTTCTTAAGTTAAATCATTAGTTGTTTAACAATGATTATGAACTTGTTTTCTTTGCATTATTCGAGGTCTGAAAACACTGCATCTTTTTTGTTATTTTGACCAGTTGTAATTTTCTGCAAATAAATGCTCTAAATAACAATATTTTTATTTGGAATTTGGGAGAAATGCTGTCAGTAGAATAAAACAAAAATTGTAATTTTACTCAAACACATATCCAGAATCTGATAATCTGGTAAATCCAGAGAAACTGATAATTTTGCTGTGGTCTCTTCCAGAGCTGTGTGTGTGTGTGTGGGGGGGGGGGGGTGGTATACAACATAAATCTGGGGGTGGGGGCAGTGGTTAAATTAGAGTTTCTGGTCCATGCTAACAGCAGGTGGTTTATTGCCAAGTATGTTTGTACATAAAAGGAAGCTTTCAGTGCACAAACAATACAACAACAAGATAATAAAATACAATAACGAGATAATAAAAAATAGAACAAAAAGAAAAAGAAAAAGTGAAAAAAAATATATATATTATATATATATACAGAAATACACAATAAGACACAAAATATATATAGTATAATATGTATAGTATAATATGTAAAATACTTTAAAAAAAATACTTAAAAGTTATATACAGCAAGGGAATTTCAGAAGAGGTAGGATATGTTAGATAAATATAAATAGACTAAGGTGCGTATTGCACATAATTTTTGCTCAATGGGGCAGTTTTAACTGTTCATGAGATGGATCGCCTGAGGGGGAAAAACTGTTCTTGTGCCTGATGGTCCTGGTGCTCAGTGCTCTGTATCACCATCCAGAAGGCAACAGTTCAAAAAGGTAGTGGGCTGGGTGACTGGGGTCAATAGTGATTTTTCCAGCCCATTTCCTCATTCTGGATGTGTACAGTTCTTGAAGGGAGGGCAGGGTGCAACCAATAATCTGCTCAGCAGTCCGAACTGTCCCTTGTAGTCTTCTGTTGTCCGATTTCATTGTTGAACCAAACCAGACAGATATTGAAGTGCAGAGGACAGACTCAATAACTATTGAGTAGAACTGTATTTGCAGCACCTGTGGCAGGTTGAACTGCTTCAACTGGCAAAGGAAGTACAACCTCTTCTGGGCCTTTTTCACAATAGTGTCAATTGGGTCTCCCACTTCAGGTCCTGTGTGATAGTAGCGGCCAGTAACCTGAGTGACTCCACTTCTGCCACAGTTCTGTTCAGTATGGAGAGTGGGTTCAATGTTGGGGTGTTCCTCATAAAGTCCACTATCATCTCCACTGTTTTGAGCATGTTCAGCTCCAGGTTGTATTGACTGAACCAGACAACCAGCCAGCTGTTAGACCTTCCTTCTGTATACAGACTAATCATCATCCTGCAATAGGGCGATGAGGTCCTTGGCAGTGCAGTCATTTGTGTACAGCAAGAAGAGTAGTTTGGAGAGCACACAGCCCTGGGGGGCAACAGTGCTGTTCGCACTGGTACTAAAAGTGAATTTCCCCAGTCTCACTGACTACTACCTATCTGTCAGAAAGCTAGTGATCCACTGACAGACAGAGGTGGGAACAGAGAGTTGGTTTAATTTAGTCTAGAGAATATCAAATCAAATCAAAATCAAATCACTTTATTGTCACACTACTGTGTACACTAGTGCAACAGTAGGTGAAAGTCTTGTGTGCAGTTCCGAGCAACATTGCAGTAATGACAGTGACGAGACATAAACCACTTTACAATAAACAACATATTTACACAACACAATTTACATAACAAATGTACACATACTTACACAACAATTTACATATCAAATGTACACAATACACACAATGTAGAATACACATACACTAGATAAGGGTATAAATATATATATACACTAATTGAATTGGGGAGAATATATTTGACAGAATGAAGATTAATAAAGTGCAGTGCTGATTGTTGATCGTGAGAGATCAAGTGTTCAAAAGTCTTATTGCTTGTGGGAAGAAGCTGTCATGTAGTCGGGTGGTGCGGGTCCTGATGCTGCGATACCGCCTGAGAGTGAGAGCAGTGAGAGCAGACCATGACTCGGGTGGCTGGAGTCTCTGATAATCCTCCGAGCTTTATTCACACACCGACTGTTATATATATCCTGGAGGGAGGGAAGCTCACCTCCGATGATGTTTCTGGCAGTTCGCACCACCCTTTGCAGGTCTTTGCGGTTGTGGGCGGTGCTATTGCCGTACCTGCAGTTTATTGTTTGTTTTGTTTACAGTTTTGTGTTTTTTTTGTCTTGGATGTTGTCTGCCTTATTGTGTACGACAGACAAACGCTTTTGGACATTGGTTCGGCAATCACACACCGAAAACCGGACTTCACATTCCTCAATGCCGACCCGCGGTTTACAAACACGCCAGCGGAGCCCTTTGTCTGGGCTGCCAGGCCGCGGAAACGCAGAAGGAAAAGAGGAAAAAGAGCCGGCGTTCTCATCAGAGTAAGACGTCGCGCAAATCGCCCCCCCGCTACCCAGTATACTACTGGCAAATGTTCAGTCTCTGGACAACAAGCTCTGCGAGCTGAGAGCGCGGATCTCCTTCCAACGAGAGATGAGAGAATGCTGCGTTATCTGTTTTACGGAAACCTGGATGTCCGCGGAGATTCCAGACTCGGCCATCGAACCCACGGGTTTCTCCGTGCACCGAGCGGACAGAGCGAAAGACCTCTCAGGTAAAAGCAGAGGTGGAGGTGTATGTTTTATGATCAACAAATCATGGTGTGATCAGAGGAATGTACATTTTATCAGGTCTTTCTGCTCTCCTGATCTGGAATTTCTCATGCTTCTGTGTCGACCATTCTGGCTACCGAGGGAATTCACAGCGGTCATTATCACAGCTGTGTACATCCCCCCACAAGCCGACACAGACCGGGCACTCAGGGAACTGTATGGGAGTATAAGTCAGCAGGAAACCGCGCACCCTGAGGCCGCATTCATTGTTGCCGGGGACTTCAACAAAGCCAACTTTAAAACAATAGCACCAAAATACCACCAACATATCAGCTTCAACACACGAGGGGACCTGGTTTTGGATCATTGCTATTCTCCTTTCCGGGATGGCTACAAATCCCTCCCCCGCTCACCATTTGGCAAATCCGACCACTCTTCCATTCTGCTTCTGCCCGCTTACAGGCAGAAACTAAAATGGGAAGCACCCGCCCTCAGAACGATCCAGTGCTGGTCGGACCAATCAGACTCTATGCTACAGGACTGTTTTGATCACGCGGACTGGGAGATGTTCCGGTCTGCCTCCGATGACGACATCGAGGTTTACGCTGATAGCGTAACGTGTTTCATCAGGAAGTGCATAGAGGACGTTGTTCCGACGAAAACTATACGGATCTACCCCAACCAGAAACCCTGGGTTAACGGCGATGTTCGCGTGGCACTTACTGCGCGGACCACCGCTTTTAATTCCGGGAATGCGGAGGAGCGTAAACGAGCAAGTTATGCCCTCCGTAACTCCATCAGCGCAGCCAAACGCCAGTACAGGCACAAAATTGAAGGACAGTTTAACACCACTGACTCCAGAAGTATGTGGCAGGGAATTAACACCATCACGGACTATAAACGGAATAAAAACTCCGCCATGAAATAGTTGGGATGATGGTGTTGAAAGCCAAACTGAAGTCCACAAAAAGGTCCCTGGTCTGTCCAGAGGTTGCAGGCTATGAAGCAAATCCCATGTTTGCATCATCCACAGACCTTTTTGCTTGATAAGCAAATAGAAGGGGATCCAGAAAGGGTCCAGTGATCTCCTTCAGGTGGGCCAACACCAGTCTCTCAAATGACTTAATGACCACAGACGTCAGAGCGATGGGTCTGTAGTCATTAAGTCCTGTGATTTTGGGTTTCTTTGGGACAGGGATGATGCTGGAGCATTTGAAGCAGCAGGGAACTTCACACTGCTCCAGAGATCTTTTAAAGATCGGTGTGAAGATGGGGTTCAGTTGGTCAGCACAGGATTTTAGGCATGTGAGGGAAAAACTGACTGGGCCCTGTGCTTTCTTTGTCTTTTGTTTCTGGAAAACCCAGCACACATCCTCTTCACAGATCTCAATGTGTAATGTTGCTGTCCACCAATAAAAAAGAAGACGACTCACTACAAGTCAGCTTCTCATTTCTTAAATTGCGCAATCTTGTTTGCTTGCTCCTCCCTTCTTGGGGATGTTCGGGGGTTGATTGTTGCACTAATATTGGAATGTGGTCTTTATATTGTCTTTGATACACAATCTATTTTTTCTTTTATGTCAAATTGTTAGATGTTAATTGTAGGGTATTACATATATAATTTAGAGATGTGGACGGGATCAGTTAAAATGCCCACATTCTCACACCATAATATGTAGTATACTTTGCACGTATTCTACCACCATTATATGTAGGGAATAAAGTAAATGCGACATTTAAAAGGGAACTTTAAATTGATTTTCATTCTCACACCATTATATGTAAGGATATTTGTTATGCTAAATTTAGAAGGGAATTTATGGTCTCGAAATATGTGAGCTATGGACTAAATTAAACTGTCCTTATTGTACCTTATTAGGTAATGAAATGTATAACGGAATTAGTCGCATTCGACAACCATTATAAATTAGATAATTGACAAATAACTAGATGATTTGTCTTAATAGATTCATCATTGCATAATTTGATAAAATACAACTGTGAATTGTTTTTAAAAATAAGTTATTAAATAATAATTGTATTTAAAACCCCAGTGAGCAAACCGAAGGTGACTTTTTATATCTAAGTCCCTCATTTCATCTGTCGTTGATTGCTCAACTGGAAACATTTTAGTCTCAGATCAAGCTATGGTGTGTTTAAAGGTGTTGCCACATATGAAGAAAAAGACATCATATAGTTGGTGCTTTAATGTAAACCTCTTGCAAAATCCTGAATTCCAACAAATGCTAAAGTCTGAAATCTAGAGACCAACTGGTCCTCAAAATCCTCTGTGGGTGTGGCTTGAGAGGCACATAAGGTGGTTCATAGGGGCTGGATTATACAGTATGTTGCTTTCACCAAAAAATCCAAAGCACAAGAACTCGTGGAGTTGGAAGGGAATATTAAAAGTGCAGAGGCAGTGCTGAAGCGCTGAATGTTGTCTAATGGCCACAGAGAATTGGCCCGATTGAAATACAGATATAATACTATTTTGTTGTGGAAGGTGGAGTTTTGGCTATTCAAGGCAAGACAGTGATACTTATCTCTTATACATATAGATCAGGTGGGGTTTATTCAGGGCCATAGCTTTTCTGATAACATTAGGAATTTCATCAATATCGTGTCAGTATCGTGACAAAAGTGTCCAGAATGTTTAATTCAGACATTTATTTAAATGTTGCTTCGAACATATGGCTAAAACCAAAATTATGTATTAATAAATCCCCTTTCTGCTGGTCAGAGTGGATTGTGATGGACATTAATATTATGATGACTCTGTGATCTGTATGAGAGTGGAGAGTTGAGATCCTTTGGAAATATGGTTCAACATTTTGGGATTCCCAGTTCTTAATTCTTTTGATATATACAACTGTGCCACCTGCTCTGTACCATTTTTGGGAGTAGCATACACCCCCCTAAAGCGGAAGACACTCTGGGAGTGGTGATTACTGCTTTTGGAAAAGGTCATGAGGCGTTCAAAAAATTCTACCACACACCTCTATCCCACATAGGCTAACCATCATAAATATTTTTCCTTTTCAAGAACTTGTCCATGTTTTCTCTCCGTCTTAGTAGCATGTTTACTTGTAATGTTTGAAATTTGGCTATGCAAAAAAATAAAAAATAAAACAGTTACATACAGTGCTTGCGTTAGACTTTCTCATCGTCCGTCATTTTAACGGACAGGGGCGTAAAAATTCCGTCATAGTCATTTTAATTTTCATATTTTAATGATAATAAGACAATTAATAGGTTTTATTTTCATTCACATTTTAATTTTAATCATGAACTTACAGGATGAGCATGTATGCAGATTATACATGTATTTACTTATGAAGAGAACAGATGAACAACAGAGACACAGAGCAGATGAATGTTTCAGCAGAGGCCACTAAAATACGAATTATGAACAACGCAATATTACAAAAAACAATTACGATTAAAAAATGAACGAAGCACGCGAAAAATGAACTGAACAGAACTCAATCAACAACTCAAACCTTCTCCTGGTCCGCATTGACCTAAACTCGCCTGTGCATAATCATACGCATGAAGGGAGACTGATGCTGAGGTAATTGTCATAAAATTTAGCATCTTTGTCTCGGACAGATGACTTCTCGTGGCAGTTTTAATTTGGTTCTGGAGGCTGAACCCAGCATCAAGTGCCGCATTGCCCTCCACATGACAGGAGTTGCAGAAAGCGTCACAGAGGGGCAAAGTTTTTGCCATGTAAAAAAGCAGGAGGTGTTCACAATAAACATTGAAAACATGTATTTGGAAGAGAGAAAAAAAGCTTGCAGTTGCTTTGATAGTAGAAAGTAATAAAAGGACTCATTTATGTTTAGAAGTGTTTTCTTGGTGAATTTTAAACTGTTCAATAACTGTGGTCTTTGAAATTTGTAAATGATAAGGTAATATTTAATAAAAGTAAATTATGAGACATTCAATGTCTCTTCTCAAATTTGCAGTTTTTAAATATTTCTTGTTGCTTAGTACTCTCAAAGACATTACTGGTGAAAAAAAACATGTGTGAAAAACAATTTGGTATGGCATCACTTCATAGACGTCAATGTATTCTGCAGCGCTGAAACGAGTCATGTGAATGACCCTTAACACATATAAATATCAGCCACTTTTGCACATTAATCATAATTAAAATTTCTCCATAAGGTGAGGAGTTTGGATCCCTGAAATATATATATTTTTTTTTCATGCATTTATTTATTTTGTGGAATTTGATCATTTCCATGGCACACAGAAAAAATTTCCACGGGACACTTGACAATCACACTAGTGTGCCGCAGAACAGTGGTTGGGAAACACTGCTCTAGATTGCATAGGTTTGGGCTTAAAGAAATGCCCACCTGCTGGCGATGCCAATCAGAAGATGGGGATACAGCCCATTGTAACAAAGTAAAAGGGAAAGGAGGAGGCAAGAACTGGCTTGACAACATAAATAAAGTTTAATGATAAATGTAAACAAAAACACACAAACATAAACACATACAGGGCATCTGCCTGTAATTCTCTCTATCTCTCTCTAGCTAGCGCCTCCGGTCACCTTTATCCTTCTCGGGCTTCATTAGCCTGATTAGGGGCCGGATGTGCAGCATCTCTCATCTCCCGCTCCAGGTGGTTGGCCAGGATCCCCTCCCCAATCACGGTTGTCGGTCCTCTCGACCCCCGCACATTTTAGCGACTGGTAGGGTTCTCCTCTGCCCCTGGCACCGGCCCTGACCACTGTATGACCACAAGAAACCAGAACAAAAAAAACTGATTTGAATAAAAATATCATATTGTTGCAATAGATGTGACTTGCAGTGTAAATGCAGCCTAATAGACATGCCACTGCTATGCCATTAACATTAATCAAACAACAATAAAAAAATGAGTCAGCCAACATTGCTCTTGGCTGGATAACTTTACAAGCTTAAAAAAATATTGTGTTATATTATGTGTTAAAAATATCTGGTGTTTCATCAATGCTATAAATAAATAAATAAATAAATAATCCCTAAAAAATTATGTTGATGAATTATAAACATGCCCAAGTTTTTTCTGAATTTATTTAAAGACAGTGACTGAGTGATACTGTGAGAGTGGATCCTCATTTTCACCTAACAATAGATATAATCCTTTTTTGATTTATGATTGTTGGTGCACCTAATTTTTGAACATTAAATCATGTTTTATTTTAGAAATAAACTGTTGCAAGAGGTTAATTAATATGCATGCAGTTAATATGCACATAGTTTTGCCTGTATTTATCTAACACTACGTTAGCTCATAATCAAACAATTATTTCATGGATGCTATGTGGAAAAATATATTTGTCCATTTATTATACTGTGTCTGTGATGAGCGATGCTCCTTCAATATCTTTCAATACGCAAGCCATGTTGATAAATGTTAACAGAGAAAACAATTAATTACAGAATATGACAATCTGTATATTTGAGCTTTTATTTATAGCTCTACCATACAATATGCATCTCAGCCACGGTGAGTACTATTTACATTCTAAAAATTATTGTCTATTGTAACACGGTTCTTGATAGGGCGGGGAAAAGAAGGACACGATGACAGGCTTCTGCACACAGGTAATGATTTCTTTAATTCGCCAGCAAGATAATTTGAACATAAAGTGAACTGAAACAGTGATAACATAAACTTTTATAACAAAACGCTCTTGGGCTGCCAACACTGGACTGGCGTGGTCCCTTGACTGGCGGTGCTGTGGCTCTTTTATGCCGCTCTCCCCGTGCTCACTGAAATTAGAGACAGGTGTTAGACATAATTTAGCTCAGGTGCAAGCGCCCTTACCGCTTTTCCCTCTCCGGACGGGCGCTTGACCATGCCCCCGCTGCCACATACCCCCACCGCCCGACTCAGGCCGGGGCGTCATCCGGCCTGCCTACCACTCCCCCCCCCCATTTCTGGAAAGGGAGTCAGCGACAGCCATCTGCACCCCTGGTCTGTGGACCACCTCGAACTTAAAAGGCTGGAGAGCCAGATACCAACGGGTGATCCGGGCGTTAGTTTCCTTCATGCGGTGGAGCCACTGCAGTGGGGCATGATCCGAGCAGAGAGTGAAGGCCCGCCCCAGCAGGTAGTAGCGGAGTGTGAGGACCGCCCACTTGATGGCCAGACACTCCTTCTCCACGGTGCTGTACTTTGTTTCCCTCAAGGAGAGTTTCCTACTGATGTAGAGCACCGGGCGCTCCTCTACCTCCACCACCTGTGAGAGTACGGCCCCCAGCCCCCTGTCTGAAGCGTCCGTCTGTAATAAGAAAGGGAGAGAGAAGTTAGGTGAATACAAGAGCGACCCCCCACAGAGTGCGGCTTTAACTTGTGTGAACGCCTGTTGGCACTGCTCCGACCACTGGACCGGATCTGGAGCCCCCTTTTTATTGAGGTCAGTCAGCGGACTGGTGACGTCCGAATAATTAGGTACAAACCTTCTGTAGTAGCCAGCCAGCCCCAGGAACTGCCTCACCCCCTTTTTGGTCTTGGGCCAAGGGCAAGTCGCAATCGCTGCGGTCTTATCAATTTGGGGACGCACCTGGCCATGACCCAAGTGGAACCCCAGATACCGCACCTCCACACGCCCAATCACGCACTTCTTAGGGTTTGCAGTGAGCCACGCCTGCCGCAGCGACTTCAGGACCACCCTCAGATGTTGTATATGCCGCTGCCAGTCATTACTATAGATAATAATATCATCTAAGTAGGCAGTGGCGTAAGCAGAGTGCGGCCGGAGGACACGATCCATTAGACGCTGGAACGTGGCTGGGGCCCTGAAAAAACCGAACGGAAGTGTCACGAATTGGTGTAATCCGAATGGCGTAGGGAAGGCTGTTTTTTCTCGGGAGATTGGTGTCAAGGGGATCTGCCAATAACCCTTCGTCAAATCTAGGGTCGAATAAAAGCGAGCAGTACCTAACCGATCGAGCAGTTCATCAACACAGGGCATTGGGTATGCGTCAAATTTAGACACTGCATTGACTTTTCTGTAGTCCACACAGAACCGCACCGACCCATCACTTTTGGGAACAAGAACGACCGGGCTGGACCAGTTGCTGTGGGACTCTTCTATTACCCCCATATCAAGCATGGCATTCGTCCCGAACAATTTTCTTTTTATGCTCGGGGAGGCGATAAGGGTGGCTACGAACGACCACCCCCGGCTCGGTCTCGATGTGGTGCTCGATGAGGTTTGTGCGACCCGGTAGGGGAGAAAACACGTCTGCAAACTCCTTTTGCAACCTGGCAACCTCTGATCGTTGGCACGGGGAGAGGTGGTCTCCACAAATGACCGGGGCATTGAGATCGGGTTTTGGATTTACCTCCGGTCCGAGCTCCGCCCTCTCTGGAACCACCGTGGCCAACGACACAGGGACCGCCTCTCTCCATAATTTAAGGAGGTTGAGGTGGTAAATTTGACGCGCGTCCCCTCTATCGGTTCGCTTAACCTCATAATCGAGATCCCCCACTCGTCATGTGACCTCAAAGGTTCCTTGCCACTTGGCGAGTAATTTGGAGCTCAATGTGGGAAGCAATACAAGAACTTTATCTCCCGGTGCAAATTCCCTTAGCTGCGCTTCCCTGTCGTACAGCCGGCATTGACGTTCTTGGGCCCGGTGCAAATTTTCCTGTGTTAGTTTCCCCAAAGCGTGAAGTTTTGCTCTGAGGTCAAGAATGTATTGAATTTCATTTTTGCTATTCGAAGGTCCTTCCTCCCAGCCTTCCCGTAAGACATCTAAGATGCTGCGCGGGCGTCACCCATACAACAGCTCAAATGGAGAGAAGCCGGTTGAGGCTTGCGGGACCTCTCGCACTGCAAACAACAGGGGATCGAGCCACCTGTCCCATTTTTTAGCATCCTCATGTACGAACTTACGAATCATGTTTTTGAGGGTTTTGTTAAAACGTTCCACTAGACCATCTGTCTGCGGATGGTACACGCTAGTGCGAATCAATTTAATGCCCAACAGATCGTAGAGTTCGCGAAGTGTATGTGACATAAACGTTGTGCCTTGATCGGTGAGGATTTCTTTTGGAATCCCCACCCGGGAGATTATGAAGAGTGCCGCAGCAACACTACGTGCTGAGATGTTGCTTATCGGCACTGCTTCCGGATATCGAGTTGTGTAATCCTCTAGGACTAACACAAAGCGATGTCCGCGTGCTGTCCGCTCTAATGGCCCGACGAGGTCCATTCCAATTCTTTCGAAGGGAACCTCGATCAACTGAAGAGGATGCAATGGCGCTTTTGGGGTGGCCGCTGGGTTTACCAGCTGGCATTTGCAGCACGCCGCACACCACCTGCGGACGTCACCGCTAATGCCCGGAAAAATAAAAATGGGCTATTAGACGGAGAAGTGTTTTTCTTTCCCCTAGATGACCCACCATGGGATTATAATGAGCCGTCTGGAATAACATTTCCCGGCGGCTCCGTGGAATCAAAAGCTGTGTTACATTTTCTTTAGTCTGAGTGTCGCGTCACTCTATACAGTCGGTCATTTATAATTGCAAAATAGGGATGTGCGAGAGCGATGTCTGGCTGAAGACGCTGACCATCGATCGTTTTTCACCTGATCGAAGGCATGCTTAAGGGTTTCGTCCCGTGACTGCTCCAAAGGGAAATCCTCGTCAGGGAACTCCCTACGAAGAGGAGGGGCGGAGGCCTCGCCCCTTCCCTCGTCAAGCCGATTTGGAGCAGCCGAGGACGGCCCCGGCTCCGCCTCCCCTGCCAAAGCATCGCACATCGCACATCTCCCTATTTTAGTGCAGGACCCATCCTCACAAATATTCCCTAATAGTTCCTTAAATGCAGGCCAATCAGTCCCCAATATCAGAGGATGGGTGAGGCAGGAACTAACCGCTGCCTCCACTCTATGTTTTTTCCCTTGGAATTTGATTAGCACAGTCACCATCGGATAGTTGTTAACATCCCCATGCACACACCTCACCCTTACCCGCTTAGCCGAGAGCGGCTGAATGTTGTGGGGGGGGCTGAGCTGATGTGGAAGGTCCCTGCCAGGCTCCTCGCCTGCGTGGGGCAGGAACGGACCCTGGAGAGAAGACAGAGCGAGAGGGGGGAGGGGGATGGGAGAGAGTAGAAAAAAACACAGGGGGAGGGGAAGGAGAGAGAGAGAGAGAGAGAGAGAGAGAGAGAGAGAGAGAGAGGGCTCGTCCGCCCTTGGGATCGCCGCCATGTGGTCCTCCCCTAGCTGAATGGCCGCCTCCAGCGACGCCGGACGGTGGCACTGGACCCACTCTGCCATTCTCTTGGGCAATCATTCGATGAACTGCTCCAGCACCACCTGATCGATGAGTCCCTCGACGTCGCGGTCCCCCACTAGCTCCACTTTCCTCTGGACTCCGACCAACCCGTTGCATGATGGCTCTCCTTAAGTCAGCGTAGGCTAGGAGGTTCGTTGCAGGCAGTTGTTGAGCCGCGAGTTGGGCTTCCCCGGACAAAAGAGGAACAAGGCGGGCTGCCCATTGATCGCGCGGCCAGCCCCAGATTTCAGCGGTCCGCACGAACAAGTCCAAAAATGCTTCTGGGTCGTCCGTTGCCCCCATCTTCTGTAACGTGAGCGGGGGCAGCAGGGAACGATTGTCCGGGGTCGCAGCTGTGGCGGTAATGACCTCCTGGCTGAGCAGACTCCGGATGGCATGTCGGTCCTCTGCTTGAGCCCGCATGATCTCAAAGAACCGCCGGTCTTGGTCCTCTCGGAGCTCAAGCAGGGACTGTTGGTGGCTCTGATGTAACGCAGCGAGGGACTGGAGGACTTCGGCCAGCTGGGAGGAATCTATGGGATGACCTTCCATGTTTCGTTTTCCCGGGTTTCGGCACCAGTGTAACACGGTTCTTGATTGGGCGGGGAAAAGAAGGACACGATGACAGGCTTCTGCACACAGGTAATGATTTCTTTAATTCGCCAGCAAGGTAATTTGAACATTAAGTGAACTGAAACAGTGATAACATAAACTTTTATAACAAAACGCTCTTGGGCTGCCAACACTGGACTGGCGTGGTCCCTTGACTGGCGGTGCTGTGGCTCTTTTATGCCGCTCTCCCCGTGCTCACTTAAATTAGAGACAGGTGTTAGACATAATTTAGCTCAGGTGCAAGCGCCCTTACCGCTTTTCCCTCTCCGGACGGGCGCTTGACCACGCCCCCGCTGCCACATCTATTATTAAGTCTAACATCTTACTCTTGACTTACAATTCATTAAAATACCAAAATTTCTAATTTTAATCAATATACTATATATTGAATTATTCTGTAAATCCAGTAAGGATTCTTAGGGAGTCATATGTGTGTTTTACGCAATCATTCATTTTAAACAAGGTAGACATTCCCATTCTTTTGCGGCTAACAGCAGCACTATGTCTGCAGCCCCGAAGTCTTTTCTCATCTTTCCCTGCATTAATGTTATTAGTTTTTGTGAGGATTTGTATTATTATTATTACAGTATTTATAGAACTGGATCACTGACGCAACATTAAAGGAGGTGATCTTGGATCTTGGTATGCTTAAACTGCCATAGAGCATCAATGACTGACATGTCACCATCTCCGACCTGAAAAAGGCACTTTGTGATGAAAACATAAAACAAGTAACTCTGAACAAACACTTCTAAATAAGTCTGAAAATGTTTGTTTGTATCTTAGCTCAGTTTCAGTGAACTTGTTTACATTCAGCTGATCTGTTAGTTTGTAACACTGAAGTTCGTTAGTGCTGAATTGTTGATATAGATACACATAATACATGGGCTTTCAAGAAACAGGAACAATTCCCAATCTTAAATAAATAAATAATTACATGTGTAGGATGTTTGCGTTTTAGGGATGTACAGGAAGATTTCAGATAATCAGTGAATGAATGATTAATGTTTACTTGCTGACATGAAATGATTTCCTATTAAGTCAGTAGGGACATTGGAATGTTTGGGAATAGCAATTTGGAAGCGCAATGGCTTCACTGTTATGACCTCATGAACAATCCAGTCCTATATATCTCAGTGGTCCTAGGCCAGTCACTCAGTCAAAAACCAAACAAGTGCAGAAAGATTCAGAAGTCCCAATATTAGAAGATATTAAAAGAATTTTGAACTTTGTGTTAATCGTCAAACAGTATGCCAAAACGTACGTTGTGGGTGTGCCCACTTTTACTAAAACTATTATAACTTTTCTGGCGGCCCTTGCATTTTTAGTCTAGGCCTACAGTGTGAGCTATGCTATTAAGAAAACACAGTTTCACAATGAATAAGACACTGTATGCCTCATACATTAATGTGACAGTCAACTATTAATACCAATTGAGATTTTAAAAACACATCCACGCACGAAAACCAGAACCAGGGAGGTCTAATACCTGGAAAAAGCTCTCTAATAATATGTGTTATTTTTAAATTTTGCTTGCAATACATTTTGTTTCGTCAGGGTACACAGTTACTTTTCAAAACTTGATCCAACACTGAATTCTCAAGCAGCCTAATTTACACTTAATTTATACAAAAAGCACTTACCAATTTACTTGAAGTGAAAATCAGCCGTCCTTTCCTGTTTATGTAATCAATCGCACGATCATGCAGAACATCTCAGGTTTGTAAATCCATAAGGATCTCTTTCTCAACGGCAATAACGGCAGTGATGACAAAAGACTTGTCAGCAAGATCTCGCCCTCTTCGCTTTCAAATTACGTACATCACTTTAAGCGTGATTGTGTCACTCAAGGCCAGCTAGAAAGCCTCGACCGTGACATATCCTAAAGATCACACCCTCCAAGAACAAATAAATCAATCTGATTGGCTGATGAATCTGACAATCTGACATTAGATGCGCATTCATGAGCACTGTTTAGGGATTCTGTGGAAATTCTGAAGGCCTGATGGTGGGGAGCTCAGAATCATGCGCTGCTTTGGCTTTGGGCATGCGATTTGTGAAACAGTTGTCACAATTTGCTTGTAAGCATCGAGAAATAAATTCTGATTGGATAAACATTTTGTTTTTTGCTATTCGTTTGAGAATGAAAGGATGAACAAATATTTATTTATTAGGCATGTGTGACAGGGTGGAGGGCGGGGCCAGGTCATGATTCCACATACCCGGCCCCTTATCAGGCTAATCAAGCCTCCGAGAGGGATAAAGGTCGATTGCGAACGGTGGTGGGACAGAGAGAGAGCGTTTACGGGCAGCTGTCCGTCATATGTGTGTTCATAATTAAGTTCATAATTAAACTATTATTTATAGATTATTTATATTATATATTTCCCTTTACAGCATGTTACACCAGTAGACAAGGCTGAGAAATCGCCACTGGAAGGAGTTCATTCTGAGGACACATGTAAAAGATCCTCTGCCTTCTAGTGGCACTACAAGTAAAAAAAAAAAAAAAAAAAACATATCTCTGTGCTACCTAACCTGATGTTTCTGAAAATTAAGGCACTTTTTCATTGTTTTAGTTTCAAAAAGAACGTCTAATTAATACTTGATATCTGTTACATACTGTGTGTACTTAAAGACTTGAACCCTGTTATTTGCTGCTTGCAGCTATATTTAATACATTAATGCTGAGTGTCAGCACAGTGAAGCACTCAGATATGTAGTGTATTTAATGAAGTTAGTATGGAACAGAGACAGCATAGTGCGTAACAGCAGAAAATTTAGTTGAGAAAGAACAACAGACAACAGACAACAGACCCCTGCATAAAAGCTCAGCTGAATCAGATGTTGTGGTCAAGCTTCAATTGAACATCACTCAATTTGTACATGGATTATGCAGTTTAATCACACTTGTAATCCATGTAGTTTTATAGTATATTTGATTATTTATAAAAATAAAAAAAGGTTTTTTTTTCAACTTCTGAACGAATTCTTTTTGATAGTGCTGTTAGATACTTTAAACACTTGGTATCAAGAATTGTCTAATTTCACTGGTGTAGGGACAGACGACTGAAATGTTGGTATTGTGACAACACTGCCTGTCTTCTTTATTCTTAAAAAAAAATCCATTCTTTTACCACTGTCTCACTCCTTCCTCTCTACTTGTCTTAGCAATTTGTAACTTTTTTTTCGTATTATTGCCTCCTTGGGATGAATCACTTCTGTTGTTTTTGACTGTCATTTAAGGGTTAAACTTCTGCCGCACAGAGTCATGTGACACAACATCACGCTGTTGACTTGAAGCGCCCTTACAGAAGCAGCGTCAACAAAAGTGCCTCTGGGAAGACATCTCTAAAGTGTTTTCATTGAAACATGTTTGGTTCTAAAGAGGAGAGTCTCTAGTTTTGTTTGATATGCCGCTTTAAAACAATTCATTCATTTTTCACGAATCAGCTCACTGATAAACATGATGCCCACGTACATGAATTTTGGGACATTATTCCCTCAAAGTTGAAAAAAAAAACATGCAATGTAAGATGTTTTGAATAACTTTAAACATTAATACATCTGTAGATAATTTTACTTCATTCCGATATACATTTTGGTCTATTTTATTTTGTCATAACTGTTCAATATGATTCTATTTATTAAAGCTGCAATACATAACTTTGTGCTCTCTAGCAACATCTGTGGTTGAAATTTTTAATTGCAAGCAATTTGTAGAAGAGAACATTACATCCATCGTGTTTCGACACTACTGATCTGGTGGATGAATCTCATGATTTGAGGTTGCTTGGACATCGCCTGTGCGATCATGATTGGAAGAGATTCAGAGCCAGATTTATAACGTGTTATTTTCATGTTGAAATAATTATGTTATACAATTAAACATTTAAAAATGAAAAAATGAAAGTGTTTTATTGACTATTAATGTTTGTATTGTATTATCAATTTAAGAGGTGAAACGACTCGGTTTCTGATGTTACCTCCGTTCCCTGATGGAGGGAACGAGACCTTGTGTCGGTTACTTGACACTAGGGGTCACTCCTGCGGAGCCCAGACATCTCTGATCTTGAGAAAAGGCCAATGTAAATTGGCGTGTGGAATTTGCATGCCACTCCCCTGGACATATGGGCACATCAGGTATCGCACTGAGGAGCCGAGCCAAAGACCCGGCCATTTCAGCGGTTGGTTCAGTGTTGTGGCAGGAGGGACACAACGTCTCGTTCCCTCCATCAGGGAACGGAGGTTACGTCAGTAACCGAGACGTTCCCTATGTGTCACCCACTCGACGTTGTGTCAGTGAGTTGACACAAGGGGTCCTAATGGAAAACGCCACAAGAGCTGAACAGAGTTATGCAGACTGGCGGTGCGAGACGGGCAGACCTCTGTGTGCCTCGTAGCCAGCGCAGCAAGCCGTTGCATAACTACCCCCAACACCCCCAGCAGGCATGAAGCTTTCCCCTGCACTTTGGGGAACAGCTAACTGCTCAGATATATAAGGACTGACTGGCCCAGCCGTGGCCTTCTCTCTATTGTTCGCCCCAAAAAAGGAACAAAATCGTTTGGCTGGGGGCCAATATATGGTCCAAGCTGGGGGGATGTCCCTCCAAAGAGGAGGACACTGCGGAGACCACTCTCGGGGCCGGGTGTGGTCTCTGCGGTGTTGTGGCACGGTGGAGGGCAGAACCGGGGCGTGATTACGCACGCCCGGTCCCGTATTAGGCTGATCAAGCCGTCAAGAGGGATAAAGGCCACTCGCGGACGGCGATGCGGAAGAGAGAGATCGTTCACGGACATGTCCATTGTCTTATGTGTTTGTATTTTGAGTTTTCCATTAAACCTTTAGTTGTATGTCAAGCCGGTTTCTCGCCTCTTCCTTGCCCATGATCTTGATCTGTTCTACAGTTGTCCTCCTCTTCCCTAAGGTTAAGTGGAATAAAACACACAGTCTTACCGGGTAGGAGTGGAAGCAGATTGTGCGGAGACGGCGACCAAGGACAGAGGGCCCTCGGCCCAAGGAAAATACTTTGTGGAAAATACATCACACGGGGTTGCATAGGGAGACAACCAGCACATGTGGAGCACTTACCTCAGTACGGGGGCCTAGGTGACTCTCCAGGAATGTCCAGGGTTCACACTTCTTGTGAACGCAACTGGGGAAAGAGCGCACATCTTCGCCTTAAGGGAGG
Source organism: Moxostoma hubbsi (assembly GCA_032164185.1). Lineage (NCBI taxonomy): Eukaryota > Metazoa > Chordata > Actinopteri > Cypriniformes > Catostomidae > Moxostoma > Moxostoma hubbsi. The sequence continues at coordinate 42,005,950 of JAVLUX010000018.1, forward strand.
GGAAAGGCGCTATGCGCAATTGATAAACCCGACCAGCTGACCCAATCTTACCTGTTTGTGTCACCAGATAACACACGGGACGAAACTGGCCCAACCCTGAGGTTATAAAACCTTGCAAAGGTGTTAGGTGTTGCCCAGCCCACAGCTCTTCAGATGTCCGCTAGAGAGGTGCCGTGGGACAACACCCAAGAAGCCACAACACCCCTGGTAGAATGGGCTCGTAGGCCAGCAGGGGGCGGCACGTGATGGGCATGGTATGCCACAGTTATGGCATCGACGACCCAGTAGGTGATCCTCTGTTTGGAGACAGTGCTTCCCTTCTGCTGTCCACTGAAGCAAACAAAGAGCTGCTCAGAGCTTCTAAAACTCTGCGTGCGATGTAGATGCGAAGAGCGCGCACCGGACACAGCAACGCCAAGGCTGGGTCTGCCTCCTCCTGGGGCAGCGCTTGCAGGTTCACGATCTGATGCCTAAAAGGGGTCATGGGAACCTCATGGGAACCTTGGGCACGTACCCTGGTCGGGGTCTCAGGATGACGTGAGAGTAAGCTGGACCGAACTCTAGGAACAGTTCGCTGACAGAGAACGCCTGCAGGTCCCTTACCCTCTTGATGGAGGTGAGCGCCTTCAGGAGGTCGGTCTTCAGAGAGAGCGCTTTTAGCTCTGCTGCCTCAAGGGGCTCGAAGGGAGCTCCCTGAAGGCCCCACAGGACTATGGAGAGGTCACACGAGGGAACGAGGCGCTGCCTGTTGGGGTTTTACCTCCTCGCGCCTCTCAGTCAGTCGGTTCCTATCATCAGAACCTGATGATCAAATCGTGCTTCCCTAAATACTTACCGTCCACTGCATCATGATGTGCCAATATGGCGGCTGCATACACTTTCAAGGTGGAGGGGGACAGCCATCCCTCCAACTTTTCCTGCAGAAAGGAAAGCACTGACCCTACGCAGATCTCTGGGGGTCTTCACCTCGGGAAGAACACCACTGAGCGAACAGATGCCACTTCAGGCCATAAGGGCACCTCGTTGAGGGGAGCCTGGCCTGAGTGATCGTGTCTACCACCGTGGATGGTAGGCCACTTAAGTCTTCCACGTCCTGTCCAAGTGTCAGACATGGAGATTCCAGGGGTCCGGTTGCTGGTGCCAGATGGTGCCCCATCCCTGAGGAAGAAGGTCCTTCCTTCCCTTACTTTTGCGATGAGCATAATGTCTGAGATCCAAATCCGGGAGGGCCAATAAGGGGCCACTAAAAGGATCTGCTCCTTGTCCTCCCTGACCTTGCACGACATCTGTGCATGTAGGCTCACTGGGGGGAACGCATATTTGCGCAGCCCCAGGGGCCAGCTGTGTGCCAGGGCATCTGTGCTGAGGGGAGCCTCTGTCAGAGAGTACTGAAGTGGGCAGTGGGAGGATTCTGGGAAAATGAACAGGTCTACCTGTGCTTGGCCGAATCAACTCCAGATCAACTGGACCACCTGAGGGTGGAGTCTCCACTCTCTCCAGAGTGTAAACTGTCACGACATCACCAAAGGAGGAGATGACGGCAAGCTTTGACATTCGATGGGAGTGTAGGTCGCCTTGGCAGCTGATGTACACAATCATCGCTGTGTTGTCCATCCGGACCAACAACAATAGCCTCCTCAAGGCAAGTAGTACTGCCATCAACTCGAGGCAGTTGACGTTCCAACACAGTCGCGGGCCGATCCAAGGGCCGACGATTGAGTTCCCGTTGCAAATGGCGCTCCAGCCACGCTGGGAGGCATCTGTTGTAACCACAACTTGCCTGGGGACCTGGCCTAGGGGAGCTCCTGCATGTAGGAAAGCTAGGTCTGACCAGGGGCTAAATAGAAGCGACAAGCCTGCATGATGAGGACGCGGTGTGTGCCATGGCACCATGCTCTTCTGTCGACTCGGGCCTGTAGCCAGTGCTGAAGTGGTCTCATATGCATCAACCCAAGTTGTGTGACCATCTCTAAGGATGCCATATGCCCAGGAGCCTCTGAAAGGATTTCAATGGGAACAACGTCTTCTGTCTGAACGCATGCAGACATTCCAGCACTGAATGCGTGAGCTCGTTGGTGAGGCGCGCCGTCATTGGGACCGAGTCTACTCCATAACGAGAAAAGAGATGCTCTGAAACGGGGCTAGCTTGCCCTTTTCCCAGTTGACCCGAAGCCCCAAGCGGCTAAGGTGCCTGAGCACCATGTCCCTGTGCGCACACAACATCCACACAGCACACCAGTGAGTGAGCTAGGATTAGCCAGTCGTCGAGATAGTTGAGGATGTGGATGCCCACTTCCCTTAGCGGGGCAAGGGCTGCCTCTGCGACTTTCGTGAAGGACAGCCCGAAGGGGAGGACTTTGTACTGATATGCACGACCCTCGACATCAAACCATAGAAGTCCGCGTCCTTCAGGTCTACCGCTGCGAACCAATCCTGATGCCGGACACTCACTAGAATGCATTTCTGCGTGAGCATCTTGAACAGGAGTCTGTGCAGAGCCCGGTTCAGAACTCGCAGGTCGAGGATTGGACCTAACCCGCCGCCTTTTTTGGGTACGATGAAGTAGGGGCTGTAAAACCCCTTCTTCACCTCGGCTGGAGGGACAGGCTCTATCGCGTCCTTCCGTAGAAGGGAGGCAATCTCCACGCGCAAGGCAGGTGCATGGGTGCATCAGTGAAACGTGCCTTGTCAGCCTCTCGTGACTCGACCAGGTTGAGCCTGAGGTGGCATTCCTAGACCACCAGGGTGGACATCGCCTGCCCGAGAGCCCGCGCCCTGACCTTCGTTGCCCGGAGGGCAAAGTCGGTCGCCGAGCGCAGCTCCTGCATTAGTTCCGAGTCAGGACTATCCTCGTGCAGTTCTCTAAGTGCCTTGGCTTAGTGGACCTGCAGATGTGCCATGGCATGCAAGGAGCATCGAAGAGAGTGAGAGCGGAGGAGCTCATGGATCATGTGCGGGCAGTAAAAGGTTCCTGCCATGAGCGCACAAGCTCATCATGCACCTCCGATAAGAAAGGAATGGGGCGGAGCGTGGCCGTGAGCAGCGCTCTGGCCCCAGGAACCAGTCGTCGAGCCACGAGGGTTCGGGGGGTGGTGAAGAGGTGGAGGATTCCACTCCAGCCTGACACTCGCAGCTGTGAGCATGTGACGGCAAGCATGACCGCCAGCTCTGCGTCGTTCTGTGACTGAGCTGCCGCACCCGAGGGTGGGAGTCCAGCCGAGTCCTCAGCGTCAGACATGATGAACCCGCTCTCTAATGTCCACCGTAGGACAAACCGGCAAACTCGCTCCAGCGCTTGGTACGAGCGTGACGGGGAATGGGAGGTCCGTGGGGGAATGCCCGGCGAAGAGGCTCCCACTGAAGTCTCCATATCGCCCCCAGTGCTAGCCGGCCCCGCCGTAGGTAGAAGGACCGAGTTGGGAAGCCGGTAGGGTGGCTCTTCCTCTTACAAAGGCGAGCCGCAACCGCAACGTAGCCATGGTCATATACTCGCAGTGAGGACACGAACCATCCACGAACGCTGACTCCGCATGGGTGGCACCCAGACAATAGGGGCAGCGATTGTGGCCATCGGACGGGGAGAAGTATCGACCGCAATCAGGAAATACACACAAACGGAAAGGCATCTTGAAAAAGACGCTTTCCGTTTACGCCACTCTATTAGAGAAATTAAACTCTTTTATGTGCTTTATATATATATATATATATATATATATATATATATATATATGTAGTATAAATAGATATATATAGTGACGTTTTTCTGCTGCTGAAGTGCCCAGGGGTGTTTGTTCAGCACAACCGTGTTGTGCGAGGGGGAGGACCGCTGGAAAGCGGCCAATTTCCATTGGCCTTTTCTCAAGATCAGAGATGTTTGGGCTCCGCAGGAGCAACCCCTAGTATCAACTCACCGACACAACGTTGAATGAGTGAAAGATAGGGAACTCGTGAAATGGCTGATTCGAGTTAAATATAAGACTTCATTATTTTTACATTATTAATCTTGTCAGTTAAATCAATGATAAAAAAGTTTTTTTGATTTCATCAACAATAACGAAGACGAGACAGAAAAGGAGCATCGTGAAGATTATTAAATGATTTTATTAAAGCATACTGTTGAGGAAAATATGACGATAAAAATTATACTTCAAGATATTAATAGTGCAACATATAAACAGAAGAAGAAACATCTTGATAATCTGTAAATAGAAGAAGATATTACATATAGATTCATTTAATCCATTAATCCAGTGTGTTGGGCATTTCTTATAAACACTTTAGATGTGTAAGTTGAACACACTAACTCCGGCTAAATGAACCATTTTAAAATGTGGTGAATACCTTATTCAAATGCATCCTATTTATACATGAGATTCATCAATATATCCACAACATTTATGGAACAACTTACATCTGCACAACAAAACAAATAAACATGTGAACTTGAATTAAATGATGCACTAATCAGAATAATCATAATTTGTGTTGCGTAACTTGCATTGTGAATACACTGTTTCCATAAGAAACACTCTACATGCAATGAATCCTTTCACGGAAAATGAATAAGTCTCTAAAGCATAAAGAATTCAGAGTACTGTGGGCTAACTTCTAAAAAGTAGCTAATACTTCAGTCTATACATTATTATTTCAGGACAGTAAATCAATTGATACATGTTTACATTAGAAAATGTTTATACGTTTTTTTCCCTAAATGTTTGAATATTTGATTAGTTTGGTCTGTTACAGTTTTTTTTTTTTTTGTCCATTTTGCATGTCATCATCGTGTAAAATATATTATTTACGTTGGCTAAAATTAGACTAAAATGTATTAAAATAGCATAACGAAATATTGACTATTTTTAAAGGACATTTTTATCAAAAGACTAGAGCAATGAGCAATATGGGGATAAAATATACTTTATTAAACATAAAAATAACATGTTCAAGAAGTCATTTTCAGTCATACAAAGTCATATGTATTAGCAAACATACACAGTAACTTCCCCTGACAACGGATTGCGATCGGTAATATTCGATTCATAAAAGCGTTATGCCTACAAGACAACATACTGTATCCAATTCCAATCATTAAAGTAGGGAAACAACTTCACCAAATGGATAACAGGACTGTTTTGATCACGCGGACTGGGAGATGTTCCGGTCTGCCTCCGATGACGACATCGAGGTTTACGCTGATAGCGTAACGTGTTTCATCAGAAAGTGCGTAGAGGACGTTGTTCCGACAAAAAAATATACGGATCTACCCCAACCAGAAACCATGGGTTAACGGCGATGTTCGTGCGGCACTTACTGCGCGGACCACCACTTTTAATTCCGGGAACGCGGAGGAGCGTAAACAAGCCAGTTATGCCCTCCGTAACTCCATCCGTGCAGCCAAACGCCAGTACAGGCACAAAATTGAAGAACAGTTTAACACCACTGACTCCAGAAGTATGTGGCAGGGAATTAACACCATCACGGACTATAAACGGAATAAAAACTCCGCCATGAACACCGCTGCCTCTCTCCCGGACGAGCTTAATACATTTTATGCTCGTTTCGAGGACAACAACACCGCCCTCACAGAGAGAGCACTCGCGGCCGATACTACAGATGATGGTTCACTCTCCGTCTCTGTTGCGGATGTAACCCGATCCTTTCGACGGGTGAACATCCGTAAAGCCGCGGGTCCAGACGGCATTCCGGGCCGCTTCATCAGAGCATGCGCGAACCAACTGGCTGGTGTTTTTACGGACATTTTCAACTTGTCCCTATCCCTGTCTGTAGTCCCCACATGCTTCAAAACATCAACCATTGTGCCTGTACCGAAGCAATCAAAAATCACCTGCTTAAATGACTGGCATCCTGTTGCCCTCACCCCCATCATCAGCAAATGCTTTGAGAGGTTGATCAGAGATCACATCTGCTCTGTTCTGCCCACCTCTTTGGACCCATTGCAGTTTGCCTACCGTAACAACCGCTCCACTGATGATGCCATTGCATCTACAATACACACTGCTCTTTCCCACCTGGAAAAAAGGAACACATATGTGAGAATGCAGTTTGTAGACTACAGCTCAGCATTCAACACCATAGTGCCCTCCAAGCTTGATGAGAAACTCCGGGCTCTGGGCTTAAACAGCTCGCTGTGCAGCTGGATCCTGGATTTCCTGTCAGGCAGACGTCAGGTGGTTAGAATGGGCAGCAACATCTCCTCATCACTGACCCTCAACACTGGAGCACCGCAGGGCTGTGTTCTCAGCCCACTCCTGTATTCCCTTTACACACATGACTGTGTGGCAACACATAGCTCCAATGCCATCATTAAGTTTGCTGACGATACGACGGTTGTAGGTCTGATCACTGACAATGATGAAACGGCCTACAGAGAGGAGGTGCACACTCTGACACGCTGGTGTCAGGAGCACAACCTCTTCCTCAACGTCAGTAAAACCAAGGAGCTTGTGGTGGACTTCAGGAAGAAAGACAGAGAACACAGCCCCATCACCATTAATGGAGCACCGGTGGAGAGAGTCAGCAGCTTCAAGTTCCTCGGTGTCCACATTACTGAGGAACTCACATGGTCCGTCCACACTGAGGCCGTTGTGAAGAAGGCTCACCAGCGCCTCTTCTTCCTGAGACGGCTGAGGAAGTTCGGAATGAACCACCACATCCTCACACGGTTCTACACCAGTACTGTAGAGAGCATCCTGACTGGCTGCATCACCGCCTGGTACGGCAATAGCACCGCCCACAACCGCAAAGACCTGCAAAGGGTGGTGCGAACTGCCAGAAACATCATCGGAGGTGAGCTTCCCTCCCTCCAGGATATATATAACAGACAGTGTGTGAAAAAAGCTCGGAGGATCATCAGAGACTCCAGTCACCCGAGTCATGGGCTGCTTTCACTGCTTCCATCAGGCAGGCGGTATCGCAGCATCAGGACCCGCACCAGTCGACTACATGACAGCTTCTTCCCACAAGCAATAAGACTTTTGAACACATGATCTCTCACGATCAACAATCAGCACTGCACTTTATTAATCATCACTCTGTCAATATATTCTCCCAATTCAATTAGTGTTTATATATATTTATACCCGTATCTAGTGTATGTGTATTCTACATTGTGTGTATTGTGTACATTTGATATGTAAATTGTTGTGTAGGTATGTGTACATTTGTTATGTAAATTGTGTTGTGTAAATATGTTGTTATTGTAAAGTGGTTTATGTCTCGTCACTGTTATGACTGCTATGTTACTCGGAACTGCACACAAGAATTTCACCTACTGTTGCACTCGTGTACACAGTAGTGTGACAATAAAGTGATTTGATTTGATTTGATTTGAACAGATAAACATCCATCCAGACTGCAACGATGCTGTCCTGAACTGTGTGATTTGTGACTGAATGAACTGAACAGAGTCCTCAGCCAGAACAAGTGACAGCCGGCACTTCTTTCCTGTGTTTACGGACATGATGTCATGACACATAGAGGAATGACATAAGCTAGCGATTTCGTGCCAAAGCCGACCTGACAGCTCAAAATACTAATTATTTTTATAGGCTTCCCAAAATGATTTGGAGGTAGGTAAGGACATTGTTTTGAACACAGCTCTCTATGCAGTTAAGTACATTCACTCCTAAAATCAGATCAAAAGTTCAGTTTCAGGCTGCAGATGATGTAGATTCAGAATTTATAATGTATAATTTTATTTTTTATTATGTTCCAAACCCTTTTGTATATGAGTCCAAGAGCACATGAAAAATCTTGGATTTTCGTATTTTCTGAAGTTCTGTCGAACTTGAGCACTTATGAGGAAGGTGTGGAATCTAATGATACTCTCATTGTTATGAGAGTGGTTGTACTGATGACCGTTTGGAAAGATGAATAATAGAGATCCAACTGTGATCTTCTTCACATAAACCTGAGCAGAATGATATCAGGGCAGTCAAGCAGGTAACCGAGAAACCAAAGTAGAGCCGAGTCTATTTTTACTGTGCTTCTGGTGTTTGTGTAATGTATAAATAGTCTTGTGTGTGTTGCAGATAAACAACCTGAAAGTAGCACATGATTGTTTGTATTATTTTAAGTTACCATGTGACTTGAGTGTGTTGTTCACATTGTGTCATTTTAACATGTATAGGTGTATATGAGATAAGCCTTGAGTGAATTTTAGTGTGTGTGTGTGTGTGTGTGTGTGTGTGTGTGTGTGTGTGTGTGTGTGTGTGTGTGTGTGTGTGTGTGAGTAAGTTAATGCCTCGTAAATGGTTAGCATGTTTTTTTCGCAGTGAGTGTGATCTGGCTTCTCTCTCCTCTCTTCAGGCTTCTACTCTGGCTGTGTCCTGCATCGATTGCCGTGGTGACTGGCCGCTCAGTTATAACTAGGCGACTGCGCTTGGATCCACAGCAGCCCAATGTGGGAGCGGTTAACACAGCGGTGTCAGTCAGCACTCTGATTGCTTAAACTGGCAAACACATGTTGACCAATGGCACAGAAAATCATGGCTACTGCAGATAGTCTGTTTTTGTTATTGGAAGACAGGGGGCACATTTAAATATAAATCATGACAAAATCAAGAATGGGGAAACAAGGACATACCCCCAAGACTTTTTTTTCTACTTTTTTCTGAATTTTGAAGATTTTTTGAAATTTTTGAAATTGTGAATAATAAAATTGAGGAAAAGCTTTCCATGCAATACAACTACATTTTGTCACATTTACTTAATAAAAATATGCCAAAGTCATCATGTAAATGATGTTGAGGCAAGTTTATTTGTATGATTTTGTCTTTTTGACAAATATTTGTTATTGCAAGTGTAACAGACTGTGTGATTGCGGTCTCAGCAACAGGAGACTACTTATTGAAGCAGAATGTGTGGCATGTGGGGTCCTTAACATCCAACAAACTCAACAATCATATATTCATGAAAAGATGCACTCACATGACACACAAATCAAAAGGGCAACAAACACATCACCCCCAGTGTTAACACCACATTAAAAAGCAAATATTAAGACAATAATGGTTGCAATGTTTACTCAAGCGTGCTAAGAACCTGACATCACAATTGTTTATGGCCAACAAAACATTTTAAGCAGTCCCCACACAAATAGATTAAGCAAACTTCCATATTATAAATTTAAACAATGCATGCAATACAATGAAAAATAAATATGTAAGTATTGTGTTACATTAACTCAATTTAATTCACTTAATTTAAAGGAGGCAAATATCATCATATTTTAGTGTATAAAGTTACATTGTTACATTTTTATACACAATATTTGCTTTTAAAGATCCCATGAAGTTTAAATGAAAGTTTTGTGACTTTTTATCCATGTCTGTTAGCTCTGAGGTGATCTATAAGATAGTGTACACTGAAAAGTTGACTAAATTAACTAAATTTACATTCTCTTCTGGGAAAACTGGTAAAAAAATATTGATGACTCATCTTGCACTCATGGCCGGTAAAAATAGTTGTCCAATAAAATATTCCTTAATATGTAAATGTTCCTCCCCTAATACCACCTGCCACTATTTCAAAAAAATTATATATATATATATATACACACACACAGGAACAATCCCTTCAATACGTCCTGCCCCAACTTCCTGTTTTAATAGGAAATATGCAGTGTTGGGTGTAAACTGATTACAAACTGAATGAACGTTACATTTATATAGCGCTTTTCTGACACTACACTCAAAGCACTTTACACAGTGAACAGGGGACTATCCTCAACCACCACCAGTGAACAGCATCCACCTGGATGATGCGACGGCAGCCATAGTGCACCTGTACAAACACCAGCTATTAGTGGAGAGGTGGATGGTGTTCACTGTGGATGGGGATAATCAGGAGGCTATGATTGATAAGGGCCAATGGAGGGAATTTAGCTAGGGCACTGGGGTTACACCGCTAATCTTTATGAAGGACAAGTATTTAGTTACTTTAATGGAATTACTTTTTAGTCAAAAAGTAGTGTATTGCATTTCATTTAAATTTTTTGTAATCAGATTGCAATAACTTTCAATAAAGTTTATTACTTTTACAGTAATGCTGAAATATGTAACTTTTCTACTATCCCAACTTTAAATGCAGAGACAACTAAAAGTGAGCTTGTAAAGCGCGTTAAGGGAAAGGAGGAGGAAAATAGTTTTAATAATAAACTTAACAAAAAACACACAAACGTAAACACACAGAGCAGCTGCCTGTAATTCTCTCTCTCTCTCTCTCTCTCTCTCTCTCTCTCTCTCTCTCTCTAACTGTCGTCACCGGCCATATTTATCCCTCGTGCCGTTCCAGCCCCGCCCTCCTTCACTCCACAGAGCTATTTTTAGATTCATTTTCACACTGCATCTCTTTGGCACTTTAATTGGATTGAATAGAACAGAACGCGGAGGGTTCAAGACTGGCGAGTTTAACTATTTAAACGCTAGTACATTGACAAACAATTATAAAACACTGCAAGTGGAACAAAATAATGTGCCCTGTCTGAACAGACCTTACATCATACAGACCTTTAATCCTAAAATCTGAGTGGATGACAGGAATGTTGTTCCAGGACCAACAAGTATGCTCCAGGAAAATTTCCTATTTAATGAAACCACAGTTACTTGCTGAGCACCAGTAACCAAAACACATATACTGTATGTGACCAGATATTCTGCTTTTTTCATCAGGATCCTCTTTACATCAACAATGGATGTCCAAAATACAGATGTAAAGGTTCACTGTGTCTTGAGAATCTATGCTGGCTTGAATAACATGACAGGACACAGATGACAACAGCAATCACACATCAAACCTGACACTGCAGTTCAGTGCGCAGATCACGGATGGTTTCCACTGTCCAGGTGATTGAACTTTGAAATGTGAAGATTACAATAGAAATCATGTTAAAATTCAATAAATACTTCTTTTATATAAGTAGGCTTATGTTTAATATACACTGCCTGGCCAAACAAAAGTCACTGTTTGGATATAAATAAGCAGATACTTAAGAGTCTATGATGGGTCATTATTGCAGTGATTAACTGTTTCAGCTGGCAACAATTCTTTTAACACTAACTGATGCAGTGTGTAGCTTCTCATTTCTTTAAAAACCATGTCGGAAGACGTATCCCGTGTTTGTGGAAAATATGTTATTGTGTTTCAGAAGGGGCACATTATTGTCAAAGAAAATAACTAATGAGATTGCTGAAATCACTGGAATTGCACCGTAAGCTTCGAGGACGAATTGTGGTCGGAAAAAATCTTGAATGGTCATGATCGGAGATCATTTAAACACTTGGTGAAGTCACATCGTAAAAAATGGACAGTAGAATTGACGGCTATATGTTTAATAGTGAAAATAAGAGCATTTCCACACGCACAATACAACAAGAACTTACAGGATTGGGAATAAACAGCTGTTTGGACTCAAAGACACTTATTAGTGAGGCTAAAAACAACTTAAATTTGCTTGAGCATAAAGATTGGACTGTGGAGCAATGGAAAAAGGTCATGTGGTCTGATGAGTCCAGATTTACCCGATTCCAATGTGATGGGCGAATCAGGGTAAGAAGGGAAGCACATGAAGTGATGTACCCGTCATGCATAGTGCCCACTGTACAAGTCTCTGGAGTCAGTGTTATGATCTGGGATTGATTCAATTGGTCAGGTCGAGGGTCAGCAACATTATAAGGCAATAAAATGAAGTCAACTGACTATCTGAATGTACTGAGTGAACAGGTTATCCTATCAATCCCAATGTCGCAGGGCGAAGGGCAGAGCGGGGCCAGGTCGTGATTCCGCACACCTGGACCCTAATCAGGCTAATCAAGCCTCAGAGAGGGATAAAGGTCCAATGAAATATTAGATTACACAACTTTAATTTGGCCAGGCAGTTTATGGTATTGCATATTATGTATACTGAATGTAATACATCTGCTGTTTTCTCAAACAATAAACACAATATACTCAAATGTATGAAAATATTGCCCAAATGTCATTACCCCACCACCAACTCCCCCCCCCCCCCCCCCCCCCCCCCCCACCCCCCCCCAAAGCTGAATTGCAGCTTTTTTGTATTCATGTCATATGGGCTACAGCAATCAAGTCTCATAGAATATTCTGTTTAAATAACATAATTTAAGGGGACGAGAGGGAAAACATTAATTAACTAAAGCAAGTTCATAATTTAAATCAGTTCAAGATTCTCAAAGACAGCTAAAACCAACTCATTTCACAACACAAAACCAAATAACATCATACAACAAGTCAAAGACTTTGGTTGAAATCCTACTTGTGAAGAAAAAAACAAGACCAGACAGCATGAGATGAGACTAGACAAGACAAGATGAGATGAGACAGGACAGGAGAGGACTGGACACGAGTAGAGCTGTGGAGAACAAACATCGATGATTGTCTTTCAGGTTTGTTGTTTATGAGGCTAAGTAAACTATGCCAAAAAAAAAACAAACACATTTGTGGGTCAACTATTCCAGAGTCATAATAACCAATAATTAATTTACGCTAGACCTCTAGTGGTCAGATCTGTGATTACTGAGAATGCATGTGACAAGATTGTGCAACTTTGTCTACATTTCATCCCAGCACTCTGTAAAACCGGTGGCACTCCGAGCACTGGGGTTAAAGTTACAAACAGCCATACAATACCCCCTCTTCAAGATTCATCTTCTCCACGACTGATTAACCTTAACAGAAGAGTCTACAAATTAATCTATTCTGCACTAAAATTGGATTTGTATTATACAGTATATCTTGGATTATTCTTGGTGTAGTTTTTGACTCTTGAGGTCTAATTACTGTGTTTCTGGAAGTTTGTGCGCTGTGTGCTTTCTGTATGATGGAGCTCATAATTCTTTCCCATTGGAGAAAATGAATTTGCTGGATTCTAACACATGAACTGTGCAGTTCCTTGATTCTTTCTGAAGTTACCTTATGTAAAAACATTTTAATGATACTAATGAGACCAATGAGACCGGTGTCATCTGCAAACTTGAGTTTGTATACACAGCAGTGCAGTGCAGTCATTGTATACACAGACAAAATAAAGCAAAGAGTACTGTCTTGGGGTGTGCCTATATCTGTTTATCGTACTTGTGCTGAGGGCCCACTCAAAACGATTTGTCAGGAAGTCAATGGACTGGTGGACACAACATGTCCTGGTGTGCACAGCATCTGGCCCAAGTAAAGAAAAAAAGACCAAGTATTAAATATAATTGTTTTGGGGTTTTTTTCATAAAAAATACATTTAAATGGATTAAAGAAGTAAGGTAAAGGTCTTTGTTCATGCCATTTAAGAAACAGTCTAATGGAACTTTCCTGCTTAATAGGCACATGAGAGAAGCTTCTTCTGATTAATGGAATCAGCAGTTCATCATCACTATTCTGTAGGGGAGACGGGCTAGTTGTCACCAGGTGCTACATCTCAGTAATTATACAGTTTTGCATCAAAAGCTAAATGTTTGTTTTCTCTACCAGTAGTTTGTATGTTGGTTTTAAACACCCAGTAGTTTAAATTAGGCCATATTCACACCAATACATTTTTGTTTGAAAATGCATTAATTTCAGGGTGCCTGGGTAGCTCAGCGAGTATAGATTCTGACTACCACCCCTAGAGTCACAAGTTCAAATCCTGGGCGTGCTGAGTGGTTGCTAGGGAGGGTAGAGTCACATGGAGTAACCTCCTCATGGTCGCTATAATGTGGTTCTCGCTCTCGGTGTGGCACGTGGTGAGTTGTGCATGGATGCCACGGAGAATAGCGTGAAGCCTCCACATGTGCTATGTCTCCGTGGTAACTTGCTCAGCAAGCCAAGACACTTAAATTTGTCTTTAAGGATTCTTTGATATTTTTACAGAAAACAATATTTAAATTCTCATTAAGAATAAGATTTTTGCAGTACATATTTGCTCTAATTTCAAAGGTCTTACTAGAGAAAAAAAATATATTTTCATCATAGATATATTGGTTGTAGCTTTCTGTATGATGTTAATGGCTACATTGGTTGGCATTTCTTGTAAAAATACCCTAACCTCATAAAAAACATTGACAAGGCATGTAATCATGTATTTACTGGATTTGTGTTTCATCTGTCAAAGCGTTTCTAGCTGTTTTCTTGTTAAGCTGCAGAAATGTGATGTAGCTCCTCTATTAAGCTCCCAGGGGAAAATTCCTCAATGATGTCATATCCACATTTTCACTCACAACAGTGTGAACTTGTATGAATGTAACACATCTTAAGAAAGTGTTTGACTGCTGTTTGAAAGATCCTCAGATTGCATCGTTTATATAGATAAATGTTTTCCAACAGAGTGGATTAAACATTAAATGAAACAAATGGCAATAAAATTAAAAGTAATCTCTTCAGTAATCAAAATACTTTTTGAATGTAACTGTATTCTGATTACCAAGGAATACAGTTACTAATAGTTGGCATTTTAAATACGTAATCCCATTACATGTATTCGTTACTCCCCAACCCTGCCTGTGATATCTTATTACAATATACACTTTTTCAGCTGTCTAGGATCTGGAAGTACCTTTCCCATTCATTTGGATTTCACAAAATCCTTCATAAAAAAGTTATGAAACAAACTAGCACTGAGGTGACAATATTACACAATATTACAAACTTTGATTTGAAGCAAACAAGTTTTTGAAAATCAGACACAATGACAAAGATACAAAACAGTGTACTATCTCATGAAGCATTGTGAATTACGTCATTTAATTAAATTGGAAACATGAAGGAAAAACACCACTGATTTAAAGTTGTTGATTATAAGTATAGAAACTTTGAATATTTTGCAATAAAATTTACATTTAGATATATACAAATATAAAATATAAAGTTTTTTTGAGAGTGTAGGGAGATTGACTCGACTGAGTGGCTCGGTTGCATCATTCACAGTGCATCATGGGAGTGAGTGGTCCCTGCACAGCTTGTTTGCAGCAACTCTGATTGATCATCCCACTCAGGATCATGGTTAGTGTAGTTCTTTAAAAGGAATTAAACAAGTTTCTTTTTTTTAAATGAAGATGAAATAAAGCAAACGGATTGCTTCAACAGAAGCATATACCACTGATTAACAACCTCAGAGATTACTGTAGGTTTGTCTTTAAAAGTTTATGAGTCATCATTAAAAATCAGTTTGCCTAAAAATGTATGCGATTTTTTTTTTTTTTTTTTTTTTTTTTTTTTTTTTTTTTTTTCTTCTGGAACCAGACACTTGTGCTCTATTGCCTATGAGAATATGCATTCTCTTTCTCTTTTTCGATCTCATACGCATATCCCACACATCTCAGGGGTTTACAGCAGAATTTTCTGTCAGAAAGACTCCTCGCTGCTTGTATAGTTCTTCTGAGTCTTATTTAGTCACCCTGAATCATAAAGCCATTATCTCTTAGTATCCTCACAAGACTGCGGCTTGCTTCAAAAATGATTACAGTGTGCGACCTTACATCGCCATTTGTTGCACACTTTATAACACCCACATTAGCCTACATGTAAACACACACAAACATTTCCTTTCTGCTTTCTCCCACTCACTTACACATACACGGTTCTCCCTAAAACCAAACACATTAGACCTCGCTCTCTTTGATTCTCTCCCATTCTTTCTTTTTCTCTTTATTTCTCTTGCACACAAACTCAACTATCCCTTAATGCACTCTTTCTCAGTAGTTCCTGATCAAAGCTCCATCTGTGTGTAATAGACAGATTGATCCAGTCTTCTGGTCTCAACAGCCGCGCTAAACCATTACTGATATCAGAATTAAAGCTCACACACTTGAGTGACCAACCAGAGAGCTCTGTGGTTTAACTCATTATCCAATAATACAATAAACCACAAGAGGCTGTGCAGTACAACTGATAAGAGTAAAGGGTTAAGGGTGTTCAAAAAAATAATAACATGGTACAAACATGTTCAATATATAGTTACATTTAAACATTTATTCTAGGCTGAATACTAAATACTAAATGTATTAGTTCTGTTGTCGTTTGGAACACTTCGGTTCTACTCATGTCCTTTTCCCTCTTTCAGTTTTTCTCCCATAATTTACCTATTCATATTATTGTCATTAATAACTGCTATTTCTCAACAGATCTTCATTCTCATGTTTCTGATGTGAACGTGACTCACCAAATGCTTATCGAGAGTCTTCCATCTTTACTCTCTTTACACAGAAGTCGCATCTGCAGCTGCTTAAATGTATTTACACTGCAATTCCAATTGCAGGAAACAATGTATCATGAGCCTTTTTTCTTTCAAATCATTATGACAGATCTGTTTTTGTGATAATGACTGGCTGACCGAAAGAAGACATACATGGTCACTCTCAAAGCCTCTCCAATAAACTGCGCTATCAACCTTGACAGCTGAGAGAACTTTCCTACTGAATGACAAGTTTCCTCTGGCGTAACCGCTTTTGAGTGGAAAAGGACCAATGATGCCATAAAGATGCTAGCTACCAGGAAATCCCAAGCCAGCAACCCAGAAGGCTTCCTTGCCCCCACTGCAACAGACTTTTCCAAGTGCATATTGGACTGACCAGACATCTGCGCACCCATTGATGATGGATGACATCGTCGCTTGTGACGGCCGAACAATAGTCCAGGTTCAATTCAGGTTATACACAATCAGCAGCATTTGTGGCATTAAAACTGATTACCATATGCGTGTTCACATCATGTCCGTACGCACAGAAAAGGGCCAGCTACTATGATGCGTGTGTGTGCCGTCTGAGGTCAGTAGCAGTTTTAGGATAGCAGCGGCAGGTCAGCAGTCCCCATATGGATGTTTAACTGTTAAAGGCCCGGCATACTCACAGAGTTCTTCAGTCTTCGCTCAGAACCAAAAGGAAGTTCGAAACAGCTGAGCAGCAGCATACTGTTTGCGATCATTCAGATATCGGTCACACCACTGTGGGAAGTGCTTAGAGGACTATTTAAAAATGAGGAAGCTCAAGACTACAAGTAAAACATGAGTAAAAGAAGCCATTTAAGCCACTTTCTGATTATTTAAAGTCAAAATTTTGAAACACTTACTCATTCTTTATTCTAATTTTTTTTTTCTTTCACATTTTAGAATAATAGTAAAGTCATTAAAACTATGGAATAACATAAATGGAAGTATGGGAATTATGTTGTGACTAAACAAAATCCCCAAAAAATCTAAACTGTGTTAGACATGTACTCTTGCCATTTTCACAAGAAACTTCTTGAGGTATCACCCTGGGATGCTTTTTAAACAGTATTGAAGGAGATCCCATCTATGTTGGGCACTTATTGGCTGCTTTCCTTTATTATTTGGTCCAAGTCATCCATTTCAAAAACCTTTTTTTATAAAATTTTTGTTTTAAAATGAAATAAATCAATATGGTGGCACAATTATATTTTTGTCAACAAAACTCATTTCAAACATTTACTGTATGCATATACCTTCAGATCAAAAGTTTTTAAGATCATGAGAAACATTTCAGTCAAGTGGTTCAAAAATTTTGACTGGTAGTGTATATGCAGTAGATTATGTGTAATATCTCATGTTTACATTGTGCATTCGTGGCGCTAATGTGCTAACATGCTATATGAGGTCATAATATGCGTAGATTACACACTGTTATTGTAATTTATGATTACACTGATACTACTGCAAAGATAGCTGTATAAAAGAGTGTTAATGGGAAGAATACAGACAAAAAGGAGGATGGTAAGAGAGGCATACCTTACTATTGGCAGATGTGTGAATGGCTTTTGCAGAAGATAGCACTTGAGCGTACTACAAAGTGAATGGGCACTTAAGACTATCTGAGTAGATTTGATTCCTTTTGTAGACTAATCAAAACAAAATTACATGACATGTCCTTGGAAAATGTCTCTACGCAAACGATTGTAGGTATGTTTGCACCAGATCACAAAACATGTTGACTGATCTTAACTGACTGAACAATGTAACTGAAAACTATGTCGGCCTCAAAGTAGGTGGAGCACCAGGTCACAGCTACTGATGACCAATGGCAGTAATAAAGTTCTTAGCAGCAGGCACAAAGTTTTCTTGAAAGTTACAAACCACTGAAAAGAACCCAAAAATATCTTAATTTTAGCCAGATTTTGTTCTAAATGATGTCACACCTGTTCATTCTTCGATTTTGTATGCAGTGTGCCATTGCTAAAATGCTTGGATATGTATTCTGGTAGGGTTGTTGAAGCTGATATTGGTTGCCATGCTTTAATGAATTGAACATCACTCCAAAAAACTACATCTAAAATCCACTGTAGGGACAAGATAGTTCCCCATGAATGCATACTCTTCTACATTTGCATATATTTACATTTGGATGAATAGATACTTTCATCCAAAGCGACTTACAGTGCATTTAAGGTATATATTTTATCAGTTTGTGTGTTTCCTGGAAAGCGAACTCATGATCTTGGTGTTTCTAGCGCCATGCTTTACCTGTTGAGCTACGGTGATAAAAAACATCTATCAACAGATGATAAAACATCTTGGTTACTGATGTAACCGCCGTTCCCTGATAGAGGGAACGAAAAGTTGTGTCTATGAGTTGACACTAGGGGTCACCCATGGGAGCCCAGACATCTCTGATCTTTTGAGAAAAGGCCAATGGGAATTGGCTTTTGGGATTTGCATGCCACTCCCCCGGACATATAGGTATAAAAGGAGTGACGCAGCAAACCACATTAAGGTGTGCACTGAGGAGCCGAGCCAAAGACCCAGCCATTTCAGCGGTTGGTTCAGTGTTGTGGCAAGAGGGACACAACATCTCGTTCCCACGCAAGCCGTCGCATAACACACTGGCAGGCATGAAGCGGTCCCCTACATCCCGGGGAGCAGCTAACTGCTCAGAAGTTGAAGGACTGGCTGACCCAGCCATAGCCTTCTCTCTATTTTCCCTAAGAAAAAGGAACAAATTGTTCAGCTGGGGGCCATATAAGGTCCACATTGGGGGGTGTCCCTCCAAAGAGGAAGACACCGCAGAGACCACACCCAGCCCCGAGAGGGAAATACAACTAAGTGGAATACGACACATGGTCTTACCAGGTCAGAGCGGAAGCACATTGTGAGGAGCAGCACCGTGATAGGTCCTACACAAGGAGGGGAGGATTTACTACAAACACAGTGACCAAGGACAGAGGTCCCTCTGCCCAAGGAAGACGCAGTTTACCAGCGGGGAAACCATTTTGCGGAATATACATCATACGGGTTTGGCTAAGAAGACAACCAACACATGTGGAGCACTTACCATATTACAGGGTCCTAAGTGACGCACGTACTGGGGCGGCGGCGAGCCTTTCTGAAGACTCGTCGGCCACTGGGCTAAGCACTTTTTTGCGAGTACAACTGGGAGGAAAGCACTCGTCTTCACCTCAAGGGAGGGGAAAGGCGCTATATGCAAGCGGTACACCTGGCCAGCTGACCCGAACTTACCTGTTTGTGTCGGGACGAAACTGGCTCACCCCTGAGGTTATAGATCCTTGCAAAGGTATTAGGTGTTGCACAGTAAGCAGCTTACATATGTTTGCTAGAGAGGCAACCAAGAAGCCGCAGCACCCCTGGTAGAGTGGGCTCGCTGGCCAGCAGGGGGCGGCACATGCTGGGCATGGTATGCCAGGATGATGATGATTGATGATGAAGCATGGCAGTGAGCAGCACTCAGGCCCCAGGAACTAATAATGGAGCTGTGAGGGTTCGGGGGGGGGGCTGCCCTGGCAAGCATGGCCGCCAGCTCCGCGTCAGGCTGCGACTGACCTACCACACCCGAGAGTGAGAGTCCTTCCGAGTCCTCAGCGTCAGACATCACGAGCCCTGAACAAGATCGCGGGTCCGGCGTAAGACGGAGGTTGTCTCGTTTCGCTGTGTACTGTACTAACTGTATATGGTTGAAACAACAATAAAAACCACTTGACTTGATTATGCTTCATTCTTGTTCCGTACAGCGTGCTTTAGCAAAAGATGACAGTATCCTGTAACCGCAATGGTCTATTGTCATTAAAACAACCATTCTGGCAACTTTGTACTCACTTTAATATGAGACAAAGAGGTGAGTGTAGTGCAGTGAGTTAGAAAGGGCATAAATTAATCGGGTTCAGTGCTGAAATAAAAGTAAATGGGAGGATAACAGCCCCAAAAGCCTAGAGCTATCTACACCACTGAGCGCTGTGACCTTCGACCTCCATTTATTATAATAGGAGCACCACATTTTTCTACTGTTCGCTGATGGCATGTTTCACAGCACAGGCCAAGGGAAAATTATTCCTTGTAATATGGGTGGGTCAGGCTGTGATTTCACAGTTGGCAGGGCTACCCAGTGCAACAATGCCACAGAAATACACTGTTGAGCCAAAACATTATGAGCACACACAGGTGAAGCAAATAACATTGATCATCTCCTAACAAGGCAACATGTCAATGTCTGAGTATATTAGGTGATAAGCGAACAATGCAGGAGAAATGGGCAGGAGTAAAGTCCTGAGCGACTTCGACAAGGGCCAGATTGTTATGGCCAGACGACTGGGTCAGAGCATCTCTGAAATGACAAGGCTTGTTGGGTGATCCCAGTCAGCAGTGGCGAGTGGTCCATGGAGGGACAAACCACAAACCGGTGACAGAGTGTTGGGAGCCCAAAGTTCATCGATGCATGAGGGAAACAAAGTCTGTCCCATCTGGCTCAAACCAACATTTTAAGGATGGTTACGGGAGGAATATGCCCAACACACAGTGCATCGCATCCTGCTGGGCTTGCGTAGCCTCAGACAGGTCAGAGTGCCCACGAGGACCCCTGTCCACTGCAGAAAGTGCCTACAATGGGCACGCGAGTGTTGGAACTGGACCTAAGAGAAGTTCGTCTGGTCTAATGAGTCCTGTTTTCTTTTACATCATGTGGATGGCCATGTACATGTAGGACGTTAACCTGGGGAAGTTATGGTACCAGGATGCCCTGTGGGAAGACAACAAGCTGGTGGAAGGAGTGTGTTGCACTGGGAAATTTTCTGCTGGGAAAACCTGGGTCTGGCAGTTTACGTGGATGTCAATTTGACACGTGCAACGGAATACATATAGCGGTCAACATCATGTTCTCTTGCTCGTTGTGGAAAAAGCTTAGATTTACATGAAAGTGTTCAAATCAAATTCAAGGCAAAATGTACGCTTTTATAAACATTAATTTTTTAACGTTTAACTTACTTGTCATTCTATTTAGGGTTAATGAATAAGTGGAATAGGTTATTAGAACGCAACCCCCCCCCCCCCCCCCCCCCCCCCCCCCCCACCACGACCCCCTTGGATTATACATCAGGGCCCTTCACAAAGATTTGGAAGTGATATCCCTAAAGAAACAAGTATTAGCAACATCTTAGCAACCAGTACCCCTGTGTCTATGCTGTTGCCATGGAGACAACCCCTGTGCTACCTACTAGAATAGAGAGCAATTGCTGATGGGTGAGATGCTTACACACACAGACAAAATCTTTCATGTGTGTGTGTGCTAATCATCAGGGCTGTAAAGCAGTGT